>VDFB02078067.1:0-41175 GCA_007258455.2 Sequoia sempervirens
CATGGAGATGTCAATGGATGATGTCCTCATGATTCAATAGATGAAACTAAGCATTACAAAAGCAGACATGTTTAAGAAGAAGTGCAAAAAGTGGAACACGGAGCTTGTGGAAGCAATGGGAACCTCAAGGGGCTTGTTTATGATTTGGAGGCCCCAAATAGTTTATTTAGAAAAGATAATGGGAAATAGTCATTGGATAGCCTACAAGGTGAGAATTTTGACTTTAAATTTGTTCTTCACATTAATCAATGTATACGACCCCTCAAGTTGCATCAAGAAGAGGGAGTTATGGTTGGAGCTTAGAGATTTCTACAGTCGGGCATCCCTCGAGTGTTGTATTTTAGGGGGAGATTTTAATGTGATCCTACACAACGAGGACAAGTTGGGAGACATACAAAGGAAGTACCAATCCCAGGTGGATTTTGAGAATTTTGCTAGGGTAAATGATATGTTTGAGATTCAACTAGAAAATAGAAAATACACATGGACAAATAGGAGGACGGGTTTCAATCATATTTCAAAAAAAATGGAAAGATTCTTATTTAAAGGATACCTAGGATCTTTTACATTCACCCTTAAAGGAAACATATTACCCCAATCAAAGTTTGATCATTACCCCATAAAACTAGAAATTATGGGTGAAAGGAAACTAGTGAGGTGCCCCTTCAAATTTGAAAATATGTGGTTCAAGGAGAAAAATATCCCAAGGTTGATTGACATCTAGTGGAATGGGTGGAAAATTGAGGGTACCAAAAATTTTGGTGTAGTTTCAAAGTTGAAGTTCTTAAGCAACAATTGAAGGAGTGGAACAAGACCTAGTTAAAAAATATATTTGAATCCAAGAGTTGGCTAGAAAAAGAATTAACTATACTAAATGAAGAGGTTCTATCTCTAGGAATGGATAGTGAAATATTTCTAAAGGAAAAGGAGTTTCTCAAGGAATATGAGGAGGTGCAAGCAAAAGAGGAAGTGTACTGGAGGCAAAAATCAAGGGAGACTTGGATCTCAGAAGGGGATAAGAATAGAAAATATTTCCATAATAGTACCAAGGTACAAAGAGAAATTAATAAAATCACAAGCTTACAGGGAGTAGATGGCTCAACTTTGGAGACACCTGAGGGCATCACCAGGGAAGTAGTCACTTCAAAAATTTATTGAATAACATAGGAGGTTCAAGTCTAGTATTACAAAGTCAAATCTTGAATGCTATCCCTTGACTGGTTGATGAAGGGAATAATAAGATGTTAATGAGAAAATTTTTGACATAAGAGATCAAGCCAACAACCTTCCACTTGCATCAGGATAAAGCACCTAGACTAGATGGATTTCCTGCCTAGTTCTTCAAAAAAATGTTGGAGCACTATGGGTAGTGAACTAGCATTAGTAATAAAAGAGTCAAGGAGATTGGGAGTGGTCCTTAGGGAGATTAATAACACTTTCATCACTTTGATTCCTAAAAAGAGTAGCCATCATCATTAGATTATTTCAAACCTATAGTCCTTTGCATACTTTGTACAAAATTATGGTGAAATTAGTAGCAAACAGACTGAATTTTTTTTGCCAGAAGTAATTTCTAAGGAGCAATCCGGGTTGTTCTTAGGAAGTCAATCTTGGAGGGGGTCATCATTACGCAAGAAGAAATTCATTCTATTCAAAGAACAAAAAATTAAAGTATGCTACTAAAATTTGATATCAAGAAAGCATATGATCAGGTGGATTGGAGGTTCTTGTGTAAAGTGTTGTTGGCTTTAGGTTTGATAAAAACTGGAATGGATAGAAGGTTTCTTTTAGGCATCTAGAGGAATTAGACAGTGGGACCCCCTCTCACCTGTCCTATTTATTATCATGGTTGAGGCCCTTAGAAGATAAATTAGTGCAACAATAAGCATTGGGTGGTTAGAGGGAATCCAAATCACGAGTAATGTATTTGTGATAACCCATCAGCAATTCACATACGATACTATGCTTTTTGGGGCAAAAAAATGTTATGAAGCCCACCAATTGAAGGAAATTTTGGATCTTTATTCAAAGGATTCTAGCCAAGCAGTCAACAAAGCGAAATTGGAAGTGTACATTTTTCACACTCCCCCACAAAAAGAGCAAGAGATCCTTAAAATCCTGAGATACATGAAAGGTTGATTTCCATGCACATACCTTGGTCTACCCTTAGCAAAAGGAGTGGGCAACGGTAAGATATGGGATCCTCTGGCAAATAAAGTAAATAGTTGGATGTCATCATGGAAAAAGAAATGGCTATTATGGGTAGGCATGTTAGTTATATTAAAGGTTGTTATTTATGTGATTCCAATTTATCTACTGTCATGTCTAGCATTTCCCAAGGGGACATATCAAACCTTAAACCAAAATATGGGAAATTTATTTTGGAAAGGAAATTTTGAGAAGAGAAAGTTTGTGCTAATTGCATGAGATAGGTTTTATAAAGCAAAGGAGGTGGGGGGAACAAGCTTAAGAGATATCCTGAGACAAAAAAAATCATTAGGGGCCAAGCTAATCTAGAAAATTTACACAAAGAATAAGTCGAAATGGGTTCAGATTCTTCAAAGCAGTCATTGTGCTTACTAACATTGCCATGTAGATTTAATTCAAGGATGCTAAGTTGAGGAAGGCACCGCTAGCTGGGCACACACCATAACATCCAGGAAAGGAATCGCTCAAGGTCAAAGGAGGTCGACGAAAGAAGATTCCTCATGCAACTGAATGTAACCGCCTTGTAGTGGACTTTAATGAATGAGTAGATGTGGGCGTTACTATTGTGCTAAATCTGTGTTTGGACATGCATGTCTGACCAGATTCCATACACGTGTAACTGTCACCACTCCACTTTCTCTGTTTTCCCTAAATGGCGTCCTCCCAGTCATGGAGTTGACTGCCTTGTCTAGTTGATAGTATAAATAAGGATCTAATGCTCCTTCCTTAGGAGGTTGAACAATTTGATATTGTACTTTCCCTCTCAATTTTTTAGTAATACAAATACATTACTCTTTTGTACTCATGATTTATAGTGAATAAAATAAAGTTCTAAGTTCGAGCATTTGAGTTCTCATTAGATTTAGAGTTTAATTATCCAAGGGGGCCCACTTGGTAAGTAATATGCCTTCTTAGTTTAGGATTAGTTTAGTATTACTTGTTTAATAATTAGTTAGAAATCTAGCACCGACTGTTCCTACAACCACTAGAATTCCATTCTGTGACTGTTCTTGCAGCCAAAACAGACTGCGTAGTGCCTTGTTTGTTGCTTAGATTTTCATTCTTTTTATGCATTTTAGTTTGATGTAGTTGTTGATTGATGATTGGAACTTATGGTATTCCCTTCTAAGCAATTTACTTTCAGCATTGTGTGTTCCTTAGCTGTAGAATGAAATGGCTACTTTGAGTTCCTAGTGCACATACTATGTTGACCCATTTCAAGTTCACATCCCTGGGTTGACAAGTTAAATTCACCTTCATGATGATTGAAATAGCTATTCAGGTTAGATGTCTAATCTTTGAATCATGGTTGTAAGGGCTTAGTTATTAAATCATTGTAGGAGGCCAACATTTTTGGCATCGTTGCTAGGGACGGTGTCAAACTAGGGAGTCTTTTGGAGTCATTGGTATTTTTTCTTGTTGTAATGTTTATGGAAGTTGTTCTTAGTATATCCTCATTTAGGAAGTAATGACCCCCTTATTCTTTACCGATTATTTGTGTGAGCTGGCTGATAGTGAGTGATACTGCATGCATAGAGGAAGGAGAAGGGATGCTTGTGGGAGATTCATTCCTAACAATCCTAATCCATTCCAGCTAGTTGAATATCAAAACCTACCAAAAGAAGAAGAAGAAGATCCACACCCCTTTGTGGATGCATTTCTTGATCTGACTAGCTCTAAAGTCTCCTCTGAAGATCAAAATCAGCTTAAAAATCCCTTTGTTTTAGAACTACATCAAGTAGGCATGGGGATGCAAATAGGAATAGACCTAACCAACCAATTTTTCCTTTCCCCATTTCCCATCAGAATGAAGTTGACAACATCAAGAACATTCCTGCCTCAGAACTCCCAAAGTTTTATGGACTTGTCACAAAATATCGTGATACCTTTTTGTTTGAGTTTGGCATACTCTGCAAGAGTTATGATTATACTACTGATGGCCATAGGCTTAAGCTATTTCCTACCACTCTGAAAGAGGTGATACTATGGAAACTTAGGAAGACAAGAAGACAAAATTCCTTGAGAAATATAAGGAATATTCCAGGGGTAGCGACATGAGAGGAGGTGACATTTTCAGGATGCAACAAAAGGAAGATGAGAGCTTAGAAGATTATATTGCAAGGTTTTTGTTTTACCTACAAAAATCTCCACACCATACACTTAATGAAGACTCACAAAAGTTTTTTTTCCAGAGAGGAATCAATGATAGTTGCACTGATGCCTTGGACCTTATGGGAGGAGGAGATATCTCCGAAGTTCCTTAGGAGGATATCAAGAAAATATGCCAGAATTACTCTAGGGAAGCTTCAAAGAAAGGGAGAGCTTACCAATCTTCCATGGGTAAGTCAACTACTGGTGGAGTTTCAAGAATGGAGATTACTCATTTGCTGGCAGACTTCAAGCAAGATATTATAAATAATCTAGCTACTCAACTAGATACACTTCGGGCCAAGAAGAAAGAGGAGGCAAAGGCAATGTTGACAGAGTATTGCTCCCACTGCAGACAAAAGAAGAGGGACTGCAAATGCAAGATGGTAGATAATCTTGAAATCAAGTAGATTCCACCTGAGTTCAAACCAATCTAGATTGAACAAGACCAAGTCTACTATGTTGCACAAGGGAAGCCTTGGGCTCCAAGATAAGGTATGCCACCAGATCCACTATCTTATGATGGGCCATATTTTAATTCATAATCATCTAGTAACCAATGGAAACCCCCATATCCATCTAGTTATGGAGGATATCCACCATAGCCTTGGAATAACCCTTCAAATGCTTGGCCCAATCATTGAAACTCTCCACCCCAGTGGCAGCAACCTCAGGGGAATTGGCAGCTACCTCCAAGAAATTGGCAGCAAACAAATCAGTGGAGAGGAGAACAATGGCCTACCTAGACAACCAATTACATGCAGCCACCTTCTCAGCCCAACAGCCTGCTATAATGCCTCCACCTGCTAATCCAAGCTCAAATGCACCTAAACCTACTCAACTACCAGCTCAGCCCACACCCAATCCAAATAACAAACCACAACAGCAACCTGCATACTTTGTTGATTCAAATTAATTCCCTGCATATGTTGTGAGTGTAAGTGACATCCACTTGTATTCAGGAACTACTCTACTAGACCCTTCCAAGCCCATTATCACTGAGCTTCCTATGGAAGAGGAAGATGAACCTCTGAATGATCCCATTCAGCCAAGTGTACCTAAAAATCCTGAACCAGTCCAAGTCAAGTAGACTGAACAAGAACCACTATTTCCTCAGAGATTGGAAGTTGTCAAGAAGAAGGAAGAAAAGGAGGATACAAATTTGATATTTTGAAACAACTGAAGCATATGTGTGTCCAAATACCTCTATTTCAGGCCAGAAAGGATGTTCCAATCTATGACAAGGCAATCAAGGAATCATGCCTCAAGAAGCTAGGTAGGAAAAATAAGTACCTAACTACAGTTCATGTGGTGGGATAGCTAGCTGAAATCATGTTGGGAAAAGTAACTATCCCCAAGTATAATGACTGAGGTAGTCCTGTGGTAGTATCTGTTATAAACAAGGTCCAAGTAAAGAATGCTCTGATTGATTTAGGGGCAGTAATAAATGTAATGACAAAAGACATCCTGCAACAACTAAAAGTTGCAAGCATGAGATCTACTCCTACTATCCTGTAACTTGTTGATAGCTCTACTGTTAAGCTTGATGGTGTAGTGGAGGATCTTGTGGTAGTTTTAGACTCTTGGGAGTACCCAACAAACTTTATGATTCTATCTCCTAAAGCTACACTGGGCGGGTATCCCATTATTCTTGGAAGGCCATAGTTGGCAAGTGTAGATGTATACATTAGATGTGTGTCAGGTGACATGACCATTTTAGATGGGAAGAGCACTAAAAAATTTGTTCTTTATTCTCCTGCTTAGCCATCTCATGATGAAGATAATCCTGTGTGGCCACATGTTGGTGAAGAGGCCGAAGAAGTTAATTATGTGGCACAACTTATGATGCTAGGCAGAGGCTCTTTCATCCAACTCCAAGATGAGGATGAAGTATTGGCTAACATCATTTATAACCATTGTGAAGTGGAGGAAGCATCATCTTCTCATTTTTCTACTCCATTCAAGACACTTCTACTTGCTCTTCTTGTAGCTACTGTTCCTGCAGACGTTCTTCCTGCAACCACTCTTCCTACAACCACTGTTCCTACAAACAGACTTCTTGCAGCAACAAGTATGTCCCATACATTGTTGCCATGTGAACTAAATGTACCATTTGTTAATGAAGCAACCATGATAGAGTTAACTACACAAGTACAGGTGTTAAAAGGAAAATATTTGAATGTTAATAGTAAATTAAGTGGGGAACAACAATTGTTATTGACAAACTTATTAAGGACCCATCAACATGCATTTGCGTGGGATTATCATGATATGAATGGATTGGACCCTAAACTTTGTACACATAGAATTTACATCAAAGATGATTGGACCCTAGTAAGACAACCACAAAGAAGAATTAACCCTGCACTAAGAGAAATTGTAAAAGGGAAACTGCAAAAATTACTAGATGCAGGATTTATCTACCTCATTTCAGATAGTCAGTGGGTATCTCCATTAGTTATTGTGCCCAAGAAAGGAGGTAAATTTTGAGTTTTTGTTGATTATAGGGAACTTAATGCTACCACCAAGAAGGACCACTTTCCCTTGCCTTTCATTGATCAAGTTTTGGACATACTCGTAGGAAAGCAATACTTTTCTTTTCTAGATGGATTCAGTGGCTACAACCAGATCTAAATTGCACCAGAGAACCAAGAGAAGACCACATTTACCTATCCATGGGGGACCTATTCCTATTTGGTACTCCCATTGGGCTTATGCAATGCACCTGCAACTTTTTTAGAGGGCAGACATTAGCATATTCTCAAACATTTCTCATGATTGCATGGAAATTTATATGGATGACTTTACCACTTATGGTGTTGATTTTAATCAAGCGTTGGAAAATTTCAGGAGAGTCCTACAGAGATTTGAAGACCAAAACTTGTCCTTAAATAGTGAAAAGTGTTTCATGATGATGCAAGAAGGTGTAGTTCTTGGCCACTACATCTTCCACAAGGGAATTTAAGTAGATCCTGCAAAGATTGAGGTAATCACAAATCTGCCCACACCTGCAAAAAAGAAGGATGTTAGGAGTTTCTTGGGTCATGTAGGATATTATAGGAATTTCATCAAGGATTTCAGCAAGGTAGCAACACCATTGTATACTCTTCTCACTAAGGATGCTTAATTTCAGTGGACTGAAGCCTATGACAAGGCATTTTCTGACTTAAAGACAACTTTGACTCATGCTCCTGTACTCAAAGGACCTAATTGGGAACATTCTTTCCACATCCATATGGATGCATCAAATTATGCCATAACATCAATCTTAGGATAGGAAGGAGCTGTTGAAAATGCCATTTACTTTGTCAGCAAAAATATATAAGGAGCTGAATTCAATTATACAGTGATAGAGAAAGAAATGCTGGTAGTAATCTATGCACTGAACAAATTCAGATATTACATAACAGGCTACCAAATCTTTGTGCACACTGATCATGCAACCATTAGATATCTCATGAATAAATCTTTGATCACAGGTAGGTTGGCAAGATGGTTATTGTTGATGTAGGAGTTTGATTTAACCATTGTGGATAAGCTAGGGAAGGCCAATGTTGTTGCAAATTTTATTTCAAGGCTAACTACATCAGAAGACAATCAGCCCATAGATGACTCTTTTCCTGATGAGCATCTATTCTCCCTTAGTATACAAACACCCTAGTATGCTGACATAGCCAATTATTTGGTCACGGGTAGAGTTCCTTCTCACTTCTCTCCAAAAGAGAAAAGGACACTCATTAAAAAATATTTTCCTTTCTCTTGGATTGTTGGATATTTGTTTTATACTGGACCAAACCATGTCAGCAGGAGATGTGTGAGAGAAGAAGAGACATATGACATTTTGCATGCATGTCACAATGAACTATGTGGATACTTTGCAGCTAAGAGGACAAAAATGAAGGTTTTGAACATAGGATATTACTGGACAACACTCCACAAGGATGCAGGAAGGTATACCAGAAAATGTGATAGATGTCAAAGAATGGGCAGACCAACTAGATCTGATGAGATGCCACTTTTCCCTTAGGTAGTAATCACTCCCTTTGACAAGTGGGGATTGGATTTTGTGGGACCCATTGACCCTCCATCAAATGGTAAGTCTTATATATCGGTATGCACTGATTATGTGACAAAGTGGGTAGAAGTTAAGGCCATGAAGCATGCAAGAGATAACAAGGTTGCAAAATTTGTTTATGAGGAGATTTTCAAAAGATATGGAGTCCCAAGAGAAATAGTGATTGATCAAGGGGCTCAATTCACATCAACCCTTGTTGTAGCACTAGTTAATGAGTATAACATAAGGCACATGAAGTCTACTCTTTATCACCCCTAGGCTAATGACCAAGTTGAGGTGACAAATAAATAAATTGAAGCCATTCTGACCAAAATGGTAGCTATTCATAGAAAGGATTGGGCAAACAGATTACCAAAAGTTGTTTGGGCCTATAGGACAACCTGGAAAACAACTGCATGCTTCATTCCATTTGAGTTTCTAAATGGAAAGACAATTATGATGCCCATTGAATTTGAATATAAGTCTTTTAGGACTACAGTAGATTTGGGGATGGATATTTTTGAGGCATAGAGAGAAAGAATCATGCAACTAAATGCTTTGGATGAGATAAGAAGAGCAACCCTCCAGCATACAGAGGTAGTGCAAAATTAGAAAATAAAATGGCATGAAAAATTTATCAAGGACAAGAAATTCCAACTAGGAGATTGGGCCATGCTCTATGACTCAAGATATCAGGACAACACGGGAAAATTGCAGACAAGGTGGCTAGGACCATATGAAGTTGCTGAGGTCTTTCCTAATGGAGTTGTCCAACTTACTACCATTGACCCCGTCAAATTCAAGTTACTTGTCAATGGTCATCGCCTCATACTATATCACAAGCCAGCTTCCAAAGAAGAGTTCCTACAACAATTCACCCAGCATTCAGCACCTGAGCTTCCTGCAGCTGAAGGAAGTGGACCTAGTGTCCCTCCTTTTAGCTAATTAAGGTATGTACTTGTTATAATAAAGACTTTCGCTCTTGTGGAAGTCCATTTCTTCACCCATCCACCCATCCATCACCACCTTTCTCTCTCTTCCATCACTTCATTCCACCTCACCTCATTCCACTTCATCTCCATTAATTGCTCAATTTATTTCCCTAAAATGTGAACGATACTTTCTCCACAATCTTTGCAATGAATCCTCCACACATTCAAGTATGTGTGCATTAATTCCTATCTTTTAATCATGTTTTAAGTGCATTCATTTAATCATTGTATGTTAGTATAGACGTTCACATAACATGGCATTACTCCTTTTCAAATCACCACTCCCATCTCGCATGTGCAAACACATGTCCAAATTTAGGTTGGGGGGGAGAAAAAGATGCAAATATATTTCCCATGTGTCAATTCATACTAGGCTACGTCAAAAAATTTAAAATGAGTTGATTTGAAATCTGAGTGAGAGGACGACTTGCATGTGTGAAGTGACATTAACTGCAACCATCATTTCTTCCCATCATAATCTCCTTTATTACTCCTTTACTTTCCATTATTGACTCTGTCATAATCTTGAGTTGCAAGCAACAAGGTAAAACAAAAGAAAGGGAAAAGTCAGTCAATATTGGCACTAGAAATCTAGCAGGTATTGTAGGAAGGTGAACTTGATTTTCAGTCAAAATTGTAGGAAAGAAATCGTAGAGCATTTGTTTGATTGTAGACAATGGGAGGTGGGTTAATTCGAAATGAAACCACGGTGCATGATGTTTTATTGCAGGATGCACAATGCCTGGCCAAATTTAGAAACTGTGGATGGTTAGATTACTTCCTGAAGCTGGATGGCTTTGATGAAAGCATTTCCCTTGAATTCACCCAAACATTTTCTGAAGGAAAAGCCACAGTAAAAGGATTGAAAGTTGTGGCAACTAAGAAAATAATTGCATAGGTCATAGGGTTACCTGCTAATGGTGAAAATTACCCTACTTCCAGAGACGCCAAATCAGCTAGGGCATAATTTACATAGTCAAACGACCCCCCATTGAGAATAGATAAATAGAGTGTAAATAGAATGTCTTTTCCCAATCCATGGAAGAAAATAGCCATTTATGTTATCAAATACATCACCTGTGAGGGTCACCAATCGAATTTGCATTCCATGCACTTCAAGCTTTTGAATCACATGAGGCACAAAAGGAGGATGAATTTTCCTAACATGCTATACAATCTTCTCTCAATCATGGTGGTTGAGACCCAAAAAGGTAGGGATAATTTTGTTTCCCACCATTGTCTGATTAAGTTGCTAGTTGAAAAGTCTCTACATGATGTATTTGGAATGACCTGGGAAGAATTTATAAATGTTGATCAAATTAGACCTAAGTAGTTGCAACCTAGGACTTTACCTCAACCCCATAGGTCTAGCAGGAGATTGAGCATGGCTGAAGCCACTCTTGGTGCTTCAACCTTTGGTACTGGCTCTAGTGTGAATCCTCCTACAGCAGAAGAAACCATAGAAATTAGTTCTTCTAGAATAGAGCACTCAGAAAAAGAAAGCTCTTCATCAAATTCTGATGATGACATTCCACGTGAAACCCTGATGAAAAGTAGGGCACAGAAGAGAGAAGTAGGAATGAGAAAAGGAAAGGCCAAAAGGCAGTCGATAGAAAGAAAGGTGCCAAGTTTTAAGAAGAGGAAACCTGGCACTATTCATCCTATAGCCAAAGAAAAATGTGAGAGACCTCCCAGGAAATCAAGACCAGCTGGGCCAACGATTGGTACGCCTCCATAGGAAATCCCGAAGCCTGGTGAGACATCACATGAGGAACCTAAAGCTCCAATGGGGCAAGAGAATGTCAAGGAAGAAGACATATTTGAGAGAGTAGCAAATATAACACTAGTCGATCTTGCTAACATTGCAGAAGAGTTTGAGGAAAATCAGGATTTCCTGCAGCATGAGCAGGAAGTCCTGCAACAACAGCCAGAACCAAAGCAAGAGTTCTTGTAGCCATAGTAAAAACAAGAATGAGAGCCCCTGTAGCAAGAAGTGGGAGAAGAAACAGTACCCCTGCAGCCAGAGAAAACTGGACAGTCTAAGTCCATGTAGATAGTACTATATGAGGAGCAACCATCGACAAAAAGATTGGTAGGAATTCATAATCCTCTTGATTTTATAGTACATATGGCAATTTTGAATTTATGGAAAGAAATACAAAGGAGGGAGGAAGAATGGAAAAAGGTAAAATATAAATTGAAGAAGGAAATTCAAAGGAGAGATGAGGAAATTAAAGATAAAGATGTAGAAATTGCCACCCTGAAGTAGAGGGTGGATGATATGGCAACCTTGGTACCACAGATTTTGGAATGTAGGACCCCTCCAAGGGTCTATGCTCTGCACCTAAAAGAGAAATATCTCTCTTTTAAGTTTTCAAGGATTGCCTCGGATTTGAATCCTTCTATTGACACTCCTAATGAATTTTTCAATGCTTATAGGATTGCCTCACCTGAAATGAAGAATTTTTTGTGTGAGTTTTATTTGCCTACTTATGTTGTAACTCAAAACCATGATTGGAATTTTTTGTTGTATGTTGGGGATGTCCAATTAAGGGCATTTATGTCTTGGTTGCGAAATGAGATTAGTTGGGGACAACAACATGGGACTTATAAATAAATAGATTCTAACATCCCTCTGCCCATTAGGGCTTAATCAAGCAACCCAAGGGATATTTACAGAGAATGGCACAGAATGTTTCTCAGACCTAGTTATGGCAACAGGATTATGCCTTGGATTGAGGCAGTTTACAATGAGTATGAGGTAAAGGCGACAACAAAGGAGGAAACTATCAGAAGATTCCTATCACAAAGATGGAATAGCCTAACTGATGAGTTGAAGCAGGCTGAACCTCATTCCATCCACAATTATGCTACAACACTAAAAAGGATTGATAGGTATATTCAGTTGGGAGAATAAAGGGGCAATTTTGGCTTCCCTTGACTTTTCAGCCACCCATTCTCATGTGGCACGTGCCAAAATTCAGATTCTACGAGTATGACATTGCTGCAGAAAAATAGAGATGGAATAGATTTGACAAATTAGGAGGATTCTATTGGGGTCTTGATTCATGCACAACAACCATTGATGTTGGACAACTATCAGTTGCAAATTTCAGAGCTTTGACCAAGCAAAATAACAACCCTTCCCCTACTAGAGGACCAACAAAATGTTAGGTTGGGGAAGTGATGAGCCTAGTTTTTGGTCCAATTTTGGGTAGAATCTATAGTTTATTTGCTGGCAGTTGTCATGGACTTTGATGTTAAATGTTGATATTTTCATAATGTTTCCCTCAAACCATAGACATTGGGCTTAATCCTATCTCTTCAAGTTTTAATGACATTGGCATACTATGTGGATTATCTATATTGATTTTGCATGTGGTTAATGAATGTTCCTTAAGGTGGTTATAGATGTGCAGTTATTGTGTGTACTGACATTGCCATGCATATTTAATTTGAGGATGCTAAGTTGAGGAAGGCACCACCAGCTAGGCATGCACCATAACGTCCAACAAAGGAATCGCTCAAGGTAAAAGGAGGTCGACGATAGAAGATTCCTCATGCAACTGAATGTAACCGCCTTGTAGTGGACTTTAATGACTGAGTAGACACGAGTGTTACTGCTGTGCTAAACCTATGTTTGGACCTACATGTCTAACCAGATTCCATGCATGTGTAACCGTTGCCACTCCACTTTCTCTGTTTTCCCTAAATGGCGTCCTCCTAGTCGTGGAGTTGACTACCTTATCTAGTTGATAGTATAAATAAGGATTTGATGATCCTTCTCATGAGGTTGCATGATTTGATATTGTACTTTCCCTCTCAAGTTTTTAGTAATACAAATACATTACTCTTTTGTACTCATGATTTATAGTGAATAAAATAAAGTTCTAAGTTCAAGCATTTGAGTTCTCATTAGTTTTAGAGGATACTTATCCAAGGGGGGCCACTTGGTGAGTAATCTATCTTCTTAGTTTATGATTAGTTTAGTATTACTTGTTGTTTACTAATTAGTTAGAAATCCGGCACTGGTTGTTCCTGCAGCCACTAGAATTCCATTCTATGACTATTCCTGCAGCTAAAGCAGACAGAGTAGTGCCCTGTTTGTTGCTCAGATTTTCATTCCTGTTATGCATTTTTATTTGATGATTGGAATTTATCGTATTCCCTTCTAAGAAATTTACTTTCAGCATTATGTGTTACTTAATTGTAGAATGAAATGGCTACTTTGAGTTCCTAGTGCACATACTGTGCTGACCCATTTCAAGTTCATGTCCCTGAGTTGACAAGTAAATGCACCTTCATGATGATTGAAATAGCTATTCAGGTTAGATGTCCAATCTCTGAATCATGGTTGTAAGGGTGTAGTTATTAAATCATTGTAAGAGGCCAACAAACACTCTACTTGACCATTTAGTTTTTTAATTTAAGAAATTTCAAAGCATCAACTTGTCAAATGATAGGTCAAGGCCTTGCAAAGGCTTCGTGAGACTATAGAGAAAGCTAAGGTAGATATTTATTCTTCTTCATAGACAAATATTAATCTACCATTTATCACAATAAATGTATCTGAGGCCAAACAATTGAATATTACTTTAACAAAATCAAAATTTGAGAATTTGGTTAATCACCTTACTGAGAGAACCAAAGAAGATTGCAAGAGTTACCTAAAATATGTGGGAATATCAATAAAAGAGGTGCACAAAGTGATTCTTGTATCAAGAATGACATGAGTCCCAAGGCTTCAAGAAATTGTTTAAGAGATCTTTGGAAAATAGCTAAGTAAAAATGTTAACCCATATGAGGTTGTGTATAGGAGTGAATTTGCACCCCCATTGCAAATTCCCCTTTTACATCCTCCACCTTAGAAAAATAAAATTTGACCATGTAATTCTGCATCACCCACCCGAACTCCATCCACTTGGCACTTGTTTTAGTGTCGACAGATGAATTTCTGTTGGGGACGCATGTGCGGCGTGCGAATGTATGTGCAATGTGCGAACGTCTACGCAACGTGCTGCTATCCTGACAAGATTTTTTCCTTTGGAATCTGCAAAGGTGTCACATTCATCATTGGGGTCGAAGTGTAATGCATCTACGCCTTCCTATTGACCTTTGAATGGATCTTTCCCTCTCAAACTCACCTTCAAATTCCTATCTTTCACATTCATCTCATCTTCTTCACACTTTACACAATTTTTGACTAATTTTCTTGAAAATTCTCACATCCTTGAGCTACATGTTGCACTATTGGCTTCATTATTCCAACATCACAACATTCTTCACATCTACCATAGAAGCTGCAACTTGGTGTCTTGTGAAACTCCCTTCGGTATCGTTGCGGCCACATCAACTTTGCCATGGTTGTAGACTTGCATTCCTCTCTCATTGGCCTTGAGTGTCTTTGATCAAGGGTGGTATTGTTTTGCTTAATCTTACATTGTTGTTGGATTTGAGTAGCGTAGTGTTTCTCGTAGAATTTGGTATTCTCATTTCTAGCATACTTTCTTTATCATATTTCCATTTCCCTATCTATCTGGTTGTCCATGGAGTGGAAAAACCAAAACAAGGGTTTGATTGTGGCAAGCCCTAAAACAACCCCAACATTTTTCCCTTCTCTTTTGTGTGTAGGTACTTGTTCATGTGGAGCTTGTTGGAGAACTATACTTTTTGTGATTTTAATCTCCACCTCCTTTTCTGTTATCATTTTCATACCATCTCTCTCATCATTTCTATTATTCTATTATTTCTTTCTTTTATCATCACTAGTAAACTCCAATACCTAAATTGTTATAAGGTCTTTAGTATCTATGGTTGTGTCTTTGCACTTTCTATCTGTACAGACACCAGTGCACCTATGAGACACCAACGTGCCACACTATCATCCCTATTCTATGCTATTGTCCTTTGGCAGAGAGTTGTCTGAGGTACAATTTAGGTTCCTGAAACTTGCCCGCTTAGTGCAAACCTAACTCTCGAGCTAATAGAGTGACAAAATTACTAAGAGTGCTCTTCATTCTCTATCCTTAGCATCAAAAACTTGTCCAAATTGAGGTATATTAGGGCAGCCTTCTACTCTCGGATCTTCATGATCTAGAGCCTTAGTGTAGTTGGTCCCCCTCCTCTACATTTTAGTGAACCCATGAACCATTTTGGTTTTGTTTGGAAGTGTTAAAAGACCCTTTGCTTGTATCCTAGGAGTGTTGTGGGTGTGAGTGTTGTGAGGTACCTATCCTTGCAACCCAACCTATGAACCATAGTGGTGTAGCTGGAAGGTTCCCTAAGCATTGCGAAATGAAACCTTGAGTGGGTCACCATCTAACTGTAAAACCCTTGGGGACTCTTGTGAAAGCTTTGTTTAGCGTACGTAGAAATGGCCTCCTTTCATCTACCCATCCCATATGTGCAACTTACAATTGGATCTCCTGCCATAACATTCACCTCGCAGGATTTTCCGATGAACTCTAACAAAGAACCATCTCCCTTATACATCCCCACACATATTAATGGAAATACCATAACAGGTATTCTCATTGACCCTACATGTCGGGTGAATGTCATTATAGAGGAGATCATGATAATTAATTTCTTAGACAAGGATGTATATGACAAATCTAGGAGCACCATTCATACACACGATGGGCTTTCTATTCCTCCCATCGGTTGCATCACCTTGTCAATCCTAGTTGGGACTAGAACCGTAAATGCACTCTTTGACATCATCCTAGGGTCTGAACTATTCAGGGTAAAGCTAGGCATCCCCTAGTTGTTTGTTATGAATGTAGTTCCCTCAGTAGTCCATAAGAGCCTAAATTTTTCCCATGAGGGTTCAGTGCATGTAGTCCATGATACCGATTACAGACTATCGATTACACGTGGAGGCTATTCACTAGATCACTTCTAGCCTACCCCTATTGGTCTACTTCCTCCTAGGATGGACCTCTTGTACTAAACTTATGTAAATTACAAGAGTGGGGGCATAACATCTAAGGTGAGAGACCCTTTATCTCCTTATTCCATTCCACATAGAGCTTGCTTGAAGGTAGACTGTGAGGTTGCCTTGGCTCAAAAAAGGGAAGAAGAGAAGCGCGCTCAAGGCCCTTCTTTTTCTTCCTTCATTGTTCCGCTTGTCACTTCCTCTCGCCCTATTGTGGCACCATTGACTTCTACTCCTATGTGCTTGTTGGGGAGTCTGATGGTGTTCGCTTGGCGAAAGCCCAAGCATCTAATGTTTGAACTTCCTATCTTACCTATGGTGCCTTGATCCATTCTACATGGTAAGGGGAAGGGTCCCCATGGAACATCCTCTATGCCTCAACCTCTGTGATCTCCTATTGCTCCTACCTTTGAGGTAATGAATGGGAAGAGGCTTGCCACTAAGGCACTCGAGGCTGCTTCCCCCATTTTTTTCCATCATCCTCTTCGTCTCTTCCTCTTGTTCCCATCCAAGATTCCCTCCCTCCTTTGTAAATGATTGTGATGGATACTCTAATGGTTGAACAGGAGCCTTCCATCCCTTCTCAGGTTGTAGCCTCTAGCTCCTAGAGTTGTAGAAACTACCTTGCACATGAGCGCAAGCATCGGAGGAAGGCTCTGGCCACTGAGCAAGCCGCCTTATAGAAGAAGGAAGAGGAGCTGACAGTTCTTGCTTCAACATCTTTCATTGTGTCCTCCCCTTTTGTCCTCTTTTCTGTAGTTCCCTCAGCCTTAGTCTTGCTTCTGGTTCCCCTACAAGCATGAACGATCCTCACCCGAAGGGTGAAAGTATTCATTGCTCCTTCGATTGAGCATCCCCTTTTGATGCCCTTCCAGACATCACGTCATTTTTGAAACCCATGGACATGTTGAATACCTCGGTGGTGTTCGCCACAGTTTTCTCCTCTTCCTCTAGCCCTCTACTTCATTTTTGGGGATCTCACATCCTTCGATAAAGTGGAAGATGGAGGATGACACCACTAGCAATGGGGGAAAAGAAGTGTTCACCTTCTTCAAAGGGTGGTTTTGCATTGACTTGTGTCATTTTAGTGACGAAAGAAGCCCTAGAATCCTCGGAGTTCATCAATTCTCCCGAGTCTTTCAGTGAGCCTAGTAATGGATCTCGGGCATTGCCTCCTTCACCCATTGAGTTGACACATGACACTCCTATAAAGTGAATGTTTAACTCTGTGGACAAGGCTCGGCCCTATTGACATTTTTTTGTGAAATTTGTTGACATTCACTCCATAGGAATTGAGTGGAGAATATTTTGAGGGGCCTCTTCCTTAGCTCTTATTGCAGGAGGGTTGGAAGGTAACCCGCTTGATATTCCACCCTTGTAGGCCCGTTTTCCCTCCCCTTACAATGATCTAGATTGGGAGAACAACAACCTCTTGGTTGATGAGGACAACGGGGTGCCTCTTCTTTATCTATAGATTAGATTGTGTGTGTATTGTGTTCCCCCATACTTGTGTTATATGTTCTTGGATGAACCTTGTCACCCTTGTAGGTGCTTGGATACGAGATTTTTTTGTGTTGTAAAAACTTCTATTTGTCACATCATTCTTCTCTTTGTCATGTATTTATTTTCAACAATTAGGGATGATGCAAAGTGTTGGAGTCAATTAGGCCTCCCTTCCATGTTGACCCATTTTTTAATTTTCATTTTGTCTTCATGTTCCTTCTTCACATTGTTTGATATAGTAGGGGGTTGATGACAGTTCGTTTATATACTATTATATCTATTTATCTATATTTATGAGTAGCTTTGACCTTGAAATATCAGATCGCCCCTATCTCTTGTTTGTTATGTTATTGTCTCTCCTTTCTTTGCATCTATCTCTTTTTCTTGTTTCGTGATGTTGTGGTGCTCATGTGTTGTCCCTCGCGTGTGCGACAACATTACCATGATTACATATCGTTATGTTCTACGGGCCAAAACATCACCTTTTCATTCTTGCTTTTCTCTCCTTAGGATGTCATGTGCCTCTGCATTCAACACGCACCATCCTAAGGGGGGCTCTCATATCACTTCAATTTTTAGAAAATGTATTCGGTGGCCAACAAAACTTTTTTTGAAAATATTTATCTTTAACTTTTCAAAATATTTTTCACAAATCGCATTCCTCAACAAGGACCCCTAACATAATACTTTTCCTTCATCATGGGTTCGTAAAGAAAGAATTTGAGAAATTTTCCTCTGAGGGGGGGTACCTTCTCCTACAGGCAAAGTCCTAACCTCCCCCTTGTGAGGGGGCTTTCTTCCTTTCAAATTCCTTGATGAAGTGAAATATTTCAAAAGGATTCCTTGATGTTGAATTGATTTATGAAAAATACCGTTGCACTTTCAAACAGCGTGTCCCTTGAGTGGACCTCTTTTTCTTTTGAAGTGTTCCTAAGGTACCCCTTTGAAAGTTATTCCTTCAAATTTTTACTGTCTCCTTGCTTGCCTACGTGGATTTTTGCTTTCTAACATGTTTTCTCTATGGATTATCATGTTGCTTTGTAGGTGCGCCACTCTACGGAGTCCCTCACACCAGGCTTCTTTCAAGAGAGAGTACCTAGGGGGTGCCTTCTTTGCAAGTCTGAGGACTTGTGAAGTGCTTACATCCTATGGGATCTGTTCACTATTGTTTTGCGGGCCTCCAGTGTACTTTGTTCAATCCTCCTCAAGAGAGAGTACCTGTGGATCCATTTGCCTACCCTACACTTTCGAGCATACCAGATTGTGGTCTACTTCCTCAATGATTCAGGTATATTTTTTGGAACTCTTTCAATCTACTTTACTGAACACTTGTTGGCACTCATGTTCGCTAAAGTGGGGGCAAAATATATAGGAGTGAATTTGCAGCCCCTTGCAAATTCCCCTTTTACATCCTTCACCTTAGAAAAATAAAATCTAACCATGTGATTCCACTTCACCCATTCGAACTCCATCCACTTGGTGCTTTTTTTCAGTGTTGGTGGAGGAATTTATGTTAGGGATGCACGCGCGACACATGGACATCTGCACAATTTGATGTCGTCCTGACAAGATTCCTACCTCTGGAATCTATAGAGGTGTTATGTTCGCCATTGGGGCCAAAGTGTAATGCATCTACACATTCCTGTTGACCTTTGAACGACTCTTTCCCTCTCAAACTGACCTTCAAATTCCTGTCTTTCACATTGTCTCATATTCTTCACACTTTACACAATTCTTGACCAATTTTCTTGACAATTCTCACATTCTTAAGCTACTTGCACTATTGGCTTCATTATTCCAACATCACAACATTCTTTACATCTACCACAAAAGCTACAACTTGGTGTCTTGTGAGACTCCCTTCAGTGTTGTTGTGGCCACGTCGACTTTACCACGGTTGTAGACTTGCATTCCTCTATCATTGGCCTTGAGTGCCTTTGGTTGAGGGAGGTATTTTTTTGCTTACTCTTATATTGTTATTGGATTTGAGTACCATAGTGTTTCTTGTAGCATTCGATATTCTCATTTCTAGCATACTTTCTTTATCATATTTTCATTTCCCTATCTATCTAGTTGTCTGTGGAGGTGGAAACACCAAAATAGGGTTTTGACTACAACAAGCCCTAAAACAGCCCCAACATTTTTGCATAGTGTTTCTCGTAGCATTCGATATTCTCATTTCTTGCATACTTTCTTTATCGTATTTTCATTTCCCTATCTATCTAGCTGCCTATGGAGGTGGAAACTCCAAAATAGGGTTTTGACTACAACAAGCCCTGAAACAACCCCAACATTTTTCCCTTCTCTGTTGTGTGCAGGTAATCGTTCATGTGGAGCTTGTGAGAGAACTGGATTTTTCGTGAGTTGAATCTCCACCACCTTTTCTCTTATCATTTTCATGCCATCTATCTCGTCATTTCTATTATTTTGTTATTTCTTGCTTTTATCATCACTAGTAAACTCTAATATCTAAGTTGTTAGTAGGTATTTAGTATCTTTTATTGTGTCTTTACATTTTATGTCCATAAAAACTCCATCACACCTATGAGATGCCAGCCCCTCATGTTATCGTCCTTGTTTTGCACTATTTTCCTATGGTAGAGAGCTGCTCGAGGTATAGTTTAGGTTCCTAAAACTTGCTCACTTAGGCCAAACCTAACTCTCAAGCTAGAAGAGTGACAAAAGCACTAAGAGTGCTCTTCATTCTCTATCCCTACCATTAAACACTTGTCCAACTTGATGTAGATTATGACAGCCTTTTGCTCTCGGCTCTTCGAGACCTGGAGCCTTGGTGTGGTTGGTCCCCCTCCTCTATAGGTTGTTGCTATGGGAGTTCCTATTCAAAGTGGTATACTTCATGGTGATGTAAAGGAAATATTACTTTTGGATGTCACACCTCTATCCCTAAGAATTCAAATTCTTGGTGGATTTTTTAAAAGGCTCATTAATACAAACACAACAATTTCAACCAAGAAAATTTAGGTATTTTCAATAGTTGTAGATGGTTAGACTCATATAAGAGTAAGAGTATTTCAAGGTGAGTGTGATATGGCTGCTAAAAATAAAATTTTATGGGTGTTTGAGCTAGTTGGAATTCCTCCATCCCCCAAGGGTGTGCCCCAAATTGAAGTCAATTTTGACATAGATGCAAATGGAATTGTTACTATGAATACCAAAGATATGACCATTAATAAAGATAAAGTCATTACAATCAAGTCATATGAAGGATTGCCAAAAAATGAGATTCAAAAGATGATTAGAGAGGTTGAGTTGCATGCTCAAAAAGATCAGGAAAAGAAGAAACTAATTGATGCATGAGAAGCCAAGTGAAAATTTTTCAAACTAGGGAAGGTAAGAGGACAATCCTCACAAGTAAAGATAATTTACAGAACCAAATGTGATCAAACATGAAAAAGATAGTCGATAGTCCCAAAAGTATGGGATGACAATCTAAAAGTTGCATTTAGGATTCACGTAATTTAGGAAAATATATGTTTATGAGGCTACCTCCTAATGACAAAGTGCAAGCAATAAAGGAAATAGTTAAATGACTAGGGAATTGTGTGTTCAATAGTATGAGATCCATGAAAAATCATAATAACAATCACAATTATAGGACAATCATGATGAAATGTTTGGTAAACTAAGGTAATTCATGAAATGCATGTGTATGACATTGTCATAATACCTGTGTTCATAGAAGATAAACCTTGCAAAAGGACATAGTTCACATACCCAACTATAACATGATAGTCCCTAAAAAATTTGATATATTTCAAGAAGTCAATAGATCACAATACAAAAGATAATGATTAGTCACCAAAACAAGCTAATGAAAGGGTATTATAATCCATAAAAGGGAATTTTAAAGTCAAGAAAAAGGCATGAGAGGTGTTTCACTTAAGGCCTCATCATAATGTAGTTCAAAGAAGAGAAGAGAAACATAGAAAGAAGAGTTTAAAAATGTAAAGGACAATATTCATGATAATAGAGTAGACCCATATAGTGATAGTATAGTCCTATATGATAGAGTAGTAGTTGAAAGTGTAAAAATGAGGAAAACAATCTAAAATGCATCTACACTTCTAAATAAGACATAATAGCAAAGATTCAAGAGAATTTAAATTAATTTAAATGCAGGAACCTCTGAAGCTGTCCTATTGCTCTCTAACTCTAAAGATTTATTTAATCAACTTTCTCTCAGATTTTAGAAGCTAATTGATTGTTAAAATGACACTTAGAGAATGAGAATTAAGCTAATTCTATTTCTATATGATTTAAATATGCAAATCTACTGTAATGGTAGCCATGACTGTAAATGTTGAATGCTTGATGAATGCTGGATGAATGCTTGATGAATGCTGGATGAATGCTTGATGGATTTATCCTAAAACTGGATTGTTTGAATGCTTGATCGCCTGGAATACCTGCAGAGTAAGATTACACAAATTCAGATCCCTTTCCTGTAGCCAGAAACCTGTATTTATAGATTTCACGGCACACATTTGTGAAGGGGCACAGGATAAAAGGATGGGATTTCCTCTGAGGAATTGTGTGGTGAGAGATGGAGATTCTTGAGATTTCCATGGAGATTGTCCCTCCCCATAAAAACATCAAGCCAGAGGATAGGAGAAGGAGAGAAGAAAAAAAAGCTTTCCTGTGACAGCCTTTCACAGCCGTTCCCATGAATGCACGGGAGTTGGTTGTTGAAATATTTAATAAAACTGAATAGTTCAATTTTATTGTTAAGATTTGATGAGGTGGAGGATTTGAGAATATTTTAAATATTTTATTTAATTTATTCAAAATATGAGAGAAATGAGATATTAATTTAAACAAATAAACTATAGTAGCTTATTTATTAAATTAAATGTGGAATGATTAATTAATTTAAACAAAGTATGTAATCTTCATTTAATTAATTAAAGTAGAATAATGTATTTAAAATAGAAAATAGGAGAAATTGATGATAATAATAATCAAATAAGACAAAGTATTTAATTTTGCTTATTTAATTAAAATTAGAATAATAGAAGAAATTAGAAGAAATAAATATGAACTATATAAATAAATAATTTTTATTTATTTAATAGTAGAGAAATAACAGATTAATTAATCAAATAAATGTATTTAATTAATTAGACCATTTTTAGGTGTATACATTTTGCCCCTCTTTGAAGTGATGTGTTTACGCATTGCTTCAAAGAATGATTTTGCCTCAGCTGCCAGTATTGACGAAAAGTTTAAAATATGCCCCTGATTTGCCCCAGATGTTGAATTTTGAAATGATAGCGATATATGCCCCCACGGGAGATAAATTGATGAATTTTGAAATTTTATGAGGAATTTGATGATTTCAGAATGATTTGATGAAGAAACGATGAAGAAACAATTTATCTCCTGATAAAACTGTCCAAAACTGCCCCTGCGATAGATAAGAATTAATTTCTCAGAAAGAAAAATAAATAAATCCCATGAAAATCCCACAAAAAGAACCTATAAAAGCTCAAAAGGTCATTTTCAAAAGTCATTTGTGCATTTGACTTAGAAAAAATTGTGATAGAGACCCTTAGAGCGCTAGGAGCAGCAGGATGCCGATCCCCTACCACACTCACCGACTCGAGCGTGTGCGACGTCACCAGCGTCCGACCGATTATGGACCTTTGGTACGTACCCCAAAACCTCCTTGTAATTCATGCATGTGATTTTTATTTCATTTTTTTGCATTTTTAGAGTTTTAGCGCCCGACCCGGCACAGAATAGCGCGTCGACGGCCCGACGTAGTGCGTCGGCCGTTTGTTTTAGCCCGTGAGAACTTTAGCGCGCAACCAAATTCTGTAGCGCCCCCGTAGGATAGATTAGCGCGTCAAAAAGAATAGCGCTTTGAGTAGATAGGTTAGCGTCGAGGTCTATTGTAGTGCCTCACCAAAATAGCACGCAGGAACTCTGTTTTAGCGTGCCGACAGGATAGCATAGCGCCCCAGTAGTTTTAGCGCCCGACCAAATCTTACAGCGCGTCGGCCAGAAACTGTAGCGCGTTGATTTGACTAAATAGATGGTAAACGATCTCATGATAAGCGAGATCCATTGATTGATTGATAATAATTACCCTCATGATAAGCGAGGAATAATTAAAAATTTGATGGAATGAACCTGATTGATAGATGAGGGTTCATTCTTGATAAATTGATCGTATGATAGATAAGCACAATTTTAGAAATTGATGACCTCATGATAGGTGAGGGTTAAAAGATTTTTTTACCCATAAGATTTGATCATTAGTTTGGATAAAATAAATGATGTTTGATATTTTGATGATAATGTATTGATCTGTAAAATATTTCTATGATAACAGGAGAGTTTAGATGTTGTTCAGTTGCGAGAGCAGTTCCCTTAGCCCTTTGATATGATACCACGACTTTCACCGGAGGAGAGACAACATATTACTAATTGTGGTTTAGCATCATTATTGGACATGCCCCATATTAGACTTAATAGGGGTCTACTTACAACATTAGTAGAGCGGTGGCATAGCGACCACAACACCTTCCATTTACCTACGGGCGAGATGACCGTGACGCCAGAGGATGTATGGCGTATCCTTTGCATTCCTTTTGTTGGTGAGATTGTTGTGCATGATTCACAGGAGTGGGGTGGGATAGATTCTATTCAGAAAGTTTTCCAGGATCCTCATATTGCGGGAGTTTGGATCCCTTGGGTAGAGATGTATAATTTATATGCTCTACTTCCTTCAGTTTTGGCAGGCTTATTGGTGGATTCCTTTGTCCTGATAAGAGGTCAAAGGGTCTATCTCTTGGATGGGGTTAGGTATTAGAGAGCATGGTGTTACACAGAACGAGATATGCTTGGGGCATGTGTATGCTTGCTCAGTTATATCATGATTTACACTAGATCGTGTACCTAGGAGGTAACATTTTATCAGCAGGAGCTACACTTCTTTAGGTATGGGCATGGGAGCATATTGTTGTCATGCGTCCTGAGTTGATATTATCAAGACCAGCGACAAGACCCTATGTGTTCTATTATAGAGGCAGGCCTACCCAGCATATGATGGGTAAGCTAGATTATTGGAGAAGGGTTTTTGATGATGTGGAGACAGTGACCTGGCGTCCATATTTAGATTGTGATGACTGGGATGAGGATGATGCTGAGTTGGGATATTTGTGCGACTCGATGTATTTGATCGGGAAGAGCTCCAATATTTTGGATCGATTCTTGATTCGCCGTGTCTACAGGCATTATGGGATTGTACAGTGTATGCCATAGGGAGTAGCTCACTATGGATGACGCCAAATAGATGCCAGTGATTGGGGTCCATGCTTACCTTATGAGGCACTTATTAAGGGTTATCATGCTCTTCAGCCATCGATATGGGATTTGTGGTGAGATATTACAGAGGCACCTATTACTCCTAACTATGCACAGTAGTTAGCTCTACACCCACCTCCTCGCATTACCATTCCAGATGAGCCAACACCATTAGCTACAGAGGGTGGTCACGGTGGTCGCAGATGGAGGAGAGAGGAGGATGTGGATGTTGATGTGGATGTGGAGGATAGTGATGAGAGTGATAGTGATGATAGTGATGATGACAGTGGGGATGATGGCAGAGATGGGGGGAGACCGAGCGTAGCAGGTACCTCAGAGCCTTCGACTAGTGCACCTCATAAGAGGCAGGTAGTTGCTCCCTCTCTAGCAGAGCGATTAGAGATTGCTGGATTGCGTGTTGAGGTTCTGACTTTACAGGGATAGCTAGCACAGGTGCAGGGATTAGTAGCACAGACTCAATCCCAGATGTAGGCACAGTTAGCTACTGCACAGACACAGATTACCTCTCTGATTGGTGAGAGAGATGAGGCTAGACAGTTAGCAGAGCGAGCACAGGCTCAGCTAGTAGATGTACGAGCATAATTGACCACTATGCAGGCACATATCACATTGCTGACTAGCGAGAGGGATGAGGCCAGGCAGCGAGCATAGGTACAGTCGGCAGATGTACAGACGCAGGCCCAGATGCAGGCACAAATTACTGCCTTGACTACAGAGCGAGATACTGCCAGACAGGTAGCAGAGACAGCGTAGGCTACCGCAGAGAGATTGTAGAGAGTGGCCGATGGGACCTCTATGGAAAATTACATGCGAGAGGTTATGCAGGTAGGTGTAGAGATTGAGTTCTACAAGAGCCGATAACATGATATTTTCCCCCCAGAGCAGAGAGTTAGTTATGCCCAGTCCTGCTTAGAGAGGACTCGTTCGAGGACAGTGAGCAGAGGCATGACACAGCCTCTCCCGAGAGATCCGAGAGATCTGAGAGATCCTGGGATAGCTGGTGGTGGTGTTGATACTGGTGCGAGACCTGCTTCTTCTGGTGCAAGCACTACTTGAGATCATTTGTGTACCTTTTGATGTATTTTGAGAGATATATATAGCCATTTTTTTGATATGATGTTATCTTCATCCTTTTCAGACTTCATTGTATACTTGACACTTGATGAGATATATATATATATGATGTGCAGTGGTTTTGATCGATCTATGATGTGTTCTACATGATTTATGTGATGGATGCATTTTAATTTCTATGTAATATATGATATGTGATGATGAGATGTATGCAATTTGCTTTCTATGTTTTATGATGATTATTATACTAGATGTGATAGATGCATTTATGATGATGTGATTTTTGTGTTTTATGATATTGATGATGTATGTATTTTCTAATGAAATGCAATGGTATGCAATGTATGGAAAATATGTCATATGGGAAATATGATAAAAATAATGTAATGTATGATGAGATGTTAAAATGAAATGTAATGTATATGTGAAATATATGATGAAATTATAGAATGTGTTCTATGTGCATGCAATGAATGATGATTTTGCAATTATATGGTAATATCATGTAAAATGTGATGATATGTAAATATGATACATATAAATATATGAATGATGAGATAATGAAATATAATGTATATGATATGACGAAATGAAATGTTTATGTAATATGTGAATGATAACATGTGAAAATGAGATGTTTATTGTGAAATTTATGATGAGATGAAGAAATGGTTCTATATGTATGCAATAAGAATGATTTTGTAACTATGATAATTGTATGTGTCAAGTATACTCAATCCGTAATAAGAAAAGATAACATTGTTTGTAAATGAATCTTTGTAACTTGTGTAACCAATACTTTGCAGATGTATTATTATGAATGCAATCTATTTTTATCATGCAAATCTATTTTAGCAATGCAAACCTATTTTTAGCAATGCAACTCTAAGTGTCATTTCAACAATCTTTTTATTTTGCTTTGTATCATCACTGAGCTTTAAAAATGTTGAAAGTGAATACAAGCATCAATGATATGAGATAGACCAATGATGACCTGAGTATTTCTTTCATGATTTTTGATATTGCAAGGGAATACAAGCATCAAGGTATAATTAAACCAAGATGACCTGAGCATTTCTTGCGTAAACAGATAAGAATTAACCATTTTCTTAAGTGAATCAGAATGTCATCCATGATACTTGGTAGAGCACTTCCCACGACAATTCACAAAATAATAATGACTAAATCACAAACAACAAACAAAGAAAAGTATCATTCTCCTTCCTTGCTTCTCTAGTTCAATACATCATCGAGTAGCTCTAAAGAAATAATAAGAAAAGTACAACAATTCAAATTCTACTTTAAAGTATTTTCAAATCATTATTCAGATTAGATCATTGATGTTGAAAATGTGTGTGCTAATGTGTGCATGATATTCTCAAACGTTTGACCAAAGAACTAACCTAAAGACCTATCCTAGGGGCCTTGGGGACTGATCAAAGATTAGCCTTGCCTACGTTATACACGCAAAGACCACGTAGTTTGACCTACACAGACTCTATTTTTCGACTGACCTAGACCCTATTTTTGTGTTTTGCGATTTTATGAATATTTTTTTGTTTTGATTTTCTTGGATTTTCGGATGTTTTTGGATTTTTGACGGATTTTCTGATGTTTTGGATTTTGACAATTTTTCTGATGTTTTTGGTTGCTTTTCAAGTATTGCCACTCGATGTTGTCATGTTTGATTGCCTTTCCATTTAAACTCAAAGTCCATTGTACCAAATAACTCTAAGATGTTGCCCCCAAGCTAGGGTAAGACATGATAACCTTGCCATGATATGGATAGTGATAATAATTTTCTCAAATGATAGATGGAAATGATAATGAAAGGAAATAATTGTAACAAAACTGTACCCAATAGATAGAAGAGCTGGTTGAAAATCACAAGTAGTGCCTGTTTACCAGGTTTTCACCACTTGTTTTTATTGTGTCCTTTTTATTTTTATTTTTATTTTTATTATTATTTTTTTTTTTAGTTTTACTGTCATCAAGACAACTACCAATCGTGCACTAGGTATCCTCAAGTATAGAATCGACTAAGATGAATGTTGTTCATAGGCTCCTCCAACATATCTCCTTCTGGTGTAGATAGCCGGTATGCTCCTGATCCATAGACTAATATAATGACATAAGGCCCTATCCAGTTAGGTTCAAACTTTCCTTTCTTTTCTCTGTCTGCTTGATTTCTAGGGTTTTCCTGTAGGACCAAGTCTCTGATCTAGAAGACTCTAGGCTTAACCCTGTGATTATAGTTCCTAGACATTCTTTGTTGATAGGTTGTCAAATGATTTATAGCTTGTTGTCGATGTTCATCAAGTAGCTCTAATTCTTGAAGTCTAGAGATCCTATAATCCTCATCTGAAATGAGTCCCTTTAGTGAAACTCGAAGGGATGGAATTTCTACCTTGATAGGTAATATTGCCTCTGATCCATAGACAAGAGCATATGGTGTAGCTCTTGTTGGTGTCCTGATGCTAGTCCTGTAAGCCCAAAGAGCAGGGTTTAGCTGAACGTGCCAATCACGCCCTACCTCATTTACAGTCTTCTTGAGAATCTTTAGGATTGTTTTGTTTGAAGCTTCTGCCTGTCCATTACCTTGAGGGTAATAAGGGGTTGAAAAGCAACGTTGGATGTGGAACTTTTCACACAGCTCTTGGACATCTTGGTTCTTGAAAGGCCTCCCATTATCTGTGATGATTGACTGGGGTATCCCATATCTACAAATGAGATAATTAAGTATGAAGGATGATATCTGCTTCCCAGTGATTGTGGTTAAGGGAACTGCCTCCACCCATTTTGTAAAATATTATGTTGCTGTGATAATGAACTTATGTCCATTAGATGAAGATGGGTTAATTTTCCCTACCAAGTCCAATCCCCACTGACAAAAAGGCCATGTAGATGCGAATGGATGGAGCTCCTGTGCTGGTGCATGTATAAGATTGCCATGAATCTGACATTTTTGACATCTCTTAACAAACTGATAAGATTCTTGCTCCATGTGCGGCCAGTAATATCCCAAATGAAGGAGTTTCTTGGCTAAAGATAATCTGCTTGAATGTGTGCCACAAATTCCTTCATGGACCTCCTGTAAAGCAGAAGCAGATTCGTTATGTTCTAAACAACGTAAAAGAGTACCATCTAGGCCTCGACGGTAAAGGGTGTTAGCAATAATGGTATGTTTGGCGGATTGGCGTATGAAGTTGCGCTTTTGGTTGCGAGAAAGATCTGGCGGTAGGATATTATCCTTTAGGTAAGTATAAATGTCTCCATAAATGGAAGATTGGGCACTATCCAAAAGGCTTATGGTTTGTGATTTGGGGTTTGCGTATGCAGGATTTGATACTTGTTCCACAATAAATCAATAATCTTGCGTTTCAGGCATTTGTAAAAGAGATGCTATTGTGGCCATGGCATCTGCTGCTTTATTCTCTGATCTTGGTATCTGCTCAAATTTGATATCTATGAAGTATTTCCTTAGATCATCTACCAGTCTCTTGTATAAAATCAGTGTGTTATCCTTAGTTTGGTAATCATTGTTGACTTGATAGATGATTAACTGAGAGTCTCCATACACCTGTAGCTCTGTGATTCTCCAGTCAATAGCTACTTTAATTCCAATGAGTAAAGCTTCATATTCTGCCACATTGTTAGTGCAAGGGAAGGTAAGCCTGTAAGATCATGGAATTGTGTGCCCAAGAGGTGTGACAAATAAAATTCCTGCCCCTGATCCATGTTGTGTGTAGGATCCATCAAAGTAGAGTTGCCATGGTTGTGTTGTAACATTGAGGATATCTGCATCAGGAAATTCCATGGTCATAGGATGACTGTTTGACAATGGAGCTTCTGCTAATTGGTCTGCAATGACTTGTCCTTTGATAGCTCGCCTTTCAACATATTGAATGTCAAACTCACTGAGTAGCATGACCCACTTTGCCAACCTTCCTGTTAAAGCTGCTTTGCTGAGTAAATACTTGAGGGGATCAATTTTTGCAACGAGCTTGACAGTGTGAGTGAGCATATAGTGTCGCAATTGTTGTGTTGCAAATACTACTGCTAAGCATGATTTTTCGATAAAGGTGTAGTTTACTTCATGTCCATTGAGTGTCCTGCTGATATAGTATATTGCCTGTTCCTTTCCTTCTCTATCCTCTTGTGCCAGCAAGGCTCCTAAAGAGATATATGTTGTTGCGATATATAGCAACAATGGCTTGTCTTCAATGGGTGGCACCAATATTGGTGGTGTCATTAAATAATTCTTGATTTGATTGAAAGTACTCTCACACTGTTCATCCCATTTAAAAGATACATTTTTATGCAAAAGATGGTTGAATGGATGACACCGATCTGCTAGTTGAGAGATGAATCTTCTGATGGACTGTAGTCAGCCTTGTAGAGATCTCAATGTGTTGATATTCTTAGGAGGTGGCATTTCCATAATGGCTTTAACTTTTGCTGGATCTACTTCAATTCCCTTTGTAGAAACTTTGTATCCAAGGAGTTTTGATGATGTTACTCCAAAGACACATTTCTTGGGATTTAATCTAACTTTAAATTTCTCCAACCTGTCAAATATTTTTCCAAGTATCTCTAGATGTCCTTCTCTGGTGTAAGATTTGGCTAAAATGTCATCCACATAGTCTTCCATGAAGGTGTGCATCATATCATGGAAGATTGTTGTCATAGCTTGTTGGTATGTAGCTCCTGCATTCTTTAACCCAAAAGGCATGACGTTCCAAGAATAAGTCCCCCATGGACATGTAAATGCTGTCTTTTCTTGGTCCTCAGGAGCTATTTTGATCTGATTGTATCCTAAAAATCCATCCATGAGTGATAGCATTTGATGGCCAGCTGTTAAATCTACAATCATGTCTATGTTTGGCAAAGGAAAATCATCCTTTGGACATGCTCTATTTAAATCCCTGAAATCCGTACATATTATGATGGTGTGATCTGGTTTTGAAACAAGTACAATGTTGGATATCCATTCAGCATAATCAATAGATCTGATAAATCCAGCATCTAGTAGTTTCTTCAAATCATCTTTGACCAATAATGCAACATGTGGATGCATCTTTCTCAGTTTCTGTTTTACTGGTTTAGTGCCAGCTGGTAAAGATAAGTGATGCATAATAAGATCTTTGTCTAAACCTGGCATGTCAGAGTATGACCAAGCAAAATTGATGCATCGTTCTTCAAAGAATTTGATAAAATCTAGCTTTTCTGTATCTGTCATGGATGCTGCTAGGTGTAATATTCTTACTTTCTCTGTTGTGCCAATATCAATAGACTGTGTCGGTTCCACCAACACTGATGATCTTTCATGGTAATGTTGTGGGAGGATGTCAAGCCTTCCATCCTTTGGCACCTCATTGAGGTTTTCACCATTGGATGCGTTCTTTGTTTTTACTATTTTAGGATCTAATACTGCCATAGAATGGTTTTCACCATTAGATCCATTATTTATTTTTATACTTTTGCAACTGGAAGGCTTGGCACCCTCCTGCCTAAAAGTGTCATTAAAAGAAGCATTGGTAGAACAAGTATCGGATTCCGCACAGCAAAGGTAGTTAATGATAGCAGAGTCATTCTCAAAAATGGGGAGATTGATGGGGTGTTGGGGTTCCCACTCGATAAGCTCGGGATGCAGTAAAGGAAATGAATCATTAGATGGGTTGAGGTTCAGCAATTGTGAAAGTTCGGATGGAAATGTTGTCAAAGTTGTCAGTGGTTATGTTGAGGCCTATGAAGGTATTTTATTCTACATCATCTATCTCATTCGATGTCTATTCGTCTTCACTTGAGTCATCAAAATTTTGTGATTCAAAGACAATAGGATTAAAACTCGAGCTTTGACCCTCCTCACATTTGGGTGTATATTTTTGGATAACATCAATCTGAATATCTTCATAGGAAACATCTGATAAGTTGTCCCACTCATATTCATTTGAATCTGTTTCGAAGTTATCTCTCATTTGAAGAATACGCTCCACAGTTCCATTGGTGAGTTCTACTCTTGCTTCTTCTGTGTATCCTAGTCTAGTTCTGCCATTTTGCTGAAGTGTTAAGGGCTGGGTTGGTGTTGTTGTGCCTTGTTCCCTTGATTCAAGAGAGCCCTGTCCTTCTGTATATCCTAGCCCATTTGTGTTATTATACTAAACTATGAGAACTTGGATTGGTTCTGTTACACTTTGTTCTCCTCGTTCAAGAGGTCCTTGTCCTGCTGTATATCCTAGTCCAGTTTTATCCTTATGTTGGAGCATGAGTGGCTGGATTGGTTCTGTTATGCCTTGTTTCCTTAACCCAAGAGGTCCCTGTCCTGAATACCCCATCTTCTCCAGAATAGTTTTTCCTTTTCCATATTGATTTGTCTCTATGATAACATTCATAAAAGTGGAAGCCTCCTCATCTTTATAAAGCCAATTGAGTATAGCCTTATCCTCTGATTCTTCATCTAAGTTTCCGACCTTCAAAAATATACCATCTAATGCCATTGTAGATGGTTGTCCATATGTTTTTAAAGAGGGTAACATCTGTGATAGATGGAAAGAGTGTCCAACACCATATTCACCCATTCCTTTGTCACTTAACTGTACTTTGTTGGTGAATTGGTGTGAGAGTGAAGCCAATTGTTCTTCAACATTTGAAGGACTAGATTGTACCACCTTGATCTCTTGTTATTTTTGTTGTTTTGGAAGCCACTTTGATATGAAGTTTTGTTGTTTCTCACCATTAGATGAATCTGATGTGCTAGCTTCTCTGTTGTGAGGTATTATTGTATCCTGAGATGTTTTCAATGCATTGCAAGCTTGGGTGATATTATAGTCTGTTGTGATTGTTACCTCCTGTCCATTGACGGTAAATTTCAGACATTGATGATAGGTGGAAGGTACTGCTTGCATATCATGAATCCAAGGATGTCCCAACAGTATGTTGTATGTCAGTTCCTTATCTAAGACTTGAAAAACCACATTTTTGACAATAGGTCCCACTTGAATGGGTAATATGATCAATCCTTTAGAGGATCTTTCCTCCTCATCATATGCTTTGATTGTGATTTTTCTTCTTGTATCAATGGCTTCATCTAAGTATCCTAGTGCACGAATCAGCTTTAAGGTACAAATATTTAAACCAGCCCCTCCATCTATTAGGACACGCTTTACATGGTGTTTATGGATGAGGACTTCAATGTGAAGGGCGAAATTATGTGGATGGGTGAGTGAGACATCGTCATGTTCGGAAAATGAAAGGCAATGAGGTGTAGATAGATGTCCCACCATAGCTTGAAATTGACATACATCCAAATTGTTAGGTACCATGGTTGATACAAGAGCTTGCTCAAGAACCTCTTTGTGTGATGGGGAGATCTTTAGAAGTTCTAAGATAGATATTTGCACCGGTATTTTCTGTAATTGATCGATGAGATTATATTGATTGGAGGGAGGATCCACAGATTGGGATGATGATGATGCTCCTTTTAATATAACTTTGGATTGTGCCCTTGTTGTGGCATTAACCGGTTGGTACTCTTGTTTCCCTTTGAGTGTGATTACATTAATTTGGTTTTCAGATTTGTCCATATGTTGTACCAAATTAGTAGGTGTAATGTCATTGTTTCGATTGATTTGATTGCATAACTCCTCATCCTCCTCGACAATAGAAAAACAAAGGATTGTTGTGTCATAAACATAACCAACATTCTTACCTTTACCATTTGCGGAAGAGGATTCTCCCTTCTGATAATTGGGTAGAGGATTTTTGAATGTTGTATGATCTTTGTTTGTTTGGTGCCCCTCTACAAATACTTTCTTTTGATCTATAAGGTCTTGCACCGCATGTTTTAACTGCCAACAATTTTCGGTTGTGTGGCCTTTATTTTGATCGTATTTATAGTAATGTGAGTCATTCCACCATGATGGTTTGACTTGAGGGTCCCAATTCCTAGCCTCTTGTACTTGAATAAGTTTTTCATCTAAAAGTTCTTTGAGGGCTGATTCCAATGATTTCCCTAATGGTGTGAATTTTCATTTATTGGATGGTCGTTGGAATGATTTAGTTTTTGCTTCTCCATTGTTTTGATTATTTCCTTGATCACTACTTTGTTTGACATTAGAATCATTGTTTTGTTTGTTTGTAGTGGTTGGCGTCAAGGTGAATACTGGTTTGGATGTGTGTGTATCGATTATGGTATCAGTATTCTTATTCTTTTGCCAAAATCTTGGCTTTTCATTGTTGTTGTTAGAGGAATTGCTATTGTTTGAACCTTCAATGAAGTGTTTGATTGTTCCTCTTTTGATTAGAGCCTCTTCGATTTTGAGCCCCTTTTCGATAACTTGTTCAAATGTAGATGGACATTGCAAGTCCAATCTATAATTCATTTCATCCACTAGGTTATCAATGAACATCTCTATCTTCTCCTCTTCAGGAATAGATCTAGGGTATTTAGCAAATAGCCTTCTCCATCGTTGGAGAAAGGAAAGAAAATTTTCACCCTTTGCTTGTTTGGTGTTGTAGAGTTCTTTTAGGGTCACCCCGTGTTGGATGTTGAATGAGAAGTGTGTTATGAACCTATTGATCAGTTCTTCAAAAGATTGGATCCTAGGTTCCATTTTAGAGAGCCACTCCATGCAAGTGTTTCCTAAGCTTCTTGGAAACAATCATAGTAAGTAAGAGTCCTCATGTGCGAACTCTATGCTCATGGTTCTAAATTCCCATACGTGATCAATTGGATCAGTTCTTCCATTGTATTTGTTGTACATCGGGTATTCACAATACTGTGGAAATGGTATCATGTTAATGCTTTGGTCAAATGGGTAAGGGAAAATATCCTGTAAGGAATATCTTTTTGTTGGCCCTTGTTGGATGTTTTGGAACTGCAGTTGTAATTGTTGGATTTGTCTTGTCAAAGCATCTACTTGATTTGGTTTTTCTATACTAGTTGCCTTAAGTGTGGTCGCTTCCTTGAGTTGGTTGACGTCAAATTTTTTAGGAAGCTTAGCACCTTTATTGACTAATTGTATACCTTGATATTTCTAAACTCTAAGAGGTGTGCAAAATAACTAAGAAATGGAAATAACAAAATACCAAGGACACCTCAAGATTAGCCAAAGGTGGTTTCAGCGAAAGGGAGATACCAAATAAGATAAGAAACACAAACACTTTTTACCTCCCTTGTTGTTGATACCTCTTTGATTGGCCCTTGCTTGGATTGGTTGTGTACTCCTTAGATGATTGTTTGAATGACTATATGCAAGATTCAATATGCAAGATGATGAACAAAGATAGCTAAATGATGGCAAAAGGATTGAGAGTTCAAATGGACAGCATGTAGTTATCAAAATGCAAAGTGTTTGAGAAAGCAAATGGGCAGCAATGGTTAACAAATCAAAGTGTTGGGGAGGAGGAGAATTTGAATTCTCTAGAAAGGAATTAATGGTGGGCAAGGTCAAGATGAAGGGCTATGGTGGGTTGAGAACCCACAAACCCCTCACATCTGTTTATGTGGAAGAGTGAGAGATGAACAGAGGATGTGAGATGGAAATAAGGTGTCAGAAAGGTACTGAGGTGGAAAAAGGACATGCACCTTGGGGAGTGAGGAGATTTCCACAAAGGGATTTCTTGTTCCAGTGGGAATTGAAAAAAAGAACATTTGAGGAATTTTGGAATTCCTCAAAAATCTACATGGGAAAAGGAACGGTGGTTGGGGGGATAAATGTGAATAAAAAATTCACATTCCTAGGATAATCTAGAGGGTAAAAGGTGGGCTCCAAAAAGGTGGGACTTGGTCACATGTGAAGATTGTGACAAGTCAAGGTTGGTCACATGTGGTGATTGTGACAAGTCCAAGGTTCTAGAAGCCTTGGAAGGATGGAATGTGAATTAAAAATTCACATATAAAGGAGGGGAATCTAGGACAAATAAAAAGGAATTAAAAATTCCTTGGAGGATGATTAGGCTTAATTAATCAGTAATTAGAAGATAAATGAGGATTAGAAGCCAACTTGCAAAAGTTGGAGGATGTGACACATCCTAATCAAGGATTAGGCATGTGCACATCCCTAATGAAGAAATTAGGAGATGGATCAGGATTAGATGAAAATGACATGTGAGGAATTAAATAAATGTAATATTTATTTAATTTATTTGATGAAAAGAGGATTAAGGAGGGTAAGGTATTTAATTATTAATTAAATACCTTAGGGACTTGGCAGATATTAATTAAATAATAGTAATATTATTTAATTAACTCGGATAAGAGGGTGTTTAGATGAAAAGTGATAAATTTGGATAAATTAAGTGTCCAAATTTAGATGTCTACATAATAACAAAAGATACTTTTCCATATCTTGCTCTAACATCTTTTCCATAAATTTATGGAAATGAGGGTCTTGTTGAACTTTCTCGATTTCTTCTGCAGTTATTTCTTTCTCTTGTGAATTAGTGAGAGGATCAATGTTGTTGTATCGTCCCCAAGGATTTTCTTCAGCCATGGCTGCTATTCTTTCATTTTCTTCTTGTTGTTGTTTTTGATATGCTGATCGTGTGAAAATAGGCATACAAACTTTTTACTCTAGACTTTGATCTTGGATTTTTGATTTGATAAGTGTCGTTTTTAACGAAGTTTTTGATAGAACTACGTTAAAAATCTGATTTAGTTGTGTCTAGTTTCATGATGAAAGGATGATAAAATCCTTGATAGAGAAATTTTGACACAAGAATCTCAGATTAGTGATGATTGATAAGGACACTTTGCAAGATGTTTCAAGACCTAGGCTTAATAGTAAAGTTTTCTTTTTGTATGATTTTTTTTTTCAAGTGTTTCAAACTATGGAAAAATGTTTTGGATTGATAAAAACCTTGTTTTTTGATTTTGGCAATCTGACAGGCTGTCTTACTAACTCTCTGTTTTTTCTGAATTTTTGGAGCACTAAAATAGAGCTCTGAGGCGCTAAAACAAAGCTATGACACACTAAAATAGAGCTACAACACACTAAAACAAAACTTTGATGTGCTACATAATGTCTTTGGGGCACTACAGAAAACTATCTTACTCTATGAAATTCACTTGGTGTTGTAGCGTATTGTATGGCCGGTTGTGGGATGTATTCTGGACGAATTCATTGACTGTGATTGTGGTGTTTCCTAAGAGCCCTTCTTTGATAAATAGCTTGTGAATCTAAGGGATCTACAACATAGTTGTCTGTATAAACTCTAGAGAAATCGTGATATCTATGAATAAAGGTCCTATGTTGGAGTAGAACCTTTCTGCTTTGGTATAAAAATCATTGCTTTCTCAAGAGTTGTTTGTATGTAAGTGTTTTCATTGGATTTTTGATTCTTTTGAAAAGAGACTTCTTGAGAAATTTCATGGATTTCCAATCCCGAATCATGAAAATTTCACAAGTGTTTGAATTGAAGATTTTTGTTTTTGTTTTTGTTTTTTTCTCTTTTTTCTTTTTGTGATGATCTTATCTGAATTTAATGAAGGAAAACACAAGAAGCAAGAATAGAATAGTTGATTTAAAATCATAGAATCTAAACAGATAGTGTATGTTCAAGAACCAAACATGGTTCTTCTTGATTTTCATCGGTTTGATAACAAGATAAGACAATTCAAACAAACTCACTCCTAGAGACAAAAGGTCATCATTATATACTCGAATGGCCCACAGCTTGGAATTGCGTCAACTCACACATCCATGTCATCCCCTAGAGGGTGCCCATGTTTTTGTCTTTTCCAGGTGCATACTCAGAGTGACAGAAGTGGATACCAGATCCCCTGAGCAAACAGTCCTTAGAAATTATATGGTGAGTGCTTGAGGGTAGATTCTTCCCCACCCCTGCACCGCCGAGTATTACAATGTTCGGGAACTGACAAGCGTGCTTCTATTTCTAGGTTCTTAGATAGGGTTTCTGTTTAGAGCAGAAAATGGATAAACTCCCTCGAGAGACCTCCCAATCTTCAGAACAAATATTTTGGGGATGGTTATCCTGCACACTTCCGTTGAAAGAGGGTTTCCCCAAATTCACATAAATTTTAAAGTGGGTTGGAATGCCATGGCTTTTGGCTGTCCCCACTCAGGTCATTCCCATAGGGTGAGTACTTTTTCCCACTACGGCAGGCCTGTCTAAAGGTTTTATCAAAGCTTGAAAATACGTAAAGTAAAAGGTGAGTCTGGTATTCTGATGCACCCAGTTAAGGGGAGAGCATAAACCTATCACCAAAGACAAAGCAACAAATTTGTTTAATTTTTAAAACCCAAAAGACAATTTGCTAAACTATATGAAGCTATTGCTCCATAGAAAACATGGTGTCCATTTTTAATCCAATAGCAGCAAATGTGAAGTGTCTATCCTAGGATTGATGAATTTTTATCTGTTTCTATCCTAGGATTGATAAATTTTAACCATTTCTATTCTAGGATTGATAAGTTTTAATCCATTTCTATCCTAGGATTGGTAAATTTTAATCAAAAAGATCAAAAGATGACTTTCTGGCCGTGGATGCGTCGGATCCAGAAAATCAATTACACAATGCAAAATAAAATTTTTAGCGCGCTAAAATAGAAAGCTGATGCGCTATGAAATTTACCTGTCACGTTGTAGAATTTCTGTGGTGCGCTATAGAACCTATCGGAAGCACTGGAGAATTAGGCTGACGCTCTAAATTAGAATTGTGGTACGAGCAACAGTTGTGACAGTCTCCTGTTGATGTGCTAAAATTGGGGTTGACACGCTAAATCTTTCAGATGAGGTGCTAGAACAGTTCGTGGGTGCGCTATTATTTTTTTCTGACGTGCTGTAGAATCCGCCCGTCGTGCTGTAAAAAACCTCGATTACGCTAAAAGAAACACGCCGAACTTGTACGACACTTTTTAGAATTTTTTTGTAAAATTATGGGGTTAAGGCCCCACAGTGGGCGCCAAAATGAAAGTGTATGAATGAGGAAAACAAATAAATAATGCATCTACACTTCTAAATAAGACATATTAGCAAAGATTCCAAAGAATTTAAACTAATTTAAATGCAGGAACCTCTGAAGCTGTCTTATTGCTCTCTAACTCTAAATATTTCTTTAATCAACTTGCTCTCAGATTTTAGAAGCTAATTGATTGCTAAAATGACACTTAGAGAATGAGAATTGAGCTAATTCTATTTCTATATGATTAATAATGCAAATCTACTGTAATGGCAGCCATGACTGTAAACTATGAAATACTGAAGAAAGCTTGATGGATGCTTGATGGATTGATCCTAAAGCTAGATTGCTTGAATGCTTGATCACCTGGAATACCTGCAGAGTAAGTTTACACAAATTCAGATCTCTTTCTTGTAGCCAGAAACCTGTATTTATAGATTTCACGGCACACATTTGTGAAGGGGCACAAGATAAAAGGCTGGGATTTCCTGTGAGGAATTGTGTGGTGAGAGATGGAGATTCTTGAGATTTCCATGGAGATTGTCCCTCCCCATAAAAACATCAAGCCAGAGGATAGGAGGAGAGAAGAAAAAGGCTTTCCTGTGACAGCCTTTCACAACCGTTCCCATGAATGCATGGGAGTTGGTTGTTGAAATATTTAATAAAATTGAATAGTTCAATTTTATTGTTAAGATTTGATGAGGTGGAGGATTTGAGAATATTTTAAATATTTTATTTAATTTATTCAAAATATGAGAGAAATGAGATATTAATTTAAACAAATAAACTATAGTAGCTTATTTATTAAATTAAATGTGGAATGATTAATTAATTTAAACAAAGTATGTAATCTTCATTTAATTAATTAAAGTAGAATAATGTATTTAAAATAGAAAATAGGAGAAATTGATGATAATAATAATCAAATAAGACAAACTATTTAATTTTGCTTATTTAATTAAAATTAGAATAATAGAAGAAATTAGAAGAAATAAATATGAACTATACAAATAAATAATTTTTATTTATTTAATAGTAGAGAAATAATAGATTAATTAATCAAATAAATGTATTTAATTAATTAGACCATTTTTAGGTGTATACAGTAGTTTTAAGAGTTCAGTGGGCCATGAGAGATCATGTAAAAGTGTTACCATGTCATCGTGAGTTTCATCAACTTTGTGTTGAAAAATGGTTGAGAGAGGTTCATAGGTTTTAATCATTTTATAGGGGAAGATCATAAGGGTTCCATTGGCCTTTATATGATAAGGGGTTGATGAAACACCTAGTATAATTATGCTAAGTATACATATTCACCAAGAAAATTATTATAAAGGAATAATAGTAAAAGGTAGTAGAGACACCTACAAGTCTATCATCACAATAGCAGTCATGTTCTCTTAGACAGACCCATGAAGACAAAGGGTGACAAAAATAGCATCCAAGGAAATGGTAGAGGCATGAATAATCAATATCAAGGTCATGATTCAGTGAGTAGGGCATGTTTTGACAAAGTATAGTGAACAAATATGTGAAGGAATTTATGGACAGTCTAGAGAACAAAACCCTTGAGACAAAATACTTTAGCAGGTATATGAAGAGTAAAGGAGGACCTTATACCTTGCCCAGTAATGTATGACAGTCACAACAATAATCATGCAACACGAGAAGCCAAGTGTGTTATGATAGAATAATGGATAATTATTTTGTCGTGACCTCTAGGGAGCCATCATTAAGCACTATCTAAAACCTAAGTGCAAGTGAGAAAAGAGGTAAGAAATACCAAGTGAAAATGGTTTTAGACCTTTGAATCTCATAAACCAAAGTAGACACTTGTATTTTTTCCCCAAAACATATGCTTAAACATTAGGAAGTTGTTGAAAAACATAAGGGGACACCGAGGTACAATTTAGACTTAGTTATTGAAAATTTTGTTGTGTTGTAACTTATCCTAAGTTCTTCTCAGCAAGAAACATTGTACTGTAAT
>VDFB02078069.1:0-42796 GCA_007258455.2 Sequoia sempervirens
AACTAGACATGTCACGAATTTTCATCCACCCATCACCCTATCCATGAATTGGAACCAACATCAAAAAAATATTTGAATCAAAGCACGAAGAATGTTATCAAAGAAAAATAAGTTGAGAAGCATAAAGGACAAATCAAATACACATGGATGCCAAAAAATAAAAAGAAAGATTATCCCTATCAAACTCCATTAGTCAAAGAAACTATGGGGAAAAATGAAAAAGGGAAAAGTATCCATAAAAGATGTCCACAAAAGCAAAAGTGGGCTTTTCAAGTAACGTACAAAGTATATCAAGCAGTTGGTCCTAATTCCATGCACACTTTCGTATCCACCCATCATTGCTCATCTTCCCATGTTTGGAGAGTCAAAGGTTCCAAACTATCAACCAATCCATATTTTATTCCTAAACACACCCCATCCATGCCTCCATGCATGATATCCAATTCTCACATTGACCATGTATTGGAAGCCACCCTTCATCATAAGGATTCAGAAGGCACTCTATTGCGATGTGCGCACAAAGACAGTTAACTCTGGTATCAATAAAGTAGTTCAAGAATCTCAAAAGTTGCATTCACGTGCATGTATCTTGGCTAAGCAACTTCTTCAAGCAGGATATCGATGGCACATTATGATAGAAGCATCTACATAGACACCACAAGGTGGTTCAACATGAGCTTAAAATATTTTAGAAAAATAAAAAAATAAAAAAATCATGAAAATAGTAAAGAAAAAAATCATCCTCTAGTGAAAACCACTATGGTGGCGCTTTGGACAGGTACCATGATGAAAAATTGGAAAACATGCGTCATGTGTAGAATCAAGCATCTACGTGTACCACTTCAAGTAAAATAATTTCATCCATAATAAATCCAACAGTCCATCCATCTTATCCATAATAAATCCATTCATCCATAAACCATTTATCCAATCCATTTTCATCCATAGTCCAAGTTATCTTGATCTTGACAAACTTTGGTGCACACTTTACACTTGCTTATGGTAAACATCTTGACATGAGTCATTTTCATTGATCCTACCCTACCCAACATTATCAAAACCATGAAGCATTATCCAAATGATCATTCTTTATTCAAACACCTTATCTTATCACAAGATAATCCATATCCCTCCATCCCTCCATCTATCCAAGCATCCATCCATGGAATTTCATACATGTTGCTAGACACTGGGGGCAGATATTTACATCTTGCTTCAGAAATAAAGCTTGATCTATATCTTCCAACTTATGTTGTGATCCAAACATTGGAAAATGCGAAATCAAATTGGTCAAGCATTTGTGAGCCAAAATCCAAATCACTAGCCCATGGCATATTTTGAAGAGAAGATGTTCCTTATCAAGCATTATCTTTCATCGAACATCAATCCAAACAATCAATATCAGCTACATCTAATGTTCACTTCAACATCACATCAAATCATCCAAACAAATTTTGTTCCAAATCAAGCTTCATCAATCCTGATTAGTCAAATCCATTCAATCCATCAGCATCTTGGGATATCCATCCTAATCCTCATGTTGCTTAACACTATCCTTACATTGTTGTGTATCCTCAACAATGTTATCATCATCAATTCATCAATCCGATCAATCAACCTTATCTTGGTTTTCAACAAAATCCAAAAATAGATCATTGATATCATCATGCATATCCATATCCAAATCATCAAAATCATGCGAAAATACAAAAACACTCATAAAAAAATAAAAAATTAAAAACATGAAAATATGAACTACATCATCTTTGAGTTTAAACATAGGCAAGGCTAATCTTTGATCAGCCCCTCAGACACAAAATCCAAAAACAATTCATAAAATCTCGGAAAACACAAAAACATTCAAAAACATTCATAAAATCTCAGAAAATCCAACTATTTGAAAAAATCCATTTGTCCCATTTCGCTTTCACCCGCAATAATCTCATCCATAATAAAAAAATCGTCACCTTCATCCTTTGGCAACACAAACAAAAACAACCACAACAATCAGCAAAAACAAACTTCAAATGCAAAATCAAAATCGAAACAACAAACTTTTAAATGCAAAATCAAACTCTTGATCATTTGCAAACATGTTAGTCAACCTTATATCAACAGCCTTTCAAACAACCTATCAACTATCCACTAACATGTCCTAGGATGCATCCTTCCTACAATAGGCATTATCTTTGGCAAATCACTTTGGATTCTTATCCTCAAAACACATCCCTTTGGCTCGAGGTATGAAGAACATTGACTTGTTTGTTTACTTGATCTGTTATTTTTGATTTATCTTATTGTGCTCATTCCAATGATCTCTCGATGATGTCTAATAATATTATTTAGAGAGAAAGGAATCGGGCAACAATCATTATCTTTTGTCTATTGTGCTTGGTGGACGTTCTTGTAATATAACTTGGCGAATACTTGCTTTGTTAGGTACGTCCTAGCAAGGTATTCATATGTCAGGTGTGAACAAGAATACTCCTATCTATTTGTCGAGTCAAAGTCCATCGCACTAGGTACAACGCCATCCTAGTTCTTTATACCTTGATGCATCATATCTATGTGTGTTATCAAACATAAGTTAAATATCCCTTTTAAAATACCAATTCCTGATAATCACCATCATCATAAGCATCATCGTCGTCATCATCATTATAATCATCACCATCTCTAATGGGCTTGTTGGATCCTCTTGTCATCATCTCATTTTTTCTTATCTTTACTAACATTTCTAGCCAAGTATTAAGTGTGTGTAATATATCAAAATATACATGAGGCCACCCATGGTCGATGATTGTCTACATCAAACATTCGAGTTGAACCAATCTTGAACCTCTTTATCATGAGATCGACCCTCAAATTGAACTTTTCACCTGATCTCTCGAGGGTAATATATCAAAATATACATGAGGCAGCAGTGGGGCATTTGAAAAAAATTGTTTTTTTTTTTGAATTTTGATCTTGGCAGTTTATTCTTTGAACCAATGCAGCGAGTGCTTTGCTTCAAAGAGGGGAAAAATGTAGACACGTAAAATGTACATACACTTGATCCTGAATCATCTCTCTGCTAGTCATTTAATTAAATAATCTTTATTTAATTAAATTCATCACATTTCATATCTTAAATAAATAAATCATTTTTTATTTAATTAAGCCATCATCTCCTTTTAATTAAATAAATCAAAATTTGTATTTAATTAAGTCTACATCATTTTCCTCTCATTTTGATTTATTTCAATCCAAAAATCTAAATCAAATTGTCACATCATCCAATCTCCCTCTTAATTAATCAAATCTTGATTAATACTAATCTTAATCCATCAAATCCTCTAGCTTTTGCCACTTGCTCATGAAAATCATTTTAATTGATTTATTAAAACTCTTTTTTCATTCAAAAAAGCATCAAAGGTTGGAATATTCTTCAAATTTGAAATCTCCCCCAAAAAGGACTTGTCCTCTCCAACAAAGCATTAAAGTCTCTTACAAGTCCTTTTTTCTTGAGCCATGTGGCAATAACTTCATCTTTCATCTCATCCTTCAAGCCATCTTTTGAATTTAAAATTTCCCCCACTTTGCACATTCTCCAAAATGTGCTCCATCTCTCATCAATAGCATGTTGACAAGTGGCGCTTTATCATTGGATCATTTTTAGTCCCACATCCTCACTATATTTCATTCTTCCATCCTTATCTCTTATAAATAGAGATCTTCTCTATTTGTTTTGGGAGCCACAATCAATGATAAATCATTATGCTCATTCAAGAGGAGAATTGGAGCCAAAGTTATCATCTTCATATCAAGTTCATCCATTCTTCATCCATTTTTATCATTTCTTAGCTAGGTTATGTAGAAATTTCACCAAGGAGCATCAATCTTCATCAAATCATCATTCAAACTTATAAGGAATTGGGAAAGGGCCATTTTCCACACCAAAATGGCACCAATTGCCCCATGGGATTGAGATTTTTCATGCTTTAATAGGATTTAATCGATTTTCTTGTTTTGTTCTTCATATCTTCCCTATTTTGAGCATTGTGGATGAATTTCATGGGGAATCTTAGTTCTAACTTGGATATGGATCTAATATTGTGTTTGTTTTCTATGTTTGTGTAGGTCTAGGATTGAGGTTCACAAAAACATAATTCATTAAATTAATCTTTTTCAAAATTTAAGGTTATTCAAATTTTTCTTTTAAAAAAAAATCCACTTTAATATATTTCATGAAATACTTCATTATCCGAGATATTTAAATTTAAAAATAAACATTATTTATAATTGCAAATTTATGTTTTATTTACATTTTCATCTTTAACAAAGGAATAATATAAGCTATTAAATCATTATCCCCTTTGAATTAATTTAATAATTAATTAATGAAATTCTCTTAATAATTTAATAATTTAATTTATTACTTTAATTAAATCAATGTTACAAATACAAGCAAAGTAATCCAAAACAATATTTGAATGACAATGAGCAATGACCATGCCAAATAATTGAAACACATTAATTAACTAATTAAATTGTATGAAAAAATAGAACAACATTAAATGAAAAATTAAAACGAACGACTCAAATGGAGCGATACCAAAATGAGAACGAGGTTGTGAACAGACGACATCGTCAAACACAATGATGGGGTGACGGATTAGGATGAGGGACTTTCTTGTCAACTCAGGTTTCCATATCATATCCATTGGGCTTATAGGGCATACTCATACCTGACAGTGAGGGTGGAGTCGATGCCCGGTACCTACATCCTACATTAAACCAAACATCAATCAACATATATGTTCAATTGCAAGCACACCATGAGAAGGAGTTGCAATGTAGTATGGCATTTGCAAACGAGTGATGCTACACCATCCTCACCAAGACTCCAACTAGTAAAACATCATCATAATATCATGAAGCAAGCATTAATTAATTTTCATAACCACATAATACCACATCCAGATGATAAGCATAACCAAATAAAGACGAACACCATGCATCATCATATCATCAACATCATAAAATAGTATCATGAGCATCCAAGCAAAACACACAAGCCACATTGGTGAAACAATCACCATTAAAGTCTTGAGTCCACAACAAAACATGAGAAGAGTATCAGAAAATGATAACAATACAAGAGACATTACATCCTCCCCCCTTGGTTTAGGCTTACTCCTGGAAGCTAGAGAACAAAAAGGAAATGACTCTCTAATGCGAGATGCATCCTCCCATGTCACCGAAGACTCATCATTAGGGCCCCATTGGACCCGCACCTGCTCAATCTCTTTGCCCTTAAGAATGAGTCTCATGTGTTGAAGAACGGTGATGGGCTTGAGTGCTAGCTGCCCGTCCTCATCTTGTAATGCATTCCAATCAAGTACATGAGATACATCTAGATAATAGGGCCTAAGTACAAAAACATGAAACACATCATATATGCGTAATAGATTGGGTGACAATGCTAGGCAATAAGAAATGGGGCCAATTCTTTCCAACACCTCAAACGGTCCCACAAAATGAGGTGTTAGCTTAGAGCCCTTTCCATAATGGATTGGACTCTTTTGCGGGCGCACTCGCAAGAAAAACCCGATCTCCAATAGAAAATTGATGGTTGACCCTATGTGCATCTACATACTTCTTTTGTTTGTCCTAAGCTGCTAGTAAGTGCTCTCTGATGCGCAGAACCCATTGCTCCATATCCTGAAGCATTTTAGGTCCAAGCAGAATTCTATCCTCAAGATGGTCCCAACTCAATGGGGTCCAACAAGGATGGCCATATAATACCTGAATGGGAGCCATACCAAATGAACTATGATAGCCATTATTATAAGAAAACTCCACTAGATGCAAATAATCCTCCCAATGTGATTGTTGATCCATCATGTACATTCAAAGCATGTCCTCAAGAACCTGGTTCACTCTCTCAGTCTATCCATCTATTTCTAGATGGTAAGTAGAACTAAAGTTTAGTTGGGTCCCTAAGGCATGCTGCAAGGATGTCCACCATGCAGAAGTGAACACCAAATCTCTGCCAAAAATAATCCTTCACGGAATTCAATGTAGTCAAACAATATCTTCCATGAATATTCTGGCTACCGAGGAAGCAGTATAAGAAGATTGAATGGGAGAGAAGTGTGCCACCTTGGTCATCCTGTCAAAAGTGACCATGATAGCATCATGTTGATGAAAAGACATAGGAAAACCCACAATAAAGTACACTGATATGATATGCCACTTCCATTCAGGAATGAGATGAGTTTGTAAAAGACCTGCGGGATGTTGGTGTTCTACCTTAACTCTCTGACATTCCAAACATCCTGCCCCAAAGTTTGCAATATCCCTCTTCATGCCAGCCCAAAAATACAATGAACGAAGGTCTGCATACATCTTCTTGACTCCCGAATGAGCAAAATAGGGAGCCCGATATGCTTCAATCATGATTAGGGTACGAAGACCCTTTGCAAGAGGTACATATATACAACCTGAATACTGGAAAAAGCCATCAGATTCCAGAGAATAACCAACAAACTTTCCCTCTAGGCCTTATCTGATTCAATTTATGACTTCACTTCTTGATACCAGCTATCTGTGGGGAGAGCTGCGAGGATTTGGCTCCTTAGATCCACACCAAGAGTTATTGCAGATATCTCATGTCTCCACCAACTCATAGCATCCACCACTACATTTTCCTTTCCCTAGATGTATTTAACCTCAAAATCATATTCGCAAAGAAACTCCATCCATCTCCTCTACCTCGCATTCAGGTTCGGCTGTGTAAAGATATACTACAAGCTGCGATGATCACTATGTAGCTTGAACCGATGCCCCAATAAAAAGTGCCTCCATCTCACAAGGGCATGAACAACAATGACTAACACCAAATCATGCATAGGGTAATTCAGGTCATGATCCTTGATCTTGTGGGACTAAAATGAAATCACACGACCTTCTTGCATCAAAACGACTACTAATCCTTTTAAGGAAGCATCTGTACACACCACGAATTCCCTAGTAGGATCAGGAACTGCTAGGATCGATGCATTGGTCAACTTTTCCTTAAGGGTCTGGAAAGCTAAATGGCACTATTCTGACCAAACAAACTTCTTCCCTTTCCTCTGAAGGGTAGTGATGGGATGTACAATCCTTAAAAATCCCTGCACGAACCACCAATAGTAGCTCGCTAAACCCATAAAACTGTGAATCTCAGGAACATTTTTGGGTGCAGGCCAATCAACGATGGCTTAGATCTTTGAAGGATCCACGATAATACCTTCATCATAGATGACATGACCCAATTATTTCACTTCAGTCTTATAGAACTCACACTTCCTCAAATTAGCATACAACTAATTGTATCTCAAGCACTGCAACACCTGCCTCAAGTGTTCCTCATGCTCCTCCATAGTTTTTGAGTAAATCAGGATATCATCGAGGAACACTAGAACAAATCTATCTAAATAGGTTCGAAAGACTCTATATCAATGGGTATTTTTCCAGGTTAACAAATTAAAAGATTAAAGCATATAAAATAAAACCAAAAAAATCTATCGAGTACAATGAAAGCTAAAAACAAGAAAGATTATACTAATTACTCCTTGAAGCTTTCATGATTCATCTCCATAGCACCTTCTAGCTTGCAACAAATGTATTATTGTTGCCCTCAGATTCGTGTGTGTGAGCAAATGCCTATGACTGTTCCCTATGCAAGCTTTGAAGGATTTAGAATGACTCTAATGCCATCATGCGAATGATAAACATTACACTAAAGTCTAAAATATGCCAAAATAAAGCCTATGACTAAATGAAAAGCCTATGAAATTGCCTAAGACTCAACAATTATGCTAGAATAAAATATCAAGAAGTTGTGTGTAATAAGTTGTCTGAGTGTGAGTAGTCCAAAATGATGAGCAAAATTGTCATTTTATAGAAAATGCAATTTTGGACGGACGAACGAGATTGAAAGTTGATGGAAGCCTAAAATCAGAGGTCAAGATTTCATGTGACAACCCCTAATTAGGGTTAGGGAAAAATTATTGAATGAGCGGTGAAGATTCCATTTGAGAAAATCAAATCGACAGTCGAGAATAAATGTGATAATTAGCCAAAAAGGTAAAGATTTTCGAAAATCAAGAAGATAAAGACTGCTTGATTTGTAAGATTAAAAAAATCAAGAGGATAGAGGTTGAACTGAAAAACAAATTTAGAAAATCAAGAATTTGCTCAATTACTTGATTTTTGGAAGAAGATTATCTTTTTGAATTAAATTAATTCAAAATATGGATTTTGTGTGATAGTAAATAATCGATTTTCAGATTATTTACTAAAAGGAAGTGACAGTTAATAATGTGAGATCATTTTAAATAATTTATTTATTTAAAATGAGGGAAATGTTAAATTAGGCAATTAAATAATTAAACATAATTATTTAATTTAGAGAATTATGATCAATAATTAAATAAATTAATAAATTCATTTAATTATGAGAATTAGTGACATATTAAATAAATAAATAAAATTCATTTATTTAGTAATCAAGAAGACATAAATGGATAAAGGTAATTAAATAAATTAAGAAATTTATTTATTTGTAAGAAGATAATAGACCCTTAGTGATGTATTGAATAAATAAATAAAATTTATTTATTTAATAATCATAAAGAATACAAGAGACATGAATTAATTAAATAATAATGAATTATTTAATTAATAGTGGAAAGTGGACCAAGGACATAATTAAATGACATAATTATGCTTAGGATGAAAGTGGTAAAATAGAGCTTGTAGGCCTAGGTCATTTTTAAGTGTCTACATTTGCCCTCTTGTCATCGCGAAATGTGGCGTGTCACATTGTGAAAATTGAAAGCATGCCCTCATGAAGAGAGTCTACTGATATGGTGCCCCTGGATTTTTTTGTGAATTGCCGGTGCTGATTTGTTGAAAGTTAATACCGATAAAATCTGGCCGGAAGAATGGCACAAGCAGGTTTCGGAATTTTGAACATCGTGTTAATGAGGGGTAGCCAAAGAGTGGTTAAGAAGAAGGTTTGAAAATCAAAGGGCCTCTAGTAATAAAAGAGTTGACAAATGCCATTTTAACTTTATAAATAGGGTGACAATGGGGTAAAAGTCAATTCATTTTCACTATTCACCTTAGCAATTTTGAGAGCGTCAAGCAAAAAGGATTGTAGCAAGCATGGTGATTCCAATGACCGAGCATTATGGGGAGATCATGTGGACTACTTCAAGCCGAAAATGGGGCGTAAGAGCCAATGAATGTATATTACCCTAACCCGCTGTCATTTTATTCATTTTTTGTACATTGCAAAAGTGTTAAAGGGTTTAAAGGGTCCAACAGCTCAATCTTTGGCTATTGCCTTATCGTGCCACATAAACTTTACATTTTCCATCACGTTTTGGCATCGATACATGATGCAAAGAAGTCCTTCGTTTTAAGGATATATAATCCCTTTGAGTTATTATTAACCGGCTTCCGCACAAATGGTGGCGTAATCAAAAAAAAAGTGGAAGCAACAATCGATATAGATAAGATGGCGATACAATATTACGACACATTTGAGGTTTGAAATGATGCATTTGATTTAAATGATGCATATGCCAAAATTTGCGACACAAGTGCTCTGATGCGACGTAAACAAAAGACAAAACAACACAATTGATGAATTGAGATGCAATTGAGGTACGGAGTGACGCAAGTGCTTCTTCATGATGCATTTGAAGCCAACATGATGCATTTTTCTTTGACTTTCACTAAGGTTGACTTTGATGGGTTTCAAAATTTGAATGCTTTTGAGTTACACAAATCAAATAGTGATTGTCTATAAAGACTGTTGATCGTTGTTTTGTGTCATGATGAGGACAGCACCTATCTATGGCAGGAGAGTAGACCATGGAGCTAACTGGGTTACGAGACCAATAAAGTCGCGAAGCGGTGGTTGATGCGGCGGTTTTGCTGTGCCTTATATGCTACTGTTATCCAAAGAAACTCAGGGGCTGACCCATTACAATGCTGCGAGATGACGTTTAGAGGCGATGTTTGTTCCGCGATGGAAGCCCAGATTCAGCAGGGGCGTCGTTATTGACCGTACACATCGAAATCGGGGGTACGACCCGCCAACTTCGAACCTTTCTGGAGCTACTACCATGACCAGGTCAGGGACTTGGCATTGATGAGATCCGGTGCGAGTTGATGGGTGGAAGCACTATATGGTCATTTGATGCATTGTTACGGGTGATGGCCAGTTGAGGAAGTATTGATTCTGCGTCGCTGTTATCGCTCTGGTTGGATATTACGGTCGTGAGATGGGATAGGTTGTTTATGCGGTACGTTGAATATAACTTTATCATCAATCATGGGGTGGCCTATGGGAGAACTTCAAAGAGTATTGGATCTGATCACGGTACACTTACGATTGATATGGGCACGGAGACGTAGCCAATATCGTTTCCGGCTTAACTATTATCTGGGAAGTAATGCATTGATGGGTGAATTCCATAACTTATTGTTATCGCGATTATCTACAATATAAAGCGATGAAGGAGGAAGACAGCGAGGTTAATTAGTATTCGTCATATTTCATTCATTTGGAGACCTAACCAAGACTACAAGCGGATGGATAGGGATGACCATCTCAACTTATGTAGATAGTACTGATATTTGATTGGTAGGATAGTGCAGAGTCAACTCATTATAGAGATTTATCTGCCACAACATGTACTGTGATAGTTTGGAGAGTAGCAAGGTGTACCAGTGGGCACAACCATGTATTGCAGATCATCTAGAGAGGTAGCCTGGGGTCCGCCCATTCTTGTACCTTTTGCTATGCAACAAATTGATGGGCTAGTAGCACAGTAGTGGGGATATATTATATCCTAAGTGTGTGATATCGTGACTATTTAATAAGTTTACTTAGGATATTATAAATATTTATTTAGGTGAAGAACAATTAAATATCACACTTATAAAATAGGTACTTAAGTGAGAGCATAGTTGGAAAACTCAGACTTGGTAAAAACTCAACAAACCCAAAATTTGTGACTTGGAAAAAAACTTGACAACTTAAAAAATTACTTAAAGTTAATTTCCTTAGAAACACTTTTTTTTTGCAAAATTCAATAATAAAATGTATCCAGTGAGTCCATAAATGAGTACAAAACTATTTTCTATTAAATTTGATTAATTGGATACAATTTGAGTACAAAATTGCATCATCATGCCAAATCCTAATAGTTTGATATAATAGATAGTTGACAACTATTATGAATTTATGATGATTGCCTTTGAAAATCATCATAATTTATAAATTACATATTACAAAATACAACATTTTACATCTTCCTCTTCCTTAATCCAGTGAAATCTTGGGGATAGGTTGAGGTTCTAATCCTTGTAGTTTGCTGCAGCTCCTCACTTAACATAGAAGGTTGTGCTTGTGGCTTTGGATTGACCTCCATCTTACTAGTACATAGTAATGACTCCTCTGCCTCATCAATGCCATCCAATCCTATAGCTCCTTTTTTTGTAGCCACATCCTCCATTGCGTGCCTCTCAAAATCAAGAATCTCATCTTTAGTAAACAATGGGCGCTACTCATCTTGCCTTGTCCAATCATTATAAGGATCAATGTCATCCAAATCAATGACCTCTTATGATTTGTCCTCTACCCTTCTTGTGCAAAGATGAATGTTATATTGCACAAAGACAAGGTCATTGAGGTGTTTTTAAAATATTTTGTTCTTCTTCTTCGTGTGGATGGCTTCAAAAAATCTCCAACTACGCTCATAGCTAGATGCACTACAAGGTTGGCACAAAATGTAGAAGGCTAATGGTTGTAGATTTGAGGTATTTGCACCCCAATCTATCCACCAAGAATCTACAAAATAAAATATTAAAGAATTAGTAAGAAAAGCATTCTTTGCTCCCAATTTTTCTTGGATTTTGTGTCTCCCATCCAAACCCCTCACCTATTTATTTCTCCAAGTCTGCTACTATATTTTTTACATTATGTTCTCTTTCAGCTATACATCAGGTGTTCTCTTTCAGCTATACATCCTGATGATGGATCATGAAGTTTGATCCGAAATGTTGATTCAAAAAACTACACACAATTTCAATACTGAAATCAGCTCTCTAATTTATTGTGGACTATGGAAACTTCATGCTATTAAAAGAAAAACATATTTTATCAAATTTTTAATTATCAATAGTTGTAAATTTGAAATTTTTGATGTGTAAGATGCATTTGATGTAAAGAATCCAATTTCCGTTACCTAGTGATTGAGTGGTTCTTCCTCAGATAGCTAGTTTCAAAGAAAATAGCTTACCCCCACCAATCTTGTAATTGTACAATTCTTGAACAATGAGGTCTCTCATGTCAACTTGGGGTGTCATCCTCTCAATGCATGTTGTGAGGCCTCTCCATTAGGATTTGAGAAGCTATCCGAATAGAAAAATTTGGGGTTGAAGAATTACTCTGCTGCATGGATGGGTTTGTGGAGTTGATTGTTCCATTTTTTATCAATTATCTCCCAAATGGGATCAAATTTAAGGTTGTCCCCCTTTTAATAGTTTCAAATGGAGTCTTTGGTCCTATCCATGGCCTCATAAATGTACCCCATTGGGTTTTGATCCCCATCTACCAAATGGAGAACTGTAACCAAGGGCTTCGACACATGCAATTTACAAATAGAAAAAAATTAAAGTTCAAAATTATAATGAAAAACTAAAAATTAAAAATTAAAATATTCAATTTGAATTTAAAACCAAATTTGAGGTTACCTTCATGAGCGCTATAGCTCCTTGTGCAAATTTTTTATCAAAGACTATCCTTGCGACCCTCTCTCCTTTAGGCTTCTTTGAATATGATGAGTCTAGCCATGCTTGACTCACAAAAAATTGTTTCATGGAAGTTAGCAAACCAATAATGCTTTTCAATGTTAGGAAAATTGTTGCAAACCTTGTGAAACCTGATTGCACCAGCTCTTTCCCTGTGTTGTGATCCCTCGTCAAACTAATAACCCAAGGGTGATTATTAATAAATTTTGTTATGCTTCTTGCATCTTCTACAACTAGTCTCACCCAATCAAGTTTTCCTAGGTAAAATGTAGGCTCTCGTGATTTAAAGTGCTAACTTTATGTTTAAACATGTATTTGTTTAAAGCACATATTACATGGGAACTTTTTTGTCTTTTGATTTATGAAAATATCATAAAGGGGGCACGACAAATTATGTCAGAATTTCCAATTGTGTAAATTGATTGTACACGAGTACCTAACATGGCCTTGTTGCTAGGGTCCATTTCTCCTTTCATGTTTCCTAAGTTGCACTTATAGGGGGGTGTTGGTATAATTTTCTCTTCACCTTGGATATGTTCTATCCTAGATGTGATATTGCACCCATTTAATTAGTTCATAGACTTTAGAACTATTTAATTATTCTCACCTAGGTAGCTAATAATGACATGTGTCTACCTTGACTTGAGGTACACAAGTGTCACCATTACCTCATCAACTCTTGATTGATGGTATTTAGGTGCCACCTTTGTTTAGTTAAGCCCACCTCAATCTCAATTAGACTGAATTAACTCATATCCTGATTGGGAGTGATTGAGAGTCAAACTCATACCTCTCATAGATGTCACCTCCTTGATTCTTGCATCTAAGAGCCTAAATATTTGTATGTTATATTGAATATTGAATATCTTTATTTTGCTCATCTAAATTTGTGATTAGCTCATATGCATTAGGTCTTGGGTAGATTTTTTGTTTCTAACAAATTCTAACATGAGCCACAAGGTATCAAACCTTGACTATAGAGCTCACTTAAGTTTATAAAGTCAACGTAGTGTGAACCTTAGGAGTTTGTTGAAAGTAATTATAATATATTTAATATACTATTAAAAAAAATGTATATCTATATTAGATATACTATTTATAATGTATTTATATTATGTATTAATATATTATATTTATTTGTTTATATATTTGAATTTTTGTGTATATATTGTATTGTCGAATCCAACCATACCAAACTTAGATTTGTTATTTTGACGAACCCAAATCTCAACTTCATACTCAAACTTGATTAATAATGAGGGAGTCACCTTATTGGTGTAAATAGGTGTTTTACCTATCTAGGCCCTATTTACATGTTAAGTCCACTTTGGTCCTAGGAGGGAATCTTTTTAGATAGTGTTAGTTGTCACTAGATCTTATCTTTTGACATTTAACACTTTTGCCTCAAGTCATTTAATATTTGTTGAGGTAGTTGTCTCATTGTAAGACACATGTCAAGATTTTGTCTTATCCTATCTCACAACTTGCCTTTATAAGCATCATATGTACATGATATTCAATCTAAAAATCTTGCATCCATAATCATAGCATGATATTTCTACCATTTCTCTCTTGTGGAGGCTATTGTTGTCTTGTAGTTGATCCTAGGGTGTTGAGGAGTGCACCATAAACTCCTACATGATATTAGAGTTTTCGTGCTGCAGACTTCTTCCTAGATCTAAGTGATCAATCTTGGCGTGAAAATTTTATTGGGTGTGAGTGGGGGTTTCAAGGACCTCACGATTGAATCTAGGGAAATTTCATCCATTCTTCATCCATTTTTATCATTTCTTAGCTAGGTTATGCAGGAATTTCACCAAGGAGCATCAATCTTCATCAAATCATCATTCAAGATTATAAGGGATTGGGAAAGGGCCATTTTCCACACCAAAATGGCACCAATTCCCCCATGGGATTGAGAGTTTTCATGCTTTAATAGGATTTAATAGATTTTCTTGTTTAGTTTATTTTGGTTGCTGACGTGAAGTAAGAAATAAGAATGCTTGAATCAAACTAAGAAAGCTCAACCAAACAAAGTCAAACTAAGAAAGATTAATAAGCATAGGGAGAGAACAATAGTTTAAAGGAATTAAGAAATAATGCCACTGTTTTTGAAGGAATTGAATGGTTCACTCCAAGATTCTAAAGAGTTACTTTCATTACAAGTCCCTAAGGAACTTGTTGAAGGATTCTTTTCACAACCAGTTCCATTCTAAGTTATGAAAGGCTGAAGGGTTCTTTTTATGGCGAGAGCAAGAGGCTAAAGAGGATAATACAAAATAGGTTGCTCCCAATACCATACCTAGAATATTAATATGAATGGTGGGCAAGGAAAAATAAGTATTAGTATGATTAGCAGGAGAAGCATTGTTTGAGATATTCATGGTGCATGCTTGTTTTTTCCAAGAATTAGTGGAAATTTATATGGTGAGATATGAATGACTCATGGTGTATGCCTTTCCCAAGGAATATATATTGTCAATTATACTCTGTGTGTGTGTGTATACATAAATATACATGACAAATGAATTCTTGTATTACAAAACTGAACATAAACTAATATCATTCTAACATTTACAAGACAAATCTCTCACAAAATAAGCCAAATTTGATAATATGTAAGCCTAGGCCCCTAGGTGCAAAGACTCTTTAACATCTTTGCAAAAATATTTGAATCTAACTTCAATAAGCAAAGCCAGGTCTTAGCATAAATTCTTAGCTCCCCAAATGGAGAGATGATCGGTCCTCATGAAATGTGATCTTGCACCTTTATTTCCAAAAAAAATTCACTTTTCTCCAATTATCCACATCTCCTTGAGGAGAGGCCCTTGCCAAGCTAGAGAGGTATGAAATAATTAATTATATTCCCCTTGAAATTAATCCCAAAACATCATAGAAAAAGGTCCTTTGCCAAAATCATGATCAATATTTTTCTCTCTACCACTAGGTCTACATATAGAGCTCGTAACATCCTCTTTCTTCACCCTTGGCTTACCTGCGAAACCTTGGTGGAGGATTAATCGTCCGAACTATTTGTGCTTGAAAGAAACTTGATACTTCTAGATAGATTGACACTGTATTTTCCATAAGATGTCAGGTTCCCTCACTCCCAATCACTTATTCAATCATGGAGCAAGTTCATGTGTGCTCACAACATCATATAGATCCTTGGTATATAATTGTATAAGGTCTATGGAAATTTTTGATTTACAATTACAAATGGAGAAAATGGGTTGCATTAAGCTTTAACAATATATAAAGATGGATACTTCCCAAAGGCCAACCTAGAGAATAGCAATGTTTTACTTGAGGATCAATACTTTATTTAAGTTGGGATATATTTGTTTGTATGTTGATGCTTTGGTCAATTTTCTTCAGGTTGTCGATACAATGGCTAACAAATGTGTAGTCTTAGTGGACCAATCAAAAATTGTGTCTGGGCTTGGACTCAGTTTTCCTTTGCCGGTAAGTATTCTTTCTGTGATTTTATTTTGTTTACTTCGTGTGTTCTCTGAATTGAACTGCATAAAAGGATCTCAATCTCTACCATAATAGTATTGTGTGATGTCTAGATAGTACTGCCTCTGAATTCCCTGAGAAAATTTGACCAGTTCATACAGGGAGATGTAAAGCTAACAATCATAAGACTACATGCATTCGTATAATAAACTATGACAAAATGTTAATATAATGAAATCATGTTTATTGGTCTTATTGATGCTTTGGAATTCTAGCAGAGACATTCATCTACATTAAAGTATTTAATAAATTGGGAACTATTTGAAGGTATATTTTTATTTTTCCATTTGATTGTTTCCTTTCATAATACTCCAACCTTGTATACCATCACATTTATGTTGTTGTCTCGAGTCGTGTTTCTAGAAACATAGATTTCTGTCATATAAAAAATAAGTTGTTAATCTTTTGGAATTATAGAGAGTTTCCTAATTGAATCCAGGCTTCTAAGCTTTATTTTTAATAATATTTTTCTTTGTATTAAATTTTAATCTAGTTGACAAGATGCAGTCTTTTCTTGTTATCATTTACTCAATTCTAGTCATAGTTCACAAACTTGGACTCGGAGAGTACTTGGAAAGCCAAAAAAATTTGACTTGGAGAGTACTCAGGAAAAATCAACACCTTAAAAAACATTTAAATTTCTGAAAAAAAATCATTATTTTTTGAAAAAAATAAAAAAAATTATGCAAAATATAGCTACAAATCTTCATGGTGCACACCATTTTCATATGTTTTAAAAGGAAAAAACCAATGCTTATAAAACCAAAAAGCATAGTTTTTGCAGTGTCTGACCCACGGTTTTTTCGTCAATTTTGAAATATTGCCGAGTTAAATGGAAAAACTTGCTGATTTTTTGGCGAGTCTTGGTGAGCACTTGCCAAAAACTTGGCGGGGTTTTAAAAAACTCGGAAAAATAACTTGGGAGTAAACACTGATAAAAAAACATGGGTGAAAATCAATGGCGAGTACTTGGCAACTCACCGAGTATGCAATCTATGGTTCTAGTATATCATTCAAGAATTTAAGCATTTTTTTGGTAAAAATTCCATGCATGTGTTATTAGATGATTAGTTTTTATTCAATATTTTCTGCCTTTGCCCAAACTTTCTTCAAATTTACAGTTATGTATGGTCATGTATGTCTATTTATGAATGTTCAGTGTAAATCATTATTTAATAAAAATCTATGGATGGGACTTAATTCCTCAGGGCTAGGAGTATCCAAATATAGTTAAACTGAATGTTGGTTTTATATGTATTGAATTCTCTTCTGCTTATTAGTTTGTTGAATGGCATTTGGTATTTCCTTAACGTTAAAACTATGCACTTATTCGATATTTCCATTGTTGATTTGCAGTTTTCCTGAAGGTATAAAAGATCCTGCTAGCTTAGAGGAAAAAATAAACCTGATACCTGGTGTCATTGAAAATGGTAAATTTGCTTTCTATGGAAATCCATTCATAAATTATAAGTATTTTTTTGTTGGCAACTGCATGTAATATAACCTGATTCCATGTTTTGTAGGTCTTCTGACAGGAGTTGTGAGCTCTGTTTTGGTGGCAACACAAGATGGGGATGATATTACAGTTATAGAGCTAGATGAATTTGTGAAGAGCCTGAAGAGTCTCAGTGAAGAAAACTCCAAATCATAAACGATTGGCAGTTTATGATTGTTTTAACTTATAATGATTAAGAAGGGGTTATTGACACAAACATACAAATACAGTTTTGTTATTGGTTAATGGATGATTGTTGTAGTCTAATTCTGTTTGGGCGATTTTCATTATCCAAGTAACCAAGAAATCATGTTGTAAATACAACAATAAAATTTATAATAATCACATAAAGCTTGTGTTGTCAGATTGTCCGTGGGGACCCACCAAGCTTTGATCAATTGTGAAACACTTACGAAATGTTGCACATGTGCAAAACATAATCTGCAGCTAGTTTTCTTTGTGCAGATGATGATTGAATCAGCTGCCATTCTTGAATGTTGGGACCTAGCATTTGAATTTTAGTCATTTTTTGTAAGGGTATTCTTCTCTTGTGCAGTTGTTTTACTTTTAGTCTCTTATTCTTATATTTGCATCATCCTCTTTTGTATATTTAATGGTGGACATCAATGTTGTATTAATATCCAGAAGATTACTAACAGGCCCATATCAGACATCCCTGAGGGCTGGACTTAGGTCTCAATTGTTCAAGTGAATCCACAAACCAATTGCTCTCCAGTCACGAAGATACCATCCTCTTTTTGAGGATAGGAAAGTTGGAAAAGCATTGCAAAAAAGTCACTAAAAGTTGTTGGGATAACATCCAATCATTGTACATTTTGCAACTGAATTCATTGTACTATGCTAATCCAAAGGTGTTGCTTCTCATTGCTTACTAAATTCATAATGATTGAATGAAATTTGTAGGTTTCACTGCCTGTTTTGTGTTATTTTGTTAGGGTAGATCATTATCATTGAATCCTTGTACATTTTATCATTTATTTAGGTTCATCTTTGATGTAAATAAAATCAATGGTGCATCCTCTAATTCACTATTTAATGAAATTCTTTATTTGGCTTATTTTGAGAAATCTGGAAGTAATTACGTTTAGCTGTGAAGTCTCAGCTATATAGGGTACTTGTTAAATAAACAAGGATTTAAAATAGGAAGCCTAAATCCTTGAATTTTTAGAAGTCTGAATGGTGGGCCTGAGCATCACATGGGAGTCTAGTAAAACCATTTTCCTGGAGGACATATATGTATGATTCTTGGTTATGTTTTCTTAATAATATAGTGAAAGCTAAAATGGACAAATTACCCTATTTCTATGTAGACCTTTTTTTTCTTGGCCAAGTGAAAGATGGTTTATATTATTGAAAGGAAACACAATGACTCTTAAAAATATTTTGAGTTTTAATTGAATAAATAACAATTATATGAAAGTGACCACTTTAGATAGGCGATTTGAGTATGATTTTTCAACTGAAATAAGTCAACCCAGTGCAATTAAATATATGTTAAATTGAAATTAAAAGGGATTAAGTTTTGTGTACCTTGTAATACAATTTTACTTGATGATAGGATGCAAACAATAAATTGGAACTAGATTACTGATTGGAATGTTGAAAAATGGGTGTTGACGACAAAATTGTGACAATGATCTTGTCTTCTCAATAGCATAATTTTGTCATTTTTGAGATTTTGTCCAAAGTGGAGTTTGATTCTTGGTCCATGTAGAAAGTGCTCGTGTGTTGAAATTTGAAGTAAGGATAATAGTGTCGGTGTTAAGGAGCATTGTGGGGTTTTCTATGCAAGAGTTGGAGTTCAAGGCTTATTTATACCTAGTCAAGCCTCAACGTTGAGTTAACAATAAAAGTGAACAAAATGGTTAGATGGAATGAATGCTAATGTGTGGTGGTAGTGAATGTTGTTAAATTTATTGCTGATTATTGATTTGGTGATGTAAGTTGATGAATGCCTTGGATTGTAGAGTGTACTTTTAATGTGCCTTGACAACGAACCTTGATTCTTATTTGTTGGAGTGATTGTTGATGCTTGACAAAGGATAATTGACAAATGACTAATTGCAAAAGGAGAAGAGAGTATGTGCTATTCCTATGAAGTCCATCTCATGACTCCATGGTGTACAAATGCCCTAGGATGGTACCCTTAAATATATGACCTTAGATGCACAATTTTGGATTTTTGGTGCCCACGTTTGTGGGTTATGGTCAAATATTGGCATTTTTGGCCTTAAAATATATGAATTCAAAATTTGGAAGTGTTTGATGTGATTTTACCAATGATTTTGTAGTGGGTAGTTTCACAATTGTGATCTTATTCAAGATGAGTAAGCTATTTAGAATTGAGTCAAATAGGTTCTTGAATTGAGCAATGTGGCATGTTTTAGTAATAAATGGCTCTTGGGTCAATGGGAGAAACAAAATGGAGAAATTGCACATTAGAATTGTGCATCTAAGATATTGACCAAATGTAATGTAAAACAAGAGTGGAAAATTGGTAGTATATGTACTTCTCTATGTTTTTCCCTCACTTTGGTGTGTGCACATATACCAACGTAGAAATACACAATAAATAATTTGTGATTAAAAATATCAAATTTTTGAATTTTGGAGAATTTAATACATAGAAACAAATGTGTCGCCTAAGAGACCACACATAAATTGATAAGAAAATCAATAGATAATATAGCCCTTAGGAATTTTGTGTATTATGGAGTACACATAAATCAAGGAGAAGTTGATAAGAAAATCAGTAGGTGATATACCCCTTAGGAATTATTTGTATTTTGAAGTACACAAAAATCAAGGAGAAAAGAATCTGATTAAAATGAACATGAATGTAAAAGTAAAATTGTGTTGTGGAAACTTATACCTAAACAATGAATACATTATATAAATGTAGGGTTGAGTATAGAATGCATATGTGAAATGCACTTGTCTATTTTCCAATGTGTTGGAAAGATACCCCAACTATTGCCCCCTCACTCCTTCCCCATGAAGAGTAAGCATGAGAATGTAAAATCTACAAAGGAGCAATGACACCTTAAACCTTGAGTGACAAGATTAGGATAACACATTTAACTTTAAAGTGAAAGCATGCAACATCCATCCATAAGAGTAGCTTCTTAAATGCCATGGTTGTACATGTGGTGATGGAGGGGGGACCATGATCATGAATTGCCTCTTTATGAACAAAAGTTGTATATAAAAATGATACTATTGATGTTGTTTCTTTCATTTCATGTGAATGTTCTTGTTTTTGATGTGTCTATAGGTGATGTTTTATCGTTATCACATTGAACACGATCATGATGATGTTTGTCTAAATTGTATCATTTACAACTTTTGCCTCATCTTGAGTTCCTTTAGATGACTTTGTTTCAAAAGTATTTTTTTTGTTGGAGCACCTATCACCACATATTGAGCCATTTATGCCCACTTGTATGTAAAAATTCCTTTATATTTATGTTCTTTAATGTCTTAATGTATAATATTAACATGTGTTGTGCTAGATTCCTTGGACTTGTGATGTTTCTCATGAGTAGGGTTGGAAGGATCCTCTTTATTCATTTCTATATGTTGAGGCATTATAATTCTATTTCATTTGCCATCAATGTAGTTAATTTTTAATTCATGTTTGTTAAAATACGATGTTGAATGTTATGCTTTAATGTAATACACTTGTAGTTTTCTTAGGTGTCTATTAATCACAAGAATATCTAACTTTGAAATTTGATGGGACACCTTTAGATGTATCCATTAGTTCATTAGGATTTAAAGTGAGGAATTTTTGTTGCAAAAGTTGCTTTAACAATTATGGGGAGGACCCTTCAATCTAGTGAACTCTCTAAATGCTTTTGGTTTTTCTTGGATAACTTTCTCATGAGATGTAGTGATAACATTGATTGAAATGATATGCAGTTTCATGAGGGAATACAATGATAACCATGCTTCTAAGTATGATCCCCAAAAGATGACATGATGTGCATTAGGAGACTCATTATCAAAATCTACAAATCATGTATTATTTAAAAGCATAGGTGCATCCATGGCATTCTTGATGAATGGCTACCAATGGGTGAACGATGAAATTGCTAGAAAAGTATACTCAAGGAAAATTGTCCAAGTATTCAATAAAGACGACAAGCAAGATTAATGAATGGACTATATGGAGAAGTAGACACATCAAATCATGGTAAAGCCTCATTATTTAAAGTTTATCCAAATGCATACATTAGAAATGCACCATCATGTGTGTAACATAATCTAAGAAAATAAAATATTTAACATGTAAATATGCACTTGTATCTCCCCTAAAGCCATAAATCATAAGATCTCTAATGATATATGCATTATAAGGGGTATATACAAAGAATCATGAGATATTGAAAGATCATAGTAACAACGCAATGGGACAAGTAATACAAGACATAATAATCAAAGGAAAGCATTATGAAGATTTTCATTAGATATTTAAACCATCAAGGAATAAGGAAGAAGCATGATCATTATTATGTGTAATAACCTCATCATGTGAAACATAAACCTTAGATGTAACATTAGATGAATGCAATATTGGTTCATAGATAATATGTGCATTAAAAACATCAACTATACTATCATCACACAATGAAGCATCACAAACATCAACGGGTTCATGAGTTGCTTGAAAGATATAATCATCAAGAGGAAAAAACATCAAGTGAGGGGGAAACAATCATCATATACCTCCTCATTAGGTATATCATGAGAAGAAATAAAGGTACCCAAAGTCAAATCAGTAGATAAATTAGTCATGGGTGAAAGAATAATAATGTGTCCCTCTCTTGGGTCACAAGTGAAAATGTGGAGTGAAATTCATGCACAAACATGTGGGTTTTGATCAACGAGAGTGTTTGATTGACTACAATTCAATTGAGTCCCTTTCTCACCACCACAAGGTAAGGGGTTCAATCTAATTCCCCCTTTAATAATATGATTTTTCTTAATTTTTTCTAATGTGAATTCATGTAAAGGATTGGATTGAACCCTTATTAGATCAAAGGGGTTGTATATAACCCCCTCATATGACATTCTTTTCACTTCAAATGAAATGTACTAATTTGAATTGACTAAACTTACCACTTTTGACCTCGTTTTGACTAAACTTGTCGCTTTATTAAATTTTGGGTCTCTCAAGGATTGATTCATGGTTGGAAATGGGGGTTGGGTCTGCCAACACTTTCTCATCTCCAGTTTGTGGATGACACCTCTCTTATGGGGTTGGCTCATATTCGTGAAGTTGAATCCTTTAGGAAAGCTTTGGATATCTACCTTGCTGCTTTGGGCCAGAAAGTTAATGAGCATAAGTCTTCTATTTTCTTTTTTAATACACCTCAGGCTATCCAGCGAAGGATTGCAACTATTCTGTGGTTTCAAATCGGGTCTCTACCCTTTGTCTATTTGGGGATTCCTCTTGTTGTTGGTTGTCAGCCTAGGCCCTCCTGGTAGATGTTGCTTGATAAGTTGAGGAAGAAGGTAACTCACTGGACTCATCGGTGGTTGTCTATAGCTACTAGAGTTACTCTCCTTAAGTCTATTATCTAGGCCCTTCCCATCTACAGGTGCTTTGTTCAAACAACCCCTATGTATTTCCTTAAGGAATTTGATGCTCTCTCTCATCAATTCCTTTGGAGCGGCAACTTGATGTCTTCTAAGTGGAGCCTTGTTAAATGGAAATATGTGTGTAGACCAAAGCAAGAGGGTGGTCTTGGTCTATGCTCTTCTATTTTGAATGGGCAAGTTCTTGCTGCTAAGCTGTACTGGCGTTGGTGTACCAATTAAGACCAATTATGGGCCCGTATTCTTAACTATAAGTATCTTAGAGGTGTTGCTTCTTTTGAGGTTCCTCGCTATCCTTTGGAGAGGAGTGGTTCTATGATTTGGCATACTTTGAAAGTGGGGGCTCAGTTGATTAAGCGTGCACTTTTCTGGATCTACCACTCGGGGTCACGGGCGCTCTTTTGGTTGGATTCTTGGGATAGTCACCCACCTATTCTTTCTGATTTTCCTCATCTTCAGCCCCTTTGTGATGTTTTTTCTGCTGCTAGCTGGGATACTGTTGAGCACTACAAGATCGCTGAGCACTGTGGCTTTGCTATTACCTTTCGCTGGAAACACCCTTCTGAGTGGCCACCTAGGGGGTCTAAGGGGGATAGGCATGAGCTTGCTAAGCTTTTGGCTTCCCGCACTTGTAATTGTCTGAGGGGACCGGATAGGCTTGGGATGGTTCTGATAGGTTTGGGAGCTACTCTGTGTTTGCTGGTTATAAGCAGTTGGGTAGGCAGCTGTTTGGGGATATTGAGGTCCCTTGGTAGCAGCAAGTTTGGCACAAGTTGTCATGGCCCAAGTGCAATTTCTTCATGTGGTTAGTGGCTCAAAATCGGTGTCTTACTTGGGACAATTTATGCAAGCGTGGTTTCCAAGGCCCCTCAATTTGTGTGTTGTGCCGAGCTGTGAAGGAGAGTGTCTCTCATCTCTTCTTCCAATGCTCTTATGCTTGGGAGATTTTTCATTATTGGTGGAGGGTGTGGAATATTCCCTGTAGGAATGTTTCCTCATTGGCTAAGTTTGTGGATCGGTGGGGTAGGGTCCCTGTTTCTACCTCCTTTCTTCAAGCTGCTTGGGCTATTGGTCCATCCTTCATTATTTGGAATCTTTGGCTAGAGAGGAATCGTTGGATTTTTTAGGCTGTGATTTTGGTGGCCCCTCATGTGTGGTGGAAGATTTTGCATTCTTTGGGCGAAACAGTTGCGGCTAAGTGTGATCTGGCAGATTCTGTGGCTCCTTCTGATATTGGTTGTTTTAATCGTCTTCATCTCCCTCCTCCGCAATGGTAGCTCATGTGCAATAGATGTAGACATCCTACCCCAAAGGTGAATAGAGAGGGAAGATGGTCCCCTCATCCTCAGGGAGTTCTTAAAATTAACATAGATGGCTCCTCTCGTGGAAACCTTGGTCATGCTAGCATTGGTGGTGTTGGTCGGGATAGTTATGGAGATTTGTAGTTTATTTTCTCTATTTATAAGGGTCTTCATACTAATAATCTAATGGAGGCTCAAGCAATTTTATTGGCTGTGGAGAGTGGAAGTCAGTTGTGCTGGCGCAGGATCATATGTGAATCTGATTCCTAGGTTGTGGTGAACTTGTCGAATAGGCGACAATTAGATGATGTTAGTTGGCATTTGGCTTTGGTTGCTGAACATATTCTCAACCTTTGCGCTTCACTGGAGTCTGCTACTTTCACTCGTATTCCTAGAGAGTGGAATGGTGTTGCTGATTGTTTGGCTAAATGGACTTTTGATCATATTTAGGATTGGAACTTGGTGGATCAGGGTCAATTACCCCCAGATTTATCTCAACAGTTGGACCATCTAGTGGTGCTTGATAAGGCATAAGGCTATTTAATGCCCTTGCTTTGTAATTTTTTCTTGTTTTAATAAATTTTTACCCCTCTTTTATGTTAAAATAGGTAAATAGCCTTGTTTGTTAGGTTACCTATATATATAATACAATGTAATATAATATAATTGTAATGATAGTTTGGACTCTCTCCTTTCATATAAAAAATAGTTTTTACATGAAATTCTAGCCCTATCATTCTGGTAACTTTCTATACAAATCTTCCTAAAATATTTTTACAAAATTAGTTGGAACTACATGCCATTGCTATACAAATGATACATCTATCATGGTCTTGATTACTGTAAAACCACAAGATTACTATTATAACGCCTATAATATAGAGATGTAGATTGTAGTGTATTATGCCATTTCATACTCTTTGTCTTCCATGGTGAAGCTTGAATTATGGGTGCCATTTCAACCCTTAATTAGCTCTACATGATGAAGGATGATTTCTATGCCTCTTTGGTAATGTTGCTCTTGCTTTACAACTCTTGTGAATGGAGCTAGCAACTCCTTTATAACCATCTCTAGGCTATATAAATCAACTCTACTAGTGAGAAAACCCTAGATAAACACCACCTCTTTTGCCAATGCCACCTCCATTCTTCAATTTCTTGCATCATCCCCATGGAAGTTATGCCTCAATTTTTTTTTCCAATGTTGGGTAGGGAGGTTCTATCAATTGAACTTGCACTTTCAATCATAGTATTAATGTCTTTGTGATGTTTCTCCCAAATATAGATCTTTCCTAAGTCCTTACCATTTCCTTACTACTTGTAATCACTAAGATATTTGAGATGAATTTGGATGAGATTTTTAATTTAGCTTGATCACATTTTGTTTATGCCAAATAATCCAAGCCAAACACTTCCTTAATTTATATTCAATGCCAACATCTTAGAAGAGAAAACCTTAGTTTTGAGTTAGTAATGCTTTTTAGGAAAGCCATTTGTCATTACTCCCCATTAGTTTGATGATGAAATCTATTTTACCAATGCAAAAACATTTGAGAATTATGTGAGATGGATACTTCAGTTCAGAAATATGACATGCAAAAATATGTGTAAACATTATTTGAAATACCCCTTTTCCTCATACCATGTAATAATTATTTATTCCCAATGATGCTTGAGTGGGGAATCTCAGGGATTAATGATTCATGGGTGACATCCCACACATTTCTAGTCCTTGCCAACACTCTAAATCATACCCAAAAATTAAATCTTCATTCATGTCTATGCCTTCATTAGATAGGAAGTCAACAATTCTATTTCCTTCTCAATAACAATGGATAATATTCAATTTTTTGAGTGAGCAAGATCATTGTTGATTGTATCTTCCTATTTATTGATGATTATTTCAATTTGATCCCCTTCTATTTCTACCATATCAAACTTACAAGATTGGACTAATTAGATTCCAAGAAAAAGAGAAGAGGCTTTAGCTTCATTATTTATCCTCAATAAAAGTTTCTTGGATGTTGCTTCTATCAATTTTCCTTTGCTGTCTTTAATAACACAACTTGAACTTAAGGGGCTTAAGTTTCCCTTAGAATCCTTATTGAAATTTAGTTTATAACTCCTAGGTTGTGGTGGAAGGAATTTGATGATACCCCTTTGAAAAAGGGGCCGTCTTAAATTGAAGAGCCCATTAACATATGTTATATATTTCATTTATATATATAATTCTAATTAGCATAGTTTTTTTTATAGAAACTAATGACATATATTTGAGACATAAAAGGAAGTTGTAAATAATATTAACAAAATCTTAAAAAACAATTCCATTTTTCATATAAATATCCTTATTTCAATGAAAAACTAAATTTCAATTTGGATATATATGTAAATAGTAGTGTTGAAGGGAATTTATATCCCAAAATTATAATTAGTATCTTAAAAAATTATAAAAATATGTTAACACTAGATATTCGTGTTAAAGATCTATGATTGAGAAAGAATGCCAATGTTTTATTTATAGATCAAGTTAGAATCAAGGAAATTAGGTACTTAATAATTTGTGTGGGGGTTTAGATTGAAATCCCTTATATGGCATCCATTTCCCTCCAAGCAACATCAATCAATTTAATTAGACTAAACTTGCCATTGCAAACCCCAAATCGATTTATTAAAAAATAAAAATTTACTAGGTAAATAGCCCTTTTTGTTAGGATTCTAAAAATACAAAATTTAATATTTAATATATATTTTTAATCAACATAGGTTTGTTACAAAAAATAATGACATTTATTTGAGATGCTAAGGAAAATAGCAAATGGTATCAACAGAATCTTATCAATAAGTTCTCTTTATATTAAAATATTCATTTCAATAATTTTTTATTAATTGGGGTGTATGCATATGCTATTAAAGGGAATTTTATGTCTAAATTATAATTATTATCTATTAAAAATTAATTAAAATTACAAAAATATGTTAAAAATAGATATTGGTGTTTAGGGTCTACATTTGATAAAGAATACAAAGTTTTATTTGATTATGTAGTAATAAGTGAAATTAAGCACTCAATACAAAACTTAATTTTTTTATAAACACTTCATCAAAATCAACTAAATATAATAGAAATTAAAAATAAATTAAAAAAAGTCTACATAGGAAATGTCATAAATAATTAGTTAACATCATATTTAAATTCTTGACATTTGTGTTTTCATCCGAGGAGTAAAATCATCATAGATGTCATGAAAAAATGAAGTGAAATCCTTTGACATGAAAGGAAAGGTGCCAACAAGCTCTATGAAAGAGTTAAAGTATATGCATTATGAACCAATAATTTCATAAAGCATGGAGCATCATCCATGTGGTAGAAGTAGATGGTGTCCTTATGGATTAGAGAGTGAGATACAACAAACTATGAAAGCACATGAACATCTTTGATATGCGAATGGAAATAAGCCAAGGATAGGGTTTGATTATATGTAAAAGTTCAAAGTTCTATCACACTTTAGGCCAATTTATCAACAAAAGTACATTTAAGTATCCTAATTGAATGACAATTTTGGTAAAAAACATGGTCTAGTTGGATTCGTAGTAGCTAATTAGATATGAGCCACACTTTTCCCAATCAGAATTATCCACTAAATATATATGTACCATTGCTTTTGGGGTCAATTTAGCAAAAAAAAAAGGTTCAAAAATTTGATGCTTTCACAACTCTTACTTATGTAAACATTTTAGAAAAACATAAAAAATATTATTTTGTAGATCTATTAGTGTAGTTTTTAAATATATAATTTTTAATATTTAATTATTGTTTATATATTTTTTTTAATTTTTACTAAAAGTAGGTCATCAACACCAAAACATAATGTTGATTGTCTTGTCAAGAAGAAATGATATTGTTTATTAAAAAATAAATATGATGTACTAGAGAAGAGATATATAAAGTGACGTCCCATTGGAATAGACGTGTTTTTAGTATGCAAATTTTTAAAATCTATTTAAAAATATATTTTATACAGTGAAAAAGAAATCCATGCATTAAAATTTCAAGTTATACATACAAAAAAGAATGAAGGAAAAAAATTACTATATAAAGAGCAACATCCCACTTAACCTAATTTTTAACATTTTATAAATAACTAAATTATAATGTTAATTTATAAAAAAACTACATTTAAATAATTTTTAAATTTAAATCAAAATATATAAACATAAAAGACACTTCAAAATCTATATTGTATTAGTTTACACCATTTCAAAATTTAAAACATGTATGTCACAATCTAGTGATTCAAGTTAAAAAGTTAGATCGGTACTATTTGTTTCCTTTATAAAAGTGCAACACAATGTTGAACTTTCACCCTTACAATATATAGTGAAAGGTGAATAAATGAATCACAAATAACAAGGGGATCCACAATGTGACAATCAACTAAGTTCAAACCTATAAATATTAGATCTAATCCTGAAGGTGAGGTGTGGATGTCATGGTTTCACAAAAATGGAGAGAAATAAAATGAGTCTACAAAGATATGTATGTCAATTGATTACATAAATTATTTACATGTAAGTGACCATCCTAGATATTCGAGATAAGTATGATTAATTCATTAAAATTAACCTAAATGTGACTATAATTGAAAGTGTGATAAATTAAAATTGTAAGGGATTAGGGTTTATATACCTTGTGATGCAACTTTATCTATTAGCATGCTATGATAGCGTCCTATAGACAAAATATAGAATTGATTAGAGGTTGAGGCAATTGGAGCTTACAAATTTGAGTGTTAGGGATAAAAACCACGACATTGATCCCATCTTCCTAGTGGTATAATCCTATTTTTTTTTAGTGATCCCATCTGGTACAAAATTTTAACCTTAGTACTTGCAAAAATTGCTCACTTGCTAATACCTTAAGTAAAATAAATAATGGTGATACTAAGAAGTACCATGGGGTTTGCTATGTTAGGGTTGAAATTCAAGACTTCCTTGCACTTTAGTCAAGCCTTAGGATCAAGTTAACAATGAAACTAAAAGAGATGAATGAGAAGGTAATGAATGCCAATGTGTGGTGATACTGATAGTGAACATTATTAAATCAACCATTGATTATTGATTTCTAATCGCTAATGTATGTTGATGAATGTTGATTGTTGCTTGTTGAACTTAAGTGATTGTCGATGCTTGATATAGGGTGACTAATGACTAAGTACACATAAGGGAGAAGAGAGTGTATGCTCTTTTCCTAAAAATGCTCCAATGACCCGATGATTTACATGTCCTAAGATGAAGCTTTTAAAAACATACCTTACAAACACATTTTTCAATTTTAGCCCCCATGTCAATAGGTGTTAGTCAAATCTCAGGATTGTCAAATTCAGAATGCATGAGTTTAAAATTTGAAAGCAACCAATGCCATTATGCCAATGATCTTATCAATGGACATGATCAAAATTGCCATCTTGTCTAAGGCAAGTAAATTTATTGAGAATTGAGTCAAATAGGTTTGAAGAGAATAATATAACATGTTTGAGTGACAGATGTGTCCTTATTTAGTAGGTTAAATAAAATAATCAAATTACATACTAAAATCAAAAGTAACATAATTACATATATTATTTTTAAATTAAATTATTATTTTAATTTATAATATTTAATTGAAAAGGAAAACATTTTAAATTACTTTATATAATTTAATATTATCAAATTGTAATAATTTTATATATCATCTGATGATTAACTCATGTATATTATTGTTGAGTGAAATATTTAAAAAAAAAAATAGTAACAATTTTTACCTTTTTATTTAAGGGCAAAATATACTGTCACAACTATTTTTCTAAGCACAAATATTTTTATTTTTTATAAATAAAAGTGGCTATGCCACTGAACATTTTAAAAGCACAAATATTAATGTTTTAAGAATTTCCTTTAAAATGTGTGAAAGAGGCACTATTTTATTATGAACTTACATTAAGATATATGATTGAATAACATCATTTGGCGATTAGTTTTAGTTTTGGGATGGGCTCAATTACATCAAAGAGTTTAACCCAGCTAAGGAACATGGTGAAAAACCATATTTAGGTGCAACTATTAAAGGGAAAGCGAGGCTATTAATTGCTCAATTGAGAACGGGGTCCCACCATCTTAGATGTGAGACTGGTAGGTGGAAGACTCCTAAGGAAACTTGGGAAGAAAGAACGTGCTTATTTTGTAATAAGGGAGTGGTGGAAACGGAGTGGCACTTCGTCATGGAATGCACAGCGTACGAAAATATCCGTAATCAGTACTCAAGTATTTCAGATGTGGGCAATATGCAGCAGTTATTTGAGGAGGATAAGATAAATCAGACGGCTAGCCTCCTAGTCAAAATTAATAGCAGGAGATCTGATCTGGAGAAGAGTCTGGAGACAAACTAAGTTGTTGAGTGTCTCGGTCCCATAGGCTGTTTAGTCTCGTGGACGTCATTAAAATCTTTCATTCATTCATTCAAATGACATGAAAGGATTCACGAGCTTTCTAACAGAAACCGAATGACCTTTTATTCTGGAAGATGTACAATCTTGAGTACCAAGGTGAAGGGGATGATCGCAGTTGGTCTGCCCCTGTATCCTGATCAAGTTAAGCCCCACATTGTTTAATTTTTATGAAAAGCGTCAATTTTAGAAAGCGATACACATAAAAGAAAAAAAAATGGGATTTGTGTTTCTTATACATTTAGGTCTTTATAATTTCGTAAGCGCGTCGGCGGCTTTGTGATCCGTGTGAGCGGGGAAGGCGAACGATTGTAGGCCGTCGATAAGGAAGATAAAGCCAACGGCGAGGATGCGTTGGCGCCTTCAAACGAAATTTGAAATGAGCGCTATAAAATACCTAGTTCGGGAAAGCCATGCTTAACAAAGTATCAATCGGACTGTGTTACAGAGAAAGGGATCAGTTCAAGCAAAGAAGAAAAGAAGTGAAAAAATGGCCAGGACAAAGCAAACGGCTAGGAAGTCTACAGGAGGAAAGGCTCCTCGCAAGCAGCTGGCTACGAAGGCTGCTCGCAAGTCGGCGCCGGCAACTGGGGGAGTGAAGAAGCCACACAGGTTCAGGCCCGGAACCGTCGCCCTGCGGGAGATCCGAAAGTACCAGAAGAGTACCGAGCTGCTCATCAGGAAGTTGCCCTTCCAACGCCTCGTGAGGGAGATTGCGCAAGACTTTAAGACGGATTTGAGGTTCCAGAGCTCTGCTGTAGCTGCCTTGCAGGAGGCCTCTGAGGCCTATTTGGTTGGTTTGTTTGAGGACACCAATCTCTGCGCTATTCATGCTAAGAGGGTTACTATTATGCCTAAGGACATTCAGCTTGCCCGCCGCATCCGTGGTGAAAGGGCTTAATTTCCCTCCCACTTTTTCATTTTCTGGTTCTATCTTAACGGTGTGTTTTCACACCACTATGATTATTAGAACGTAAATTGTGGCCAAGTTCATAATATTAGAACGAAAATTGATCGCAGTTGGTCTGCCCCTGTATAGGGACTGGTCCCCGGATTGGGATGCATCCACTATTGAGGAAATCAGGCATAAATATCTCTTTGTAAAGATTCTCAACGATTCTGTAAATGAGGTTAGGATCGATGATGTTTAGGAGTGGATGCATCCCAATCCGGGGACCAGTCCCTATACAGAGCCCAAACATCTCCCCTTCTTGGCATAATTTTAACCCCTCTCTTGGATCTCTCCCACCTTGTTAGAGAAAACATTGATGATTTTGATAGACTAAATAGCATTTAGAAACTTGAAATATGTGTGGAGATTTCAAGTTTCTAAATGCTATTATGTCTATCAACAGCATCAATGTTTTCTTTCACATTGTGAGGTGGGAGAGATCCAAGAGGTGTTAAAATTATGTCAAGAAGGGGAGATGTTTGGGCTTTGTATAGGGACTGGTCCCGGATTGGAATGCATCCACTAAAGAAATCAGGCATAAATATCTCCTTGTAGAGATTCTCAACGATTCTGTAAATGAGGTTGGGATCGATGTTGTTCCTCTTGTGAGGGTGGGGAAATACAAGACTCTGTTCCAAAGGATGGAGATTGAAAGTGTAACAGAGAAAAGCATGCTGAGATTCTCACATAACGTGTCAGCACACAGACTTAAAGGGAATGATGCTCTGAATATACCAAGAGATTGTTGGGAGCTTGACCCAGCAGCACTTCCAGCAGATATGGTTCAGGAGGGTGCACCACAAACTGGTAATGGCTAATTATTACATTAGTACAGTTCAAATGGGGAATGTTGTGCATGGTCCTTGAGCAATTTGGTTTTGCATGTTTCTTTTTGTCTTAATGTAATTAGAATGAGAATCACTATCCACAAGATGGCTTATGGTGGAAGCTTATGTATTGGAAATTCTATGAAATCGGCCTATACTAGCAAACTAGGTTGCTGTTTTGAGTTACACCTTTTTGACACAAGAATCCAACATGAATCATCTCTGTGTTTTGTTATATTGAACAGCTCTGAAATGGGTGATTGGTGCGTACATTTACAAAATATATTCCTCTATTGTAAGATAAGCACAGACAATATTTAAGGCATTACAGTATGATGATGATCGGAATATTTAGTATATAGTTCATCAACCAAGAGTAGATGTTCTCATGCTCAATTTCAGTCGTTTATTTGTAAATTGAAATTCTAAGTGAATTACTATTTTGAAATCAAATACTATGTTTCAATAAAGTAAGTTTTTAGGTTAAGGTATGATTCTGTTTTGATCACCGAGTCTTAATGCATCCCACAATTCTACATTTTATGATCTAGCAGTCTCAGGAAACGCCATGAAACATAATCTAATGGCTGGTTTCAACTTATTATCTTGAGCAGGGTATGATTTATTTTTATCCAGTAGTAATGCAGCTTGCATTTTAGCATCTTGTTATCTGGCAGTTCATAGCAATGACAATTTTTTTTAATCCACTTCTATATCCACATTGTTTGTAGATAGACTTTAGAGCATAGACTTTAGATGGGCTCTCCTGATTTAGATGATGACTCATGAGTATAAAATCTATGTTACAATGGGACCCAGAAATTAGTTGGATACATGAAATTCAAGAAAAAAAGTTTTAACTTGAAGTCTTGACTTTTTTGCCAAAAACCACTCTAAATTCCCAGCTTCTTGATTTCCATGATTGGTGAATAAAATCTATGCCATAAATAACAAAAACCAAGATAGGTACACTAATCTCTTAACCCATAATAAAAGATGTGTGCACTAGTTGTTGGATCAGTGTAGCTCTCTGCAATGGTAATAAATAGTGGCTGCATATTCGATTGTTATTTGATTGCTATATAGAATCGGGCACTTCCATTTTGAAAAGTGGGTTTAAAGAAATGCATTTCTTGAGTGTTTCCAGTCTCTTGTGTATTATTCTTTTTGTTGGATTTTTTTGGTCAGTTTGATCAAAGTGAGGGTTTTCATCATGTGATTTGGTATTTATATTGCCTTCTGAAAAAATCTGGGAGCTTAGGCTTATTCATGTGTAATGGAAAGGCATTGCTCTCTATGTTAAATAAGTTTTTGGGCAGTTTGGCCAAAGTAAGGGTTTTCATAATGTGATTTGGCATTTATGTTCATAAAAAAATCTTGGACCTTAAGCTTGATTGATGTGTAATGGTATGGCATTGCCTTTCTCTTTTTTTTTGTTAAATAAGTTATTAAGTGTATATTTTATTGCAAGAATTTTATCTTTTAATTTTTTTAATTCAATATTTAAAATGAGTGCAACTAATAACAGTGTGAAACAAATTTTTAATAATTTTTTCTTTAATGTACAAGTAGTTGTTTTAATTTTCCTAAAAAAGTAAGGGTTTTTTCTAGGCACATATTTGTAATTAAACTTCTTAACTATTTTAAAATAATAATATTTGAAAACCACTCCCATAGAATTTTAATTTTGAATAAACTATGTAAATTAAGGATATTAAAAGTCTCTTTCTTCTAGTATAGTTCCGTCAAAGGTTTTCAAAAAGAATTTTTGTTCATTGATATACATAGAGTTTTCTTGAAGTTTCCTTCACTAATTCACATATGCGTTTCAAAATAGATTGGTAGAGGGAATCTTAAATTTTTAGACAATATTTAGACTAGAAATGATTGTTTTACTTCCATGAAAATAAATAAATTGATTATAGTACTTTGAGTTGAAAATGATTAAATAATAACAATTGTAAGAAAATTATTAACTAAACACACACATAGTTGATGAAAACACACATAAATATATAATTCTAAATATACTCTAAGCTAAAATCAAACTACACTAGTCAAATATAACAATATAAATTTATTAAACAAAATAATCTAAACTACTAAGCAAAGAAACTAGAAATCTACAACTAGAGCTTACTGTTGTAGACATGCAGCAATTTGGATGCCAAGTCCTCAATGCCAATTTTTTATTTCTTCCAATGAGAAATTGAATTTCACATGCATCCATGACAAAAAAAGAAAAATCTAAGTTTATGGACATTAGGAAATATGAATGATTGAGTCTTATTATGGTTCGAGGGAAAAAATGGTAGTCTACTTTTTGGAGATACTTTCATCCTTTTGGATAAGATTTTTTTTTTTTTTTTGGTTGGGAATAAGGAACATTAAAATTATATCTAAATTGAGAAAAACTAAGAAAGGAATGAAATAAAAACTTATGCATTTAATCAAAAGTGATGTAGATGGTGATTTAGAACCATTTTCAAAAAGGTAAGAAAAAAAAGGTATGGGAAAATATTAAAAGAAAAATAAGAATTACTAGAGATTGTTGGAGGGGTTTAGGAGGTTTAATAAGTAGGATTTTTGTAAGAGATACAAAATAATTGTTATATTTTAATTTTGACATGTCTTGTTGGATTACAAGGAGTTGTTTCATCATGAAATTTGCCTTATTGAATCTCATATTTTGGGCACTTACATATTCCCCCCCTTTAGCTAACCATGTTGCATTAATTGAAGAGTATAATTTTTGAAATGACACAAGGGTTTTATGTCATTAACACATTCTTACTTGTAATGCCCTAAATTTGGTCTAAATGACAAAAACAAAACTATTTTTTTAAGCACTTTTTGAAATGTGCAAATAACTATTCTACCATGTTTAACATGGTACAACATTATATGCATCAAAAGGCATTATTTTTAGAATTTCTTCGTGTTTATCCAAAGGTAGAGAGAGGAAAGGTAACTCAAACAGATGTGCAGAGTGCATCACACATGCCCTAAATTGATTGAAATCGATCCATAACAACCTAGATTTCATGGAACACAAACAATTACTCACCCCTATGGTGATTCCACAAACCAACTTATGCTTAAGGAATAATTAGCACCCAAGATATTTCTACGATTACTCTACTTAATTGTAAAACACTTTAGAATAACCAATTTGAATAAAATGTTGTAACTTCTGATTTAATAAAACTATCATTACAACACCTTGCAGGGGTTGAATCTCTTGCAAATGACATCAATTGAGTCGTTAAGAATCATGGTGAGGTTAGCATATATTTGTTCAATTTTTAACATGTTATCTACTGATACCATTGGCATTAGATGAAAAAATGGTGTCGATGCATCGCTTAGTGCTAAACGAGATTAGTTACAATTTTCAAATAACTTGTATTAGAACCACTTATTAAAATATCGCGTCTAGTTGAAACACTGCTATGGGTATTAATAATTCTTCGGGTTGATACTATAATTATGGCTATTAGCAAAAAAAAATTCTTATAAGATTCATGTTAATGACCTTTCATATTAATAATGCATATGATAGAAATATTGTTATTAATTATTATTTTTATATTATTAAAATCATTTAGATTATTAATACCAATATTATTATCAACTTTAATGTTACTCTTAATATCATTATTACTAATGTAGTCTATTATCATTAATAGTAACATTAATGATAATATGTTTTTGATTAGTGGAAAAATAGGTTTTGAATGGACCCGAAACCATCAAGTTTTAAGGGGACCCAAAACCCACACCAAGAAGAACAAGCTGCCTGAAAGATAGACTCAAAAGCACCCAACAACACAAGGGAACAACAAGCCAACATCCAACCAAAAGCCAACAGCCTGATGGTGCAGGAGCACCTAGGCTAACCTCCATGTTGTTTGTCATCAATTTTGGCTTGTACTTGACCTTAGCCAAGTCAGGGTGTTTGTGTGTTTAGTTTGGACCTTAGAAGGTCTTGTTTGTGTGATGAGTTAGTCACTAGGACTTAGGACATCCTAGTTTATTCAATGTTGTTAAATGTTGCTTTATTTAGCTTTGGACAACATATGTTAAAATATAAAGCATTAAATGAGCTATAACCACATCCTCATTGTTAGAAGGTGCCAAGAGACAGTTAAGGGAGTTGTTGGCTCGAAGCAAGGTGTTAGAGGTCCTAAGATTTAGGATCATGACACAATGATGGAAGTTGCAAAAGTTGTTGTAAAATTGCATGGCAACATTTTGTGTGATTGCATGCAACTTAGTTATATTGGATTCCCTTGAAATCAGGGATGTGGAGTCAAGCAACTTTCCTTGAAACATGGTAAAGGCTTCAAAATAGCTGTGGTGGCTCGTAGAGAGTAGTTAGAAAGCTTTGTAATAAAATTTTTGTTTGGAAGAAATAGAGGATCTCTGCATTTCCTGTGTTTACCCATGCATCTTGAGAAACAGGGATATCAAAGGAGTTGTATATACTGAATCAGCATTGTTTTTGAGTTCTTAGAATAGTTTTGGGTACCATTCATTATGTAATCTAGTTGCTTAGAGTAGAATTGTTGTCTTGAATCCACAGTTTAGAGTCTAGAGGTTTGTATTTGTAGTTTTGAGCAGTCAGTCTTCTCATGGCTCCCCCATAAGATCTAACCACGGGATCTCCCTGAAATTAGATTGAAATGACAGGGGAGCCAGTTACTTGTATATTTTTAGCAGTAGGAAGTGTAGGGAATGAAGCAAATATTTAAAATCTCAAACCCTAGGCGAGCTAGGACTGCCCGGTTAGGAGTTGAGAGTGAAAATTGAAGAGTACAGGCAGGGGTAGAAGGTATAGTATGCATATAGTACGGTTCCAGGTGAGATTTTGTCATAGCTAAGCATGTTAGAAGGATTGAAACATCAACCAATCCATTTGAGATAGATTTGAAGGAGAAAGTGTTAAAACCCTAAGAATTAGGCCTATTAGCCCTAATAGTCCTTGATTGTAGGAAACTATTGTACGGATGAGACAGGGGTCTGAAACCCTATGAATGTTTTAAGGGACTGAAAAGGGTGTCTGAAAGTGACATTTTTTTGCTAGGTCATTTGGAAAGTTTGGACAGGAAAAGCCAAAAAGTGACTGGTAAGGGCTACTAGAAAATTAGGCCTCACCAAAGCAATCTCTTGGAAATGGGTAGTGTGAAGATTGAACACTAACCAAAATGGATCAATTTGGATGTGAGATGCATGATGACAGTACCTCCAGCTCCCCTACAAGCAGTTCAAGCAAGATGATGAAGTTGACACTTAGATCCTTCTAGGTGTTGAGAGGAAATTTGCAAATTCACATGGTGTTGGTCTTCCAAAGGTAAAACACAAGTGGAGAACTCTTTGAGAAGAGTTGAAGCAAGACTTAGTTAATGATCTAAGTCTAGAAATAGCCCTGAAGTAGTCAGGTTCTTAGTGGAAGACAGAGAGAAGTCTTCTAGGAGATTGTGCAAGCAACCTTTGGTTACATCATACACCATATTGGTATTAGAGCAACGTTTGATCAAGGCTTGTGATTGATGTTGCAACCCACTGAGTCAGTAGGAGAGAACACACCAGAGGAAGAAGGAACCATGGTGACTAATGTTGAGTTAGCTAAAAAGGTAGAAGAGCAAGAGGAGGATAACCAGAGGCTAAGAGAAAGGTTATCTCGAATGGAGAAGCTCTTGGATGAAGTCCAAGAAACAACAGATAAAGTGAAAGACAAGATAGAGTAGAAGGAAGAGCAGGAAGCAAAGGAAAAAGAAGTGGACTTGGAGGAGGAAGCTCCAAAGCCTGACCCTGTTCTTGCTAAAGAACCCTTCTTGAAGGCATTGCAGGCCTTAAGTGGTAAAGCATTGGAAGGTGTGCCACTATTTAGTGGACAAATGGACCCCGATTCAGTTGTAGATTGGATTGAAAGCATAGAAAATCACTTTGAATGTGATGGTATAACAGAGGCCCAAAAGGTAAAGGCGGCCAAGTCAAGGTTGAGAGGAGCAACTCTCACATGGTGGAAATTTGTACAAGTTGAAAGAGAAAAAGAAGGCAAAGGTCCCATAGTTTCATGGAGGGGACTGGTAACTAAGATAAGGCAGACCTATCTACCTAATGATTATGAAGTTCAGTTGCATAGGAGAAGACACAATCTGAGGCAAAAAGATATGGATGTTCAAACATACACCGAGGAGTTTCAAAAATTGTGCCTAAGATCAAAGGTGGTTGAAGATGAGAACATCAAGCTAGCAAGGTACTTAAATGGGCTTAAGTGGTCTATCCAAGAAGATATGAGCCTAGTGAACTTCAAAACAGTCTGCCAATGCTATCAAATGGCCTTAAAGGTAGAGGAGAAAGGCAAAAAGAAGCAAGAGCAAAACCCCAAAAGTAGAGGGAAAGGGAAATACAACAGAGGACAAAGAGGTGGTTATGGTGGAAGGAGTTCAGAACCAAGAGCCCAAGGAGAAGTCAAATACTCTGAACAGCAAGAAGGAAGCTCTAGTAGAGGTGGTAGAGGAAGAGGTTTCAGCTCCAGAGGAAGAAGTGGTGGACAAGGAAGAGGTAACTACTTCACCAACATGAAATGTTACCACTGCAACCAATTGGGACACCCGAACTATAGATGTCCAGAGAAAGGTAGTACTTCTCATGGAGGAGATAAGAGAACTAACCTGGTTCATGATGAGGCAGCTACATCAGATAAACATCCTGAAGTACCATTGAATTTAGAGGAAGGTGAGAACCTCATGATGAGGAGAACCTTGATCAAGGAACCGGTTAAAGAAGAGCCAAGCCAAAGGAGGTCCTTGTTTAGGATAAAGTGCAAGATGATGGGGAAAGTGTGTAGAGTCATCATTGACTCAGGTTCTACTGACAATATTGTGTCAGAGGAGGCAGTCAGCAAGCTGAAGTTGACAAGGATACCCCACAACAATCCTTACAAGGTCACATGGCTCAATAAGGGCCAGCATGTCTTGGTGAATGAACAAGCATGGGTGGAGTTCTCAATTGGTAGGTACAAGGACAAAGTTTTGTGTGATGTGTTACCTATGGATGCATGTCTCTTGCTCCTAGGTAGACCATGGCAATTTGACCGCCAAGCTGTGCATGATGGAGCAAAGAACTCCTATACCTTCAAGAAAGATAAGGTGACTTTCAAAATTCAGTCTTTGCTAGAAGATACAGAGGTGCAGATAGCAGGTCCTAAACTGCTCATGGTTGGAGAAAAAGAGTTCCTAGAAGCCTTGGAAGATGGAGAAGGAGTTGGCTATGCAGTGATGATAAAGCCAATAGAGGTGAGCAAAGAGAAAGCAGCTGAAAAGCAAGAGTTACCTGAGGAGATATAGAAATTGTTGCAAACCTATGAAGGCATTGTAAGTAGTGGTCAACCAACAACATTACCTCCTAAAAGAGCCATAAGTCATAGGATAGACTTGATACCAGGAGCTACCCTACCAAACAAAGCAGCCTACAAGATGACACCTCAACAAAATGAGGAAATAGCTAGGCAGATTCAAGAACTTCTAAACCAAGGTCTCATTAGGAAAAGCATTAGTCCATGTGCAGTACCCACTATCTTAGCACCTAAAAAGGGAGGAGAATGGAGGCTTTGTACTGATTCCAGGGCAATAAACAAGATAACCATCAGGTATAGGTTCCCTATCCCTAGGATTGAAGATCTCATGGATTGTCTAGGTGAAGCTAGGTACTATACCAAGATAGATTTAAAGTGGTTATCACCAAATTAGGATACATGAGGGAGATGAGTGGAAAACAACCTTCAAAACCAATGAGGGTCTCTATGAGTGGCTAGTTATGCCATTTGGCTTGTCTAATGCCCCCTCCACATTCATGAGACTCATGAATGAAATCCTCAAAGACTACATTGGCAAGTTTGTAGTAGTGTATCTTGATGATATACTAATCTATAGCAGAAAAAGAGAAGAGCATCTCCAACAAATAGAGTTGATTTTCAAGAAGCTGCAGGAGGAGAAGCTGATGATCAATTTGGAAAAGTGTGAATTCATCAAAACAGAGCTAGTGTACCTTGGATTTGTGCTATCACATGGCAACTTGAAGATGGATAGCAGCAAAGTGGAAGCCATCCTCAATTGGCCTACTCCAAAGACAACAACAGAGGTAAGAAGCTTCCATGGTCTTGCTCAATACTATAGGAAATTCATAAGACAATTTAGTGCTATTTGTGCTCCTATGTTGGATACCATTAAAGGAGGAATGAAGACTAAGTTTGTATGGAATGAGCAAGCTAACAAGAGTTTTGAGTTGCTGAAGGAGAAGATAGCTACCCAACCTATTTTGGTGTTACCAAGCTTTGAGAAGCTATTCACCATTGAGTGTGATGCAAGCAATGTAGCTATTGGAGCTGTTCTCAGTCAAGAGGGCAGACCAGTGGCTTTTCATTCATAGAAGTTAAGTGAAGCCAAGAAGAAGTATTCTTCTTATGACCTTGAGATGTATGCATTGGTCCAAGCTCTAAGGAAGTGGAGGCACTACTTGCTTCCCAAGGAATTCATAGTGTATTTAGACAATCAAGCACTTAGTTTCCTGAATTCACAAGAGAAGTTGAGTCACAGACACATGAAATGGGTGGAGTACTTGCAAGCTTACACCTTCAATATCAAGCACAAGAAAGGAGCTCTCAACAAAGTGGCAGATGCCTTGAGCAGAAGAGTCCTCACAATTCAGGAAATCCAGTTGAAGAGTATGGGGATAGATCATTTCAAGGATCTATATGCAGATGATGAAGATTTTGCAGATATTTATAAGGTATGTGCTGAATACAAGAATCATTTCCATAGCAAATATGATGAATATACTTTGCAAAGTGATCTTTTGTTTAAAGGGAATCAACTATGTGTTCCTAGAGGTTCTATTAGGGAAAACTTGATACAAGAAAAGCATAATGGTGCATTGAGTGGTCATTTTGGGATCACCAAAACTTAGGAACTGGTTCAAAGGTTTTACTTTTGGCCAAGGATGAACCTAGATGTCAGGAGGTATGTGGAGAGTTGTGTGGTGTGTCAAAAGGCCAAGGGTACTTCTTCAAATGCAGGCCTATACCAACCACTGCCTATCCCTACTAGGCCATGGGAATGTTTGAGTATGGACTTTGTAGTTGGGTTACCCAAGACAAGGCAAGGCATGGACAGTGTTTATGTTGTTGTAGACAGATTCAGCAAAATGGCTCATTTTGTGCCATGCAAAACAACCAATGATTCCAGTCAAATAGCCTCTCTTTTCTTCAAAGAGATAGTAAGGATTCATGGATTACCAATCAACATTGTATCAGACAAAGACACTAAGTTTATGAGTCATTTTTGGAAGACTCTTTGGCAAAGATTGGGCACTAATTTATCCTTTGGATCTGCATACCATCCCCAAATTGATGGTCAGACCGAAGTGGTTAATAGAACTCTTGGGAATCTCTTAAGATGCTTGACCAAGGAGTATGGTCAACAATGGGATCAATTGATTGGGCAAGCTGAATATGCCTATAATGATACTGTCAATAGATCAACAGGGAAGAGTCCCTTTGAAATTGTCAATGGACTACATCCTAGAGGTGTTTATGAGCTGAGAGAGTTGAAGGATGGAGTCAAGGGAAGTGGATATGTTGATGACTTTGCCTATGCAATGCAGGAGATTCATGACACAGTCAGAAAAACATTGGCAGAAAACACCATGAAACATAAGACTAAGGTGGATGAGCA
>VDFB02078071.1:0-10936 GCA_007258455.2 Sequoia sempervirens
AGTGGTTTCTTGTATTATGTTCTTTTCATTGATGATCACTCTAGGAACACTTGGATTTATTTTTGAAATCTAAAGAGTCTAAGGAAGTGTTGGATAGGTTTAAAGAGTTTAAAGCCTTGGTAGAAAATCTTTCTGGTAAAAGAATTAAGGTCCTCGGATCTGACAATGGTGGAGAATACACCTTTGGTAGTTTTTGAAATTTTTTTGTATTGATGCAGGGATTAAGAGGGAGTTCTGTGTTCCCTATAATCCTCAACAAAACGGTGTTGCAAAAAGAAAGAACAAAACGATCGTGGAAGCAACAAAGGCCATGATCCATGATCAAGATTTGCAAACCTTCCTATGGGCAGAAGCCTCCAGGACAGCTGTGTATGTTCAGAACAGAAGTCCTCATAAGATCTTGGAGAATATGACTCTAGAAGAAGCCTTTACAGGGAAGAAGCCTGAAGTCAGTCATTTGAGGATCTTTGGAAGTCATGTCTATATTCATGTTCCCAGGAAAAGAGAACCAAGTTGAACCTTGGCAAGAAGGGAATATTTGTGGGCCCTACAGTGAGACATCAAAAGCCTACAGAATTTACATTCCAGGTCAGAAGATGATCGAGATCAGTAGGGATGTTACATTCGAGGAAGATGTTGCATTCATGAGATCCAGGGGGATTCATATGGAGATTGATAATGAAGAATCTCCTCAGGATATGGAAGTTGACCATACTCGTGAGATTCAGAGGGAGACTTTAGAACCAAAAGAAGACACTGATCCTGTCGAACCCTTGGAACCTACTGATGGGCCTACTGACATTGTCATTGGAAAAAGAGACTCTATGGGCGGTACCATGCAAGAGGTGAAAGTTATCAAACACAGAGGCACTTTCGGAAAGCAAAAGGCCACATAAGTTCTCCAGTTATGTTGCCTTGATGAGTCAGATTATAGAATCTGAGCCTACCTGTGTTGAGGAAGCATCTAGTCTTCAAGTTTGGAGAGATGCTATGACAGAGGAGTATCAATCAATTCTTAAAAATGATGTTTGGGATATTGTTCCTAGACCCGAGGGCAAGTCTGTGGTATCTTCTAAATGGCTATTCAAGATTAAGCATGTTGCAGATGGAAGCATAGAGAAGTACAAGGCAAGATTTGTGGCTCGTGGGTTTTCTCAGAAAGAGGGAGTTGATTATGATGAGACATTTGCTCCTGTTGCTCGCTACACTTCAGTCAGAACCATCATTGCTATTGCTGCATCTAGAGGATGGAAGATTCACCAGATGGATGTGAAGACAACTTTTCTCAATGGAGTAATTGAGGAGGAGGTTTATATAGAGCAACCTGATGGATTTGAGGTTCATGGGAATGAGTCACATGTTTGCAAGCTAAAGAAGGCCTTGTATGGTCTTAAGCAGGCTCCTCGTGCATGGTACGAAAGGATTGATCGGTACTTGTCAAGTTTGTGCTTCTTGAGAGAAGAATGATCTTTGATTCAAATCTCTACTTGAGGTAATCAATGGTGATGCATTAATTTTGGTTTATATGTTGATGATCTGATCCTTACTAGAGAAGATCACCTGATTCTTGAGTGTAAGAAGGAGTTGACCTCGGAATTTGAGATGAAGGACCTTGGGCTCATGCATTACTTCCTTGGATTAGAAGTCTGGCAGAAACCAGATGAGATGATTCTAAGTCAAGGGAAGTACACTATTGATATACTTAAGAAATTTGGCATGATGGATTGCAAATCCATGTCTACACCTATGGAGACCAATCTACATAAATTGAAGGAGGCTGCAGCTAATTTAGACTTGGTGGATCCTACATTGTACAGACAGCTAATTGGATCTTTGATGTATCTAGTTAATACTAGACCTGATATTTGCTATGTAATGAATGCACTTAGCCAATTTATGTGTGATCTGAGACAGATGCATCTTGTTGCAGCTAAACATATCCTGAGATACTTGCGTGCTTGCGAGTTGGATGCCGGTTGAGTATACTTCGGCTTGAGACTTGGAGTTACATGGTTTCGATTCTAATTAGGCGAGGTTGTGTCCTGGTCGGAAGAGCACCTCAGTTTGTTGCCGGTTTGGGTTATGCTATGATTTCACGGTACGTGAGCGGTCATCGTAGCATTGAGTACAACGGAGGCGAGGTACATTTGCGGCTTGTATGGCAGCTTTCAGTTGTTTGGCTTCATAAGCTCCTTGCCGGGGATTGTTGGGACAATCAATGGAGCCTATCATTCATTGTGATGTCGAGTTGTGAAGCTTTCTGTCAATCCTGTGTTTCATGACAGAACCAAGCATGTTGAGATCAAGTACCACTATATCAGAGATATGGTACTAAGGAAGGCTGTACAGTTGAGGTACATCAGCACTGATGAGCAGACGGCAGATACTCTCACCAAGCCTCTCGCCAGAATAAAGTTTGAGTACTTCCGAGATAAGCTTGGTATGGTGGAGAATCCTGCCTTGACTGAGTAAGAGTCTCAGTATCAGTGAAGCCTTGTTAATACATTTTCTTCTGAGACGGAAGAATTTGAGGTGTAAGTCCTTGTTAATACATTTTCTTCTGAGACGGAAGAATTTGAGGTGTAAGCCCTTATCAATACATTTTCTTCTGAGACGGAAGAATTTGAGGTGCAAGTCCTTGTTAATGCATTTTCCTCTGAGACGGAGGAATTTGAGGTGTAAGCCCTTGGTTCCACCCTCTGAGCTTGAGTCATGGTGGATGTCATGTGTGAGACTCCATGACATATCTTGTACTTGTGAATGTCACGTTGAGGTGACAACATCACGCAAGTGATGAACACTTGTACAAACCATAGTGTGGTTGTTGCCATTATGATTGATATCGCATTGAGGCGATATCTAACTTCATGTTGAGTTGATCTCTCTTGAGCAGCTGGAAGTTCTCTCCCTAGCTGAGAGGGAGTGTTAATGATATTGAGCAGCTTCGGGTTCATCCTTCCAGCCACGAGTGAAGACATAATAAATGTAGCCTATCGGCTATTTATTATATGAGTCATTTATTTAAGATTGGGCGCTTCTCTTGGCAATATTATATTTTCACTTGAGGCCGACCTTCCTTATGTTTTGTAATTAATATTTTATTGTATTCTGGCCGACCTCATAACTTGAAGAGGTGCGACCTATCTCACTTGTATATATACAAGGTTCATTCCTCCATTCATTATTCAATTCAAGCAAGTCCGATTTATTTATCTCTAAGTGCGAATTTATCAAAAGAGCAGAAGTGCGAATTTATCAAGAGGCAAGAAGTGCGAACTTATCAAAAGGCAAGTCAAGTGCGAATCTCTCAAGCGCTGAGTGTGATCTACATCTAGAGCTGTGTGCGAATCTGTTCAAGTGCAAGTTGCGAATATCATTGAAGAGTAAATTCTTCTTGTCAGAAGTACAGTTCATTTTCTGTTCTTTGTATCTGATACAGGTACAGAATTCTGGCCTTGAGTTAGGCCTCATTGTAAAGAGAATTGTTGCCACTATTTATAAATATAAGAGAGATCTTTGTTGCTTGGGTTTTTCTCCCTCAAGAGGAGGGTTTTCCCAGGGTATCTGCTGTGTTATTTTGTCTGATTTGTTTTAAGTTTATGTGCATATAATCTGTTCATTAAAATTTACAAAAGCTATAACTAGAAGAACTTTGAACAATATGCATACTAAACTATAGCTAGGAAAAAACGAAGGAAATGAATTCAGAGCAGTAATAACTGGAAACAATATAGGAAAAATAACCTGTAATGGAGAGTACAGGAACAATGAAAAGCTTATAAGTCAAAATAAGATTTTATAGCATTCAAATGCATCAAAAAGATATATATTGTGGCAAGAATAAAATTAATATGCAAAATTAAATGTGATCCTAACCACCAAGATCTCACCTCAGGTAATCTAGCTGCAAAATACTTGACATAGTCTCCCCCAATGTTTTTAGCAATATATATTGTGGCAAGAATAAAATTAATATGCAAAATTAAATGTGATCCTAACCACCAAGATCTCACCTCAGGTAATCTAGCTGCAAAATACTTGACATAGTCTCCCCCAATGTTTTTAGCAATACTATCTAAAAGATAGAGTGACGGCAGATTCTGCTCATTTGGAACCTCTCGAAAAAGCACATAATATCAGAGACAAGGAAAAGGAGAAGCAAGTAGATTTTCCTTGATAAATCATGCAAACAAAAAAAATGACAATTAGCAAACATTAGCAAAACCCAGCTTGTGTAACAAGTCCTGCAACTTCTTTTCATGTGGCTTAAAGAATGATTAGACAAGCTGCCTGGAAACATGCATCAAAATTATATCCACTTCTAATGACTATATACGTAATGGAAAAGGCTATTAAACAACAAAACCAAAGCTTAATCCCTTTTTCGAGAGAACTTAACTCTGCTGTCTCATTTATATCTGGATTTGAAAATTTTATGCACATTTTTTGCTAATTTTGATGTTCAAATCATTTTTTTTAATGTCCACCATGCCCCAACAGAGTATGATCATGTTCATTCACCTTCATCAATAAGGATCCAACCATTCCAACTTATTTTGTGATTCTGGTAACATTCAAGAACTATGTTGTAGAGTTTCAGGAAGCAAGAATTTCAACAAGGGGAAGAAAGACAATTGATGCAAGGCGTTTCTATGTTGCAATAAGAATACAGGCAGCCATATTCACATCCACTATCAAGACTGCGAATTTTGCAAGGGTATAAATAAATTTGACCTGAGAATTTATCTATGTAAACTAAATGCCTGCTAATTTTGAATGCTCAATTTATTTCTCTTGGTGATGGAATATCTCAATTTGAAGCAGTAAAACTGAAGACAAATTCCTGTCCCAGCTGATGCTCAAACTATAGCTCACTTGTGATTCTAGTTCATTAACAAAACTACACCACCGCAGACTTATATAGAGGATTGCGGACTATAGTGGTCATTTTAATACAAAGTGTCTCCAGCCAGCCTTGTGTGTTACATGTTACTGGGATGGTCTTGGATTTTGTAATCACTTTGGTATATATTCTGCAATTTGAAAAGCTGCATGCATTTTTAAAATAAAAAATAGTTTATTTCTTAATTTTATGTGTCTTCTATTCCTGACATAGGCACGTTTCTTTCCCTAAAATGGCTTTAAGAACGGCTCATTTAAATAACAGACCCTTTGAGTTTTTGAAATTTTTTTGGCCATGCTTATCTTGTCCCCCATGCCCTACAGTACATAACAATTGAAAAGCAAAGAACTGAGAGTTACATTACATGTTTACAATCTAAAAAGTTTGACAAAGCTAAGATAAATAGAATATTCTAGCAGAAAAAAGTGAGGGCATGATCCACATCCAAAGATGATTTCCCAGATGCCGGAAAATTTTGCATATTTTACTTCTTTCATACATTATGCAGTTATCCATTATATTTTTTAAAATTTTATCTTTTAATAATTTTAGTAAAATAAACCAATCCTTTTTGGAATTGGTAGCTAAGGTGTCGAAAGCTTTGTATATTCTGATGATCACTAAATTCAGGTGAAAGTTTGGAGGCAATCAATAATTCATAATTGAGAGTCCAGGGCATCTAAATGAGGATATTTTCATCACAGGCAGAGGTTTGGTCAGAAGGCATCACAAACAATGGATAGCAACATGGAGTTGAAGGTAATTTCCATGTTGATTGTGGCTGGAGATGGCTTCCAGGAAACCTGCATTTAGGAATGCAACTGTTGTTTTACATTACAGGTAGTCAGGATTTGACAGGATTCTTTTGGTATACTAGCTAAAGATATGGGTATGGATCATGGGAAGCATAGAGACAATTGTCTCCTAGATGATAGTAAGTTAGTGTTAGTTTTAGATCAGATTCAACAGAGAACAGAAAATTAAACACAGAACAATGAACACAGAGATTTTATCCTGGGAAAACCCTCCTACTCGAGGGAGAAAAACCCAATAACAAATTATTCACTTATAAATCAGAAATAAAAGTGCAGAAATAGCACTCAAAATCAGGCCCTAGAAAGGCCGAATCTCATACAATAATTCAGCACTTGAAGATAGTGCGAATTCCTTAGATACACAAAATATCAACTCTTCTCCTTGAAGCAAATCTACTCCTCTTGAATGCGAATCTGCTGCTGAAGGAAATCGACTTTAGAAATGGAATGAATTGATTGCATAATGTGGAGACTCTATCTCCAATATATACCAAACTAGGCGAGCTCTCCTCATGAGCCAACCTAGAAAATATAGTATTTGATTTATAATAGAAAGGCCGACTTGCCTTGAAGCTTCATTCTTAGGGAAAATACCTCACGTAGCTACAAAAACACTAACACTCCCTCTTAGCTAGGGAGGTATTTTCAAATATCTGGTCATGGATTCTCTCAACATGACATCCACAATGGCTACACCCAATTGTGGAAAACACAACTCAGTCTCAGAGATGTGATCTGTACAAGGGCTTTCACCTCATATTTCTCAATCTCAGAGAAATATACACTACAAGGGCTTTCACCTCATATTTTTTCGTCTCAAAGAAATATACGCTACAAGGGTTTTCACCTCATATTTCTCTGTCTCAAAGAAATATACACTACAAGGGCTTTCACCTCATATTTCTCCGTCTAAGAGAAATATACATTACAACAAATCTTAATGATGTTGTGACTCCCTCTGGAGCTCCAAGTACTCACATCAACCTTCTGACCTCCTTGTCCAAGATTTCCTACAATGTTTGCCTTAGAGGAACAGTTTCCAACACACACTTCCGGCACTACTCCTAGCAGCACCTTTAACTGACTTGCGAGAGTCCAGGACTTAATCCTCCTCGACCTCATCCCAGATCACCCTATTCTAAATAGGTTTGCGGTGCTACCAATGTCAAAATAAGGTTGACTGCCTTGTGCAATTCCGTTCTCTGCAACTGAAGAACCCTTCCAAAGACTTAGCACCTAGCCTTGCAACACTACAACCCACTTAGCTGACACCTTCACTTCTTCTCAGTGAGTTACTCTAGTTCCTTGTGACATAGGACTCCATCTTGCTAAACACAAAACTCCCTCTTGATCCCTGCCTCAATACAGAGATTACAAGAATCCTTTGGAAGTGAACTCCCCTCTATTGTCTGATCTTAGAACCTTAATCCTCTTCCCGGACATGTTCTCAACTAGTGCCTGCTAGGATTCCTCTAGATAAACAATGATGTCTTGCCAGCTCCACTTAAATCTGTTGTGTCTACCCGATTTGGCACACTTGTTAGAGACCGTTGTTTAGTGTCTTCATCCTTCTCAATCTTCTTTGCTGATGCAAACTCTCCATCCAAAGCTGACCCAACCTAATTTTCTTCAAGGATAGTGCATGCCTCAAATCTGATCCTCTTGGCTGTCATGTCATAAAGAAGTGAAGACAAAGGGTTGCTGTTGTAGCTCAGAAAATCAAACCGCACCTTGTGCCCTCGAGAGATGTCTTCAGAAGGATTACTGTCTTCTCTTTCACAAGGTTGGGCATCGAACACCTTCCTCCTTCGCTTTGCCATGAGAGAAACTAGAGCAAGCATTCAAGTGCGAACAAACACAATGTCTTTCCCTTCAAGCCTCACGAGATAGGGGATCAAGGATGCGTGAACATAACTTAACTTCGTGAATTCCCTGAACAAAGGATTCCCGAGATCCCTTCCTTCCCCTTTCTACTCTCCCTCAAATGCTTAAACCATCATCGACATCTGAACACCAATCTACCGTCCTTTCCGCCCCTAAATTCCTTAGCAATCTCTGATAATTAATCCATCATCCTTTTGCTCCTTGATCCATCCTACATTTTAAAGAGATTAACAATAGTTCATAAAATCAAACTACCTTGATACAAATGAAGCATGTAGTCATCTAGCAAATATCATTAGATAGAACAATTAAAGGAATAGAACTTATCTTTGTTGATTCAGTTGCAGCCATTTTTCTCCTCTCGAAAACCATCATCTTCGCTCGATGATGTACCCTGTAACACCATTATAGAATGGCAAATTTTACATAGAATCATACGCTCCCAGGATTCTCGAGCTTTTCCTCCTGTCATTCCATTTTTTCTGATCCTTGACAAGTCATTGGTCATATCCTTATTAAGGGGCTGCAAGTAGACATCCTCCATCATAGGCACGGTCCTTGAAACTCTTGAAATTGTGTGAGGTAGAGGACTTCTTTCAAGTGTTCATCCTTTCCTTCAATCTTCATTTTCTCCTTCAAGTGATGTGGCCCACACATAGCTCGTTCATGCCTCCATGAATCAACTTCTTCATTATGCTCAGGTGTGAAGACAATATTCAACATCTCCTTCATACAACACCAATGATAACATGACACAAATATGACGAATATAATCTGCTGTAGTAAATCAGGTCTGCTACAAATATATGACTCTTCAATAAGCAGATCTGTTGTAGCACAATGCTGACCTAGAAACCCTAGGCGTAGCAGCAGAAGCAAATGTAACTCTGCCCTAAGGCAGTTCACCACTTATCCAAGGGAGTCGCTCTAGGGCTACAAGAATATCTCACCAAATTCGCACTAACAATGATGATCAAAATTACCTTAAGAGGTTTGCCTTAGCCTTATGATGTTCACCCATGGTGAATGCTACCAGCTGATATGAAAGATGCCCTAAACCTTCTATGTGAATTGCTCTTCATTATACTGCTCTAGGTCTACTCTTAATTGGACTGATTTCTCATTGTGTTTCTTGCTAATCCTTCACATATATTTCTGCATTAAATCTGATCAGATTTCTTGAACATTAGCTCTGATACCATGTTAGTTTTAGATCAGATTCAACAGAGAACAGAAAAGTAAACACAAAACAATGAACACAGAGATTTTATCTTGGGAAAACCCTCCTACTCGAGGGAGAAAAACCCAGCAACAAATTATTCACTTATATATCAGAAATAAAAGTGCTGAAATAGCACTCAAAATCAGGCCCTAGAAAGGCCGAATCTGATACAATAAATTGGCACTTGAAGATAGTGCGAATTCTTTAGATACACAAAATATCAACTCTTTTCCTTGAAGCAAATCTGCTCCTCTTGAATGTGAATCTGCTGCTGAAGGAAATCGACTTTAGAAATGGAATGAATTGATTGCATAATGTGGAGACTCTATCTCCAATATATACCAAACTAGGCGAGCTCTCCTCATGAGCCGACCTAGAAAATATAGTATTTGATTTATAATATAAAGGCCGACTTGCCTTGAAGCTTCATTCTTAGGGAAAATACCTCACGCAGCTACAAAAACACTAACAGTTAGGATCTTCAAAAAATAATTATCTACAACAAATGTCATTGTATATTCTTAAATGATTTATTTGAATAAGTTTACATAATGAGATTTCTCGTGCTTGGTTTCCATTTAGCCAATTTCTTATTTTCTAAGCATGTTTAAGAATGCCCATGTTTGACAACACAATAGTAACTTGAATTTTCCCTGTCATGTGTCCGTAGCACTCATGAGGACTAAAGCATCCTCCAAAATAGATGATTAAGCAAAAGCATATAAAGGATGGCTCATGATTTTGTAAAATCAATCTCCTTGTCAAGTTATTTTTATCTCCACCATTAAAGTTACTAGTTATATTGTCCTTAAAAAGACAAAAATGCATACAAGGTTTTTCCCCCAAATGCCTGATAATTAGCATAAGCCATGGTCAAAATTTATGGCCCATGTCTGAAGAGGATTGATTATTTTCCCTAAAACAGCACCAGAAATATCATATACAAAAGAGCTGTGCTAGCAAAGAGCCTATTTGCTTTGCAATTATAATGAAGAATTAGCAATATTTAAATATCTGTCTCAATTCCTTTCCCTAACTAGTCTAATTGTGCAGTCCATGCATCAATGATTCTTTAGAGGTCTGGATCTGCTGTAAAATTCACAAGGTCTCTGTTAATGCTAATAGACAAAAAAAGTTGTGGTAGCTTGCTCTTAATGAGTACGTACTCTTCACTTAAGATAAAAAGACATCATACAAGCAGCGAACAAAACAAAATACTCGTAAAATTTTGTAATGATGTATCATATTATCAAAACTACATTTTACAAACATTGCTTGTATGTATCTTGAGTTTGGCTCCCTCAAAGCTCAATAACTTGATTTTGCACCTATTTAATATTTTATTAACCCTATCAAGATGAATCCAAGATCTTTTTATGTTAATCTCAAATACCTGTTATATATAAAGTCCAACTCACACCACATTAAGATAGCAGAAAGGTAGCTTAATCAAAAGTTGTGCAATAGAGATAATATAAAATATGCCATACTAATGACTGAAATCAAATAGGAATCAAAAAGTAATAGAAATATAACAGATATGCTTTCGATATTTTTCCTTTATCCTCCACATTCACAGGCAAGCATGCCTCAATCGAGAAACTCAAGAGAAGACACTAGGCACCCAAAGAGAGAGAGAGGATGCCAATGCAATGAATGTTGGCAGACACTGGCCCACATTACCATGAAAATTGACGTCAGATGTATCCTCAAGTTGAAAAATCTCAATGAAATTGATGTTGGACCAGTAGGGAAGCCTATTTTATTTTGCAAGTAGAGAATAAACCAATAGTTGTGTTGCCCAAGTATGATTATGGAATTCCATACACGATGCTCATCCACCATATCAACAAGATACAATTTGACGAATTGGTGAAGTTCCTTAATGCTACAAGTCCCTGACTTTTAACAAAGTGTGTACCACCCTATTGGCAAACTAGAAAGTATGCAATTGACTTTATTGAGCCCAATTCATATGGATCGTGGCATTCCTAGGGAATTAAATAGCACAGAGGATTAGTACATCAACCAACATGCAATTCATTCATTTGACTGACATTTTTCTTGTACCATAGTGTTTGAAGCAACTCATGCTACAGGAAAAGAGAAGAA
>VDFB02078072.1:0-162818 GCA_007258455.2 Sequoia sempervirens
TAAATCACCAATTATATAGCTAAATATGACATAGAAGGTAATAGAATAGTAAAGAAAAAGAGAAAAACATTGAAAGCGGGGGGTTAATAGTTATTATGAAAGGATATCATTAAGAGGCATGAAGAGGTTATGTAAGGACCGTGATGTGATATAAGAGCATGGGCTAAAAGAGTAACATCTATCATGAGGTGTATTTTATATGTTTTATAAGAGCAATGTAATTAGGAGATAACATTTCTAAGAAGCCTTCTAAATCAATCTTGTTTACATGACAAAATTTGATATCTAAGTTGCTTGTCATATGTTGGCAATCTAACTGCAATCTGTTAAATGACTAAGTGTAAAATATAATTATATTTTGACTGTATGATGGAAAAGCTAATTGATGGTTAGATGAATAATTTTTAATGGAAAATTACTATAAAAAAAATTTCCTACTTGTTGAAATTACATGGATACTAAAGAATATAAAGGACTAGTTCAATTGGTTGATGGTTTGGTTGTAGCTTGAAATGTTTTCTTTGCAAATCATTAGAATCAACTTCCAATTGGTGAATTTAGAACTCTATAAAATTAAGACTAGGCACAAGTCCTAATAACCTCAATTTCCCATACATTAGTTTCTCAATGGACAAGACTAAGTGCAAGTCCATGGTCACGTTTTTTAAACTAAGTTGCATTGTTTGCTTTAGATAAAAGGGTCAAATTGATTTTTAAAAATGCCAATTTAAATTGAAATACCTTATAAACATGCATTTTTTTTTGGAGGTGTGAAGATACTTCATGGGAGTACAAAGGAAGATTTAATGGAATAATAATTTTGCGGCAACCATTTCAAATGCTTTCTTAAGCATGTATTATATTCAATATTTGATTTCATATGAAGGTCATGTAAAACCTGTTGGCGTTTCAATTAGCACCTCTGGAGTGCTTATTGAAAACGAACAACTATTGCAAGTGTTTTAGTAACTGCTCTTCAAATTATAGAGAGAAAAATCCCTTTTTGTTGATGTTTTGCGTAAAAAGTATAGTAAACTAATGTTCGTATCTTTTTTACTCAGCGGCAGGACACAAGGGTGCATAAACACAATGCGTTGCAGCTAAAGTTTTCTATGGTTTCTGTAGATCTTAACTACAACTAAACTAACTTTTAATCTATCCTATCTCCTCAAGATAAACAAAGCATGAGGGCATAGGAGCGAGAATGGATGGTTGGATTACTTGGGTCGACTGTCTCGCTAGAATGAGTTCGAGGCTTTGAACTCTCAAATCTATGTTGGAATAAGGCTTTATGCAAGCAATCACTCTTTATGATAAGATGAATCTCAAACTTGCCAAGGAGGAGGAACCCCTGTCTGAGGTATAGGCTTGGAAACAACTCACTAGAAACAATAAATCATGATGATTTGGCTAACAGGATTCTTGAGGAGGTGATGGCACCTATCCAAAGTGTAGGTTGAAAGACAATTCATTACACAACATCAAACAATAACTATTAATATCAAAATATCTAAGGAACCCCTGTCCAAGGAGGAGATTGAAACAATAAGCTATAAGAACAAAACGTTGAAATAACTCAAATCTTTAGATCAAACTACATGTGTCTTTTGATTTCCTTCGTCAAGCTTTCTCAATGAATTACAAAGAATTGGGACATGCAAAGGTACGAAATCATACACAATTGCTCATCAAACCAATTAACTCTCATCCAAGAGTGAACAAATATGCACTTTCAAACTTGTTGGCAACAATGGCGCAACAATTTTGCGTAGTAAATAAAGGTTTACAAATAATGAGCCCAAGACTTTTATTTATAGAAACTCAAAGGAGTAGGCAACCCTAAAATCTCCTTGAGTTAACAATCAGTTCTTGCCAATCAACAAGATTTATTCCTATGTCTAAAAGTAGGTGAGTAAGCAGTTAACTGGAAATCTACTTCAGTTAATTGAAACTAAACAAAGAGTCAATTGGAAATCTACTTCAGTTGACTGAAACTAAACTAAAAGTGAACTTTAATTATAAAATGTGTCTCCAAAATAGACATCCACAATTAGTGGAGATCTGAGATCCATAATTCGTGGAAGTCAAAATAGACATCCACATTTAGTGGGATCTGACATGCATGATCTGTGGGACAGTGAGTTAACTTGGAAAGGGGCATCAAGTTAACACTTAATGCTATTCTAGAGGGTAGGACGTCCTTTGTGGGTGCTTTACACCTCTTCTCCATTGGTCAACAACCCTTTTATCCATTTGTTGACTTCTTTAGCCTCTGGACAATCAATGCTCCTTAGGATGATGATGTGGCGTTTCAACATCTTTTCACCAGTCACAAGTTGTTGATATTCTATGCACTTCGCAGTTGTGTCATCTAGCTTGGTGGACATGGCTGCAACTTTACTCAACTTGCAACCATTAGGGTCATCGAGAAATATGCTACGGATGACATCCTGGAATTGTTTTTGTACTGCGCCTAGCTCAATGTAGGCACCCCCCTCATGCTGATAAAGGCAAGGGATGGATATTACCAACGTTCTTGCGAAATTGATAATACCTACCACAATATGTTGGTACTCGATTAGTTCCACAAAATTGGCATCATAGGCTTTCACCTTGTATGCCAATTGTTCTTTCCAAGCGAAGAGATGTTGCTTGTTCTCTGCAGTGGTAACTAATTGGTACGTCAATTGTAAATCTATGACCGTGACTTCGTCCCCAAGCCTCTTCTTTGTTGTCTCTAGTTCTGACTGTTGGATCTCTACACGGAGTCCATGTGCTCTGTCCCTCAATTGGTACAGTTCTGCAAGTATACATCGTCCTCTGACAACAAATTCCTCCACTTGATTTCTCAAGTGTTTTCCATATGAAATCAATTGGTGATGGTTTTGCTCCACGAGGAGGTCTAGCAACTCTCATGGCAAAGAATAGATGTTTGGCATGCCATGCATCAAGCTAGATATGTATAGTCTCAATTGCTGGTTTTCAGCCTTTAAGGATGCTTTGTCTCTTCTATTCTTAGCCATTCTTTCTTGAACACTCACCAAGGCAATTCCAAGAAGATTTGCCTCCCCCTGACGAGTGGTCTTACCAAGGTTGACCTTCAACAATGTGAAGTCCTCAACCTCTACCTCGTGTATATTTTTGTCCTTAGGTGGGGCAGTTGTCTCTATGATAACTTCATTATCATCATTCCTTCCTACGTGAACCTACTTTTTTAGCTTCTTTACCGACACGTCTTGAGGGAGGTGGTCGAATTTCGTTAAGTCAAGCTAGTAGGATGGCCTTTCTCTCTTCCTTCCAAGGAAGCTCACAAGCCAAGATGAATCCTGACTAGCCTCGCTGGAAGGAGGAATGTTAGGCCCCTGAATGCCTGATGAATGAGATTGTACTACAATGATGTCTTGCGGTGGAGAGTCCAAGTCAATGGGAACTTGTGGCTGCTGCGATGGTGGTGAAGTAGGAGGTTTTGTCTCTATCACAGGCATTGTATCTACTGCAACTACTTCCATTATGGGCTCTTTCTCTACTGTGATTATCTCAATCACTAGCTCAACTGCAACAGTTTCCAGGACTATTTCAGGTATGTTTGTGGCGGTCTCCATATATAACTCCTATGCTCTTCCCCTTGTGTGCCCTGACATTCGCATCCCTTTGGGAGGGTTACTCCACTGCTTCTGTCTGGGCTTCTTCCTTGATGTGGAAGGTAGTGAAGATTGAACCGGTGGCAGCTTTGTACAGGGAATTACTACCTTCCTTGTCTTCTTACTATTCAAATAGAGTTGACTATGTCTGACAACCCTACTTGTTCTTTCCTCTATAGATGTGTTCTCCTTTGCATACCAATCCACTTTTCCAAGTGGTTGTGAGTCTACTTGATCCACGAAGAATGTAGGGAGAATAACCTCCCCGTCATCATCAAATAGGCCCTCCACGTCTTCTGACATGAAGTCAACAATTTGTGGGAGCCTAAACCGGCTGTAGTTTTGTCTTCGTACATCAAACTCATCATCACAGTTGACCCAGTAGTCTTCCATGGAAGACTTGTCTGATGATTGTTGCTCAAGGTGTGTTGCATAAAGGCCTCTTGGATCATACGACCACCTCTCAATGAGATATTTGAGATTAAGTCTCATCGTCTCTTGGCATATTATTTTGGCATCAGCAATTGTTTTACACTTGTAGAGTCCCATCTGGATAGGAAAGCTTGCAGCGGTCTTCTTTTTTAGGCATAGATGAGAATGAACTTCGGCCAATTGCCGCAAGAAATCCATGAAGACTACCCTATCTGAAGGGTAGCGAGGCATCATGGAAAGATGACTGTTGTATCCATATATGCATATATAGGTAAAGGTGGGGAATTGGATGAACCAATCTGCCCAGTCCACCATTTCCTCCTTGGCTGCTAGTGATATACGTACATGCATCTCATGGTCGAGGTCCCTTACGGTGTGCATAATGAAAAGATCATTTATCCGCTTGAAATGTCGTTTGGCTTGTGTAAACTCAAGTCAAGGAAAATATTCATGGACCTTGTGCACACCTAAGGTTCCCACAATGTTTAATGTCTTGAACTAACCTTGGAAGGCAATCAGGTATATAAGATAGGAGCACATGTGGAACCTGTGAGCCTCTAAAAACTTGGTCATTTGCTGGTGGAGTGTGTCACTGATGAGGGTGGGCCAGTCGTAATGCTCTTTGCTGCTGACAATCTTAGCGATGATGTAGTACATCCACGACTGAAATTGGTTCCCATCTTGCTGTCCAATGATCCAATTGAGTAGAGTGATCATCACTGCATACTCATCTCAGAATTCTTCTCGCCCAACATTCTTGGGAAAGTTGGCCTTTTTCACTTTTAACCATTTTTCTGCCATTCTCTGCAGACACCTATCCTTTGACACTTCAAATTATTTTTCGCATTCTTTCACAGATATGACTACGTTGGTTGGACATGGTGGAATAGCAAAACATCTTTCGACATCCTTAGGTTTAAGGCTGCAAATCACCTGCCCATCCACTAATCGGATTTCCTATGTGGTAGGGTTGTAATGCTTAATGTAAGCAATTACAAACTCCACGTTTTGCAATGTGATGGGGATTGACGTAGCCTCAAGCAATCCAGATTGCTCAATGTTTTGTAGCGTGATCTAGTCCATGCCTTCCAAATCTTTTGAGCTGACCTTTGGGTTTACTTGATTTAAGTCTATGTGTATTGTTTTCAGGAAATCATGGTACAAGACCGTTTTGGTCTTGTATTGTATTTGGGAGAACTACATCCTGAAAAACTTAAAGATCAACTATGGACACAACCCTGTTCTAACAACTTTTGAAAACCCTTAAAAATAGCACCTGCTGAGAAATATTTTTCCGGAAAAAATCTGACACATGGGTTTTGTCTGTGCTTCAATGCTGAACAAACCCAGTTCGTTAGATTTTTTATTCTGTGACTCTTTCAAAAAAATCCCTAAAAATAGGGGCACCAAGTTTGTTGTTTTTGGAAAATTTTAAGAAATGGGTTTTGCTGAAAAACTATGTTGATCATACCCAGTTGGCCAGATCTGTGATAGCCTGTTGTTTTCTGTGACATACAAGAAGTTTAAGATAGAAGAGAGGAAGAAGACAAGAGGAAGATTGGAAGTTATTTGCTGCCCTCTTGTAAAAATCTGCCTTTGGATGCAACCTCTAAGAATTTATCCTTTTGTACAATTGATCTTCAAAAATTAATGAAGAACGGTAAAAACCCTCTGCCAGATCTTGAAAAGACATCTTGGAGAGCAAATTGTTGTTTTAGCCTTCAACTTGCAAAGAAGAATAATGAAATGGGACGCCTATGCTTGATTATATAATGATTGATGCTTGAATGGATCAAGTATGGGCGCCAACTCATGATTGAGGACTAATTTGGCCTTATCTGGAGTTCCTGAGAGTGATTCCCACTTATTGTGGGACATTTTAGACATGAAAGACCTTCAAAATATCTAACTTCAGTCAACAGATCTCTCTTTGACTTTTGGGCATCCTTTTTGAAGTTTGAACACTTTTTCATTATTTTTTCATGGTGAAGTGCCTTTGTTCGATCCTCATTCCCGGTTGCTTCATTGATCATGAGTTGTTGCTAATAGATCCATCACTGAGATAGGACAAACCTGATTAAGTGTTTCTAGGAGCTGCAAAGCTCAAAAACTGAATCTGATGCCTTAGATTCAAGGGCGCCTTTTCTCAGCAAGGGTGCTTTTGGCCTCAAACTTAGTCAATTTCTTGACTGTTCTTCAATTTTTCCATTTTGACCCTCTGTGCTCTGATATGAGATCACTACTGATTGATGAGTCTAATGATCTCACTGAAACGTGAGATGGATAACCAGCTAAGTCCTGGAAAGGATGACTAGTTTCACAACTCCTGAAATTTAGTTTGAGTCCTTCAAAAGCTTGGGCGCCCCTAGCCAACAAGGGCGCTTTTGGATTTTTGACTCATGATTTTCATGTTGCCAACCTTCAAGAACAATCCCAATTTGATCTATGTCGTCAGGTGTCTGATTTGTTTGTTGTCTTTACTGACGGTGTCGTTGTTGAGATTGATCAAAATGAAGGTCATGTTGGAGGTCACCAAGCTTGCAGTCAACATCTGACTGCCCAAAAATATGGGCGCCTTTTCTCAGCAGGGGCGCTTTTCCTTAACACTTAGCCAATTTCTTCATATTCTTCCTTCAACTTTCACCTTTAGATGTCTTCTGCTTGATCTCCGCCTCTGATTGCTTAACAGGTCCTATGGACATGCAGTTGGATTGATTGTGAAGTTGAGAGAGAGTTGAGAAGATGCCTTGTAGAAAGCAGTTGTTGAAAACTTCATCATGTGGCTTGGATTCAAGGGCACCCCTGGCCAGTAGGGGCGCTTTTGCCTTGTTATGCATTGGGTTTTGCACTGATTTTGCATGCTCTAACGATCAACCATTGTTGTCGTTCGATGTGTCTTGCAGGCTGGCTGACAGGTTCCTTGCAAGGCTGAGTTGATGCTGAAGATATCCTCTGAAGACAAGTTTTCTCAAAAGTGGCATCAAGGTCATCCAATTCAAGGGTCTTCATGTTGACTGCATATCCTCCTTGGTAGCAAGGTGTTGCTTTTTCCAGAGTTAGCCTATTTTTGGCATTTTTTCAGTTTTGAGAATCCCCTCCGTGGGATAGCATCTTTTTGGAGTATTTCCATCGTGGTTTCTTCGTTGAAGCTTTTGAGTCTTAGCTTTCAGCACCTGGTACTGGCCAATCTGCCATTAATGGTTGTCGAGGTCCTAACTTTCTTCCTGAAAAATGAAAATAGACCCACCAAAGTAAAACTAACTTTTTGGTGATTTTGACTTGACCAGTGTGATTGTGAAGTCAATTCATCCTATCAAAATCATTTTCAATGAATCCTAGCAAGGTCCTATTTTAAAGGGTTTCCCTAAAAATAGGGGCATGAAACCCTAATTTTCAAATTTTCAGAATTTTGCACATATGTTCCTTGACATAAACCCACAAAAGCCTTATGTTCTATTTGACCTAAAACATACTTTTGACAACATTTTTACATGATCTAGAGCATTTTAACAAAAATGTCTCTTTGAAGCAAAAATTTATTTTGGGTACAACAAAACCATACCACTTTACATATATAATATGTTGGACAGGTGGAGTAAGCCCACCATACACAATTAATCACCAATTGACACATGATATTAACAATATGAAAACTAGAGTATTCCCAACAATAACATATTTCAGATTTTGTCATTACTCCTTAACATATGGATTGTATTATTGTGTCTCGACATACTACTTAATATCATGACACAAGAGTTGAATCCATTTTAACTTCTTGTGGCTTCAATAATAGTCTTTTGAAAAATGATTGTTCTTCTTGCAATATTTGCATTGATCTTTGTTATAGTTTTTTTACATATTTTCTCTTTCTAGTTGATATTGAGGTCCTTCTTGTGTCTTGATATAATTGGAATAATTCACAGCCTTAACCCAAAAAGAATATATATTTCATGACTTAATCATACAATTGGCCATCTCTTGTAAGGTTCTGTTTTTTCGCTCAACACCATTCTACTGAGGGGTGTATGGAACTCTAAGTTGATGTTGAATACCATGCTTAGTACAAAAGTACCTGAAAACCTGATTGACATACTCCCCCCATTATTTGTATGTATCTACTTGATAAAAATACTAGATTGCTTCTCCACGAATGCATTAAAGATCCTGAAAGAATCAAAGAAATCACTCTTGTACTTAAGAAAGTACACCCATGTACGTCTATAGAATTCAACAATAAATGTGAGCACATATTTAGCCCCTGAAAAAGGAGTCAGAAAAGACATAAGGTCACTATATACTAGCTCTAAGGGTGCCTTAGCACGTGTGGCTCTACCAGTAGGAAAAGAATTCCAGTGAATCTTACCAAGGACACAACCTCAACAAATACCATTTGTGCAAGAAATCTTAGGTAGTCTTGTCACTAATGCTTGAGTACTCATATTTTGGAGATATCTATAATTGACATGGCCAAAACACTCATGCCAAAGATTACTCATTGAATCTACATGTGTTATGAAATATGAACTAGAACTATATGAGCTCACAAATCCATCAAATCTATATAGTTGTGATGTAGAATCAACATTCCCAATAGCCACAACAATATTAGGATCATGGAGGTCTCGAATAACCACATCATGTGGTGAAAACTCAATTGTCCTATCGTGCTAGAATGAAAAATTTGATAGACTGAAAGAAGGTTGGTTGAAATGTTAGGAACAACAATAACATCATGAAGACAACCACCTTCAAGCAGGACAAAACTTGAACCCACAAATGAAAGCTGAGTAGATTCACCCACTACAATTTGTGAAGTGCCACAATGTGAAAGAGTGGTGACAAAAATCCTGGGTATGTGTCATGTGGTGAGAAGAACCAAAATCAAGTATCCAAGTAGATGTTAAAGGTAAGGCTCATGGAAAAAGAGCATGACCTTTGCTTGTATGTGTGGAAGAAGATTGAGGAGCTGAAATTTTATGTTGTTGCATGGCTTCCTCTAAAGCCTCTAATCTCTTCCAATATTTGGTGATTGGATGTCCTTCCTTGCCACAAAAAGTACAAGGGTCACCTAATTTCTTCTTCATCTTGGAGGAAGACTCGCCAAACTTAGAAGACTTATCATGCTTGGGAGAAGATTATGCCTCTTATTTTAATGTTAACCTTATTAAACTCCTGAAGAGTCAATTTAGTTAACTCAAAAGTTCCAATGGCCCAACCCTAGCCATTTCCAGCAACTCAAGCATTGAGGTAGAATCGTCATCTAGATAAGAAAAGTCCTCAGAAAGGGGATTTACCTTTAGAGGCTCTGGCTTAGCACTCTTCTTCTCAATATCCTCCTCGCCTTGTCCCTTATTCTCTTCTTTGAGCTCCACATTGGGTGAGTCTTGAATCGGGGAGTCATCAATTGCTAGTACCATTTCGCCAGAAGCCTTCCCCTCATATATCATTTTGGGGTCCTTTACTGAAACTTTCAAGGCCTTGTTCTTCAAATTGGCAATGCACTTGGACAACCTCCTTGACTTATCCTTGTCCTCCATACCTAGAGCATTATCCTGCAAACCCTCCTCATTACCTCCACCTTTGGCTTCTCCCTGGCCAACAACCAACTCCACATTCCTAGGAGGGGAATCATCTGAGCCCACCTCCATTTCCTCGCTATCAGAAAGAACAAGGTGCTTGGCTGCCCAGTTGCTTTTAGAGCTACCCATATTCCTCTTTTCCAAGGAAGTAGTCGCAGGGGGATGGGGAAACATCTTCCACTTTGTTCCATTCCTCTTCATCTACAATGCTGGTATCCAAGCTAGACGAACCAAAAACATCACTCATAATCTTTTCCTTACCCTTAATAGTAGGGGTTGGGAGAAGAGCTTTAACATGCTCCATGATTAAAAGAATGAGACCTTCATGCAGGACATGAGCCCTCCTATTCTTTAAATGAGCGTAAATAGAAACCTCCGTGGACGATAACAAAAAAAATAGAAAAGAAATGAACAAACCATGCTTGAAATGGTTTAGAAGCGTGAAGTGGTGACCGAGGATAGCAGTAAACCTACCTTCCAGAGTCACATAGCGCATTAACACCTCAACAACATTCGCCCAAATCTTCTTAAGGGATTTGCGCTTGTAACCCCAACTTTCCATTTTAACCAATTTCTTCCCATCGTCATCTTTGAAGAATTGGGTCATTGCTTCCTCATTGCTCTTCTTGTCCTTGTGAAACTTACAGCCAACCATTGGCGTCACAGTTACAGTAGCAACCAACTCCTCATTCACCTCCACTTCCAAACCCTTTATCTAAAGCTTGCGATTATGCCAGCATGACACAAATTCCGCTAAGGCATTAGGATCATGCCCATGCATCCTTTCTAAAAAGGTGTGAAATTCCCATGACGAAGGATATTCCATAGCTTCTTTTTCTTCCTAAGGCCCGCACAAGAGTGTGGCTCGATTATGCTTCTATCGCCACCCATTTATTCCAACACCAGAAGAAGAAAAACCTTGCGAAAATTACTCAACTGAATGCCAGTGATCCAAATGAAACCCACAAAGCGTGCGACTTGGGGGAAGGTACTAGAAATTAAATGCTACCACCAGATCAACTCATCCCATGCCATCATTTCTCAATAAGCTCCTAGCTTTCTCGGGAAGGATCGAGACCTCTTCCCATGTACAAAACTCATTTAAACTGACAGCCTCGTTGGAAAAAAAATATGCAAACGAGTTTCCTTCTTAGTAAATGTGAGAGATGTGAATCTCTTCACAAGATCGTAACATGATTATAGTATCTTTGATAAGTTGTTCCACATTCCAACTAGGCTGATGAGTGCTACATAGATAATTGATGATGTTTAAAGAATCACCTTCGACCCATATTTTGGAGTAGTCTTTGTCCACAACATATTTAATGCTTATAAACACAGCCTCCGCCTCAGCACAGTGATTTTTTTTTATTTTCCAATGGGAGTTCCATTGCACTTAGGAGTCTGCCATCTTCGTTCCTCAACACCCCCCCCACATCTTGCAGACCCAGGTTTACCCTTCGCTGCCCATCAAAATTAACTGTAACCCACCTCGAAGGAGGTGGTTGCCACTTAGTGCTCAATCTAGCATTTAAACTGGACTTAGGATTCATAACAAGAATAGAAGTTACCTTCCAGTTAGAAATCACTAGGAAGTCATATCCAGCCAAAGAAGCCAGAGGGGTACACCGAGATGATTTAGAATCAATAAGAGCGAAATTCTTTAGAATCGCTCGTCAAATCTTGATGAAAAGACTGCCAACTTTTAGCTTAGAATCACGAAAAAATTTGTTGTTTCCTTCTTTCCATAACCCCCACGCAATATGTGGAGCCATAAGATCCCAAAGCCAACGAAGAATAGGGGAGGTGGAGGGGCACTTCCACTGGTCAACAAATTTATCAAGGAAGTCTGAGAAGACCCAATCTAGATTCCAAAGACCAAGAAATTTACTCCAAAGAAAAGAAGAAGAATCACACCCAAGAAAGATGTGATAAGCACTCTCAACATCAACTTCACAAAGAGCGGATCTATTAGGAATAACAAATCCCCTTTTACAGAGGTTGTCTTGCGTTAAGACTTTACCTTGCATAAGCAGCCAAAAGAAGACATTCACTTTGGGAATCAACTTCTTGTTCCATAACGTCCCCCATAAGGGAAGAGAATCAAGTTTTTCCAGTGAATTAACAAGGGTAGAAGCCACCAAGAAATTACCATTAGCATAGGGGGCTCAAACAACCCTATCTAGCCTCGAAAAAATGGGGATACAAACATTGCACAAGAAGTCCTTGAGAACCTTCAATGACAGATCCCAATCCTGGAAGTTTTTCCACTCCCCATTTTGAAAATAATCTACCACCCTAGTTCCAAAGAAGTGTTTGCACATAGGAACAATAGACAAGTGAAGGAAAGAGTGTGATCAACCCAATAGAGATATGAATCTACGAATAACCCGAATCTTCCCTTGTAAACTCTATAATTCAATAATATTCTTGGGCGGAGGCATGTTAACAATAGCATTGATATTATTTGTGTTGACTTTGATTCCAAGGTGAGAGACTATGAACCCTAGAAGTTTGTCTATGTCTACACCAAAGACACACTTAAGAGGATTGAGTCTCATCTTATAGAGTCAAAGCCTCTCAAAAATAAGATGAAGGTTCTTCACATGATCTTGATGAGTTATAGATTTTTCCAAGATGTCATCAACATAATCTTCTAAGATCTTATGAATAAAATCATGAAATATTAAGGTCATCGCCCGCTGGTACGTTGCCCCTGCATTCTTTAACCCAAAGGGCATGACCACATAACAGAAGGTACCCCAAGGGGTAGTGAAGGTTGTCTTGTATTAATCTTTCAGATTAATACAGATTTGATTGTAACCCAAGAAACCATTCATAAAAGATAACAATGCATGGCCTGCAGTCGAATCCACAATCATATCTATATTAGGCAACGTAAAGTCATCCTTAAGAGAAGTCTTATTAAGATCACGAAAGTCAATGCATATATGAATACGGCCTTCAGGTTTACTAACGAAAACTATGTTTGAAACCCAAGGGGAGTAGTAGATTGGACAGATAAAGCCTACTTTTAATAGCTTCTCTATTCCAGTCTTAACCATCAATGCCACCCTAGGATTGATCTTCTGAATTTTTTGCTTAACTAGCTTGGCGTCGAGACATAGGATGATATTTTGAACCACTATAGACTTATTGATACCAGGCATGTCCTTATACGACCAAGCAAAGATGTTAGGATGGGAATGTAGGAGGTCAAAATGTTCTTTAGCTTCTTCGGAAGAAAGGCACTTTATAACCTTGATCATTTTTTAGAAGATTTAGGATCCATAGATATTTCAATGGTATATCCCTTAAGGAGAGAACTACGATCTTTAGAATGTGATATTGGAACATCATCACCAACATTGGATAGAGGATCCTCCTCATCAACACTCGACAAATTCCCCAAAGTATGCTTGTTTATGCAAGCGATACAGGAATCATCTCTTGTGATGAAAGGGAGGCAATGGGGAGTAGGCACCTAGGAATTCCTCAAGTGCTTCATCCGAAAAGAAGAAATCTAAAGGGATTTTCCCGGCCTACCCCCTATCCCCTATCAATTCAGGATGGACCAAACTCAGTGGTTCACTCGAAATCATCTTAACTCTCCACCAAGGTTTTTGTTTAGATTGTTCAATAGAGCACCCCAAACCCAGATAGTGCTTTCACAGCTTAAACTGAATAGGGACTTGATACACCCTAGGCCTTTCTGGCTATAGCCATATTGAGAAGTGAGTTCATATCCAAAACCATAATGAGTTTGTAAAAATTCGGGAGGCGGTGGCTCCACATAAAGGGATTTGTTCCACCAATGAACATCGAATGCATCCATGACACAACAACCGCCCTCTTTATTTGGTTCACAAACATTAACCTCTTTTGCAAGAGTAGGACTACTTTCCTCAGCAGGGGAAGGACCGATCTCCTAGTCTCTTAGTCAATGGGAGTATCATCTACTTTTACGCTAGAGGCATTTGAAAACTCAAGACGAGTGGGACTCACTTTGTATTCTGTAATGAAGAACTCGGAGAATTCTAAGAAGCCCCAATCATCACCAAGGAAATAATTTGATTCAAAAGAAGAAGAAGAAGAAGAAGAAGAAGAAGAAGAAGACGGGGAGGACTTAGGACTTTCTACTTTAGGTGGCTTGTCTTTAACGACATTCACTGTGGGAAAAATCTCCACAAAGGGTATTCCCGAGAAACATGTCACAAAGCCCGACCAACAGCTGCTAACTCACAAAGATGAACAACTTCTAGATCAGCTTTAACCATGACCACCCAATTATTCGCAAAAAACTTTAAAGAACAATGTAAAGTAGAGGTTACAACACCCATAGCATGAATCTAGGGTCTCCCTGGAAGAATATTGTAAGGTAAGGGACTAGGCATCACATAAACCAAAGTAGGCAAGGAAACGGGGCCTAGTTGCAAAGGTAGTATTATCGTGCCTAGAGCTTGACTGTCAGCATTATTAAACCCATGAATGTACAAGGAAGAAGCAGCTAGAGAGGATGAATCAACTTTAATCTTAGGTAGTAGGTCAATACCGCAGACGTCGAGAGTTGAACCGGTGTCAACGAGAGTACGCCTGATACCAATATTATTAACATTAATTATAATCATCAAGGGGCCCACTTGTTTCTGCACATTCAGAGGCGGGAGTTCTTGCGGATAGAACGTGATATTCGGAGAATCTACTCGAATATGAGCCAACAACACATTAACATTCATAGTCCTAGTGGAGGCAGGCAAGAGGATTTTTTGCAAGGATTCTTGAAGCATCTCCTGATAAACCAGAGCGGTTTGAAGCAAATCCCAAAGTGAGATCTTAGCCGGACTAACACGAAGTTGCTCGACAAGATCATAATCGCCTGGTGCTTTGATCACAGGTTTAGGTGTTGAAGGAAAGCTTGGTTGAGAAGGCGATAAAGAATTAGGAACTTGAGTGGGTTGAGATGTAGGAACAAAAGGTTGTTGATCTAAGTTCTATTTTTTTCTTCGTGTATTATATGTGTGCCCAAAAACATTATAGGAAGTGCAGACTGTAGCTTTTACGAACCTTGAGTATAAGTCCAAAGAATCATCTCGATATGAAATCCCGTAGATAGAATAATTCTCCCTAGAAGGGCTAGTCGGGGTCACGTAAATGACGGGTTTCTTAGGGCTTGGAGGAGCCACAAAGACCACAACTACATTTACTAACTCCTCAGCTTGCAGAGAGGAAGTTTGCTCAAAAGGTTTGCAGATAGAGGAGGGCGCTTCTAAGAAGTCATCTAGAGCATCATCCAGCATATTGAAATATTCCTTAGAGAAAGTGTTATTGTGAACATGGACACATTGTAAAAATAGATCCAACATGTTTCACATCGGGTTCACCAAAATGTGAGATAAGAGGGATTCGCTGCACACGGGTCTCTTCGTTCTCAAGAGATCACTAGTGAACGAACTACCCTTATCCACCTCAACATAAATAAATTGCAAAGGAAATAAGTATGCATTAGCTTTCATAGAAAACTACTTCAGATCTTGAGGGAGTGAAACTTTTGGATTTCTGCCTCTAATAGAGGAGCTTTCGGCCAAAGGACAGCAGCGCAGATTCAAGACGCCAGCGGGGCACATTGTTTTCCAAATGATGCGTTGGCATCCTAAGAAATAGAAAGCTCAGGAGCTTAGGCGAGCAGAATAAAGTCTCACTTCCTAACTCAGATCTAAGGTCTTCTAAATAGAGAACAAAAACTTCAAGTAAAGCACAAAGAGAATTCAAAGAAAACTTACCCTCAACCAGACATTTGATTCTTCACTCCAAACTCCGCTTTGCAACCTACACATAGAAGAACGAGGGGAAAATTTTGGGGCTGTATAGGGGTCTACCTCAGTCAGACCCCTGTTTTGGTGTTCCCACCTCCATGGACAACTAGATAGGAAAGGAGTGTAAATGAAATAGACAAAGCGTGTGGTGAAAGCAAAACCCGCTTTAGGAGTAGAACCTGCACCACTAAGTAGTAAATGAACAAGTAGATAGGAAAGAGTGTGAGAGAGAGAACATTACCCATGGGCCTAGACCCTCTCCGAATCACACAAACACACCGTTGAGTGCTTTCTTGAGAGTTGTAGTTGTTGGAGGGACCTCAGTTTGGCAGGGCTTTGCTTGTGAGAGTGCTGCTATGAAGAGAACTCAAGAGTGACCCCTGAAGAGAGAGCTTGACTGAATCACTTGAACCCAAAAATGAGAGAAAAAGAGGGGTTTTTGTTGCATGCAAGGGCAGCAAAGAGCCATTACACCCAAAATCTGACTGCTAGGACACATGTTGAGAGAGTCAAGATTCTAGATTCCTCATTTCAAACTCAAAAATTTGCCAAGACGCTAGCGCGCCACATAGACATTCGCGCACGACATAGGTGTCCAAGGCCTCAATTTTTGGGAAATGTGTCATCAAGATGTTGTTGCTCTGCCACTGGTCCACATGGAATCAGAATCGTGAAATTATGACTCATGGGATTGTTGTCATCAATGCTCTAGGGTGTCATAAATGCTAGGAAAAAGTGCAAAAATGTGGAATTGCCCCTAGGTGCAATTCTGCGACATTACACTAGCCAACCTTAGACAACTACGTGTTTGATTTTATAAAAGAAAGCTCACACAAAAGTACCAAGGGCTATTACATAAAGCCATGAGCTTGCAAAACCATTAACCCCCACATTTAATTCTTGGTACTAATTTTTCAATGTTAAATATTTTTCCATGTGCAACTCCACATTAAATATTTAATTCAATGTTACATACAACACATAAAGTGGCCCCAAGAATGCTAGGCCCATGTGATGCACACATCCCTAGATCTTCTAGGTGCACCACATAATAAATAAATATTACATTAATAACATTATGCAAGGTGGACAACACACCTTTTCCTAATAGTAGTTTGCATCGATTTCCACTTGACTAGACATTCTTTATGTAAACATGTGATGTATATGTGGATTGTTCACATTGGATATAGGTGATGTATGGTTATGCTAGTCATCATTGTACTTGTGATGTGTGTACGAGATAGTCATTGTTTTACTTGTCATGTGTATGAGATATCCACCTTGTGTAAATGTGATGTATGCTCAAGATAACCACTGTGTGTGAACTTTGGATTTTGAAATGATATTGAACCTATGTGAATTTTTGTGTTTGTACACTAATTATTAGTATGGAACCAACACTTGACTGGATGTGTTTTTATCATTGTAGTGTAATTGGAATAAATCAAAAGCATAATCTTAATTAATAATCTTGAGGTAAAGTGAGATTAGAGATATCATATAAATGGAGAGAATGAACTCTCTTTATCATTGGTGTAGGAAATACAAAGCCTTTGATTTACGAATGGGGATATATAGGTAGGGTCATCACAAATGAACCCTTGAGATTTGGGCATAAGCCTAACGATGACCCTACTATTGGGAGCTACCACTTTCAAGTGTAAGAATATGTTATCACGGAATCAAGCAGCGCTCGTTCCACAGATAACCCCCCTACGAAACTTGTTCGTTTCCTAGGTTTGTGAAGTTCAAGCACGTAAAATGAGGCAATTTTTAATCCACCTCGAAGTACATTCCAAAGCCTCAAACAATCCGTTTGAGAATCCCTCTACGTTCATCTCATGAAGACCTTCGAAACGAGTACCTTTGCGAACTCTTGTCATTTATACTTAGTGAAATTGCCAAAAGTGCAAAAGCTCCAAAAAAGAGCGCTCCAACTTTTGCAAGAAAAATGACTAAGTACCAAAAGTGCAAGGGCGGGCTTTTTCAACGCCCTTACACTTAAGTGCTTTTATGTTTTGGTTCAAAGGCACTAATTTTTAGCGCCCTTGCACTTTCTCTTCATACTTAGTCAATTTTTTACTAGGGCGTTGTTTTTTGGGTCTTTTGCACTTTTCACTGAATGTGCCATATTTTATGCCACTTTTTATTAAGGTGACTTGAGTTCATTTTAAACACCTGTAAATCAATTAAAAGTGATTTTTGGTCACCACTTCCTCATCCTTATCATTTGCAAAACACTTCTCTTGGCTGGGTGAATTTCTTCAATAATCAAAACGCGTTTTTGGTGAAGATCTCCCATTTGGTCAAGCTAGGTTTTCTCCTTTTTGTTTCAGGTATGTTTTTACTTCTTTCCTCTTTCTTTCTTTTTATTTCCAAGTCTGAGCTCATCTTTAAATCTAGAAACATGTTATTGTTTATTTTCTTATTTTGTTTTTCTTTTGGTTTCTTCTCCACACATTTTCCTCTTTTCCTTCCATCTACAAAGTTCTCATGCCCGAGCGTGAGTTTTTCTCCCTCTCCAAAAACGTGTTTTCTTGCCAGATGAAACGAAGAGAACTCCATAGTTCGTGTTGGGATTTTCTTCTTGTTTAATGTGTGTTTTTGTCTCTATTTGCATCGCCTTGCTTCTCCAACGCATTTTGAAACCTTTCTTGTTCCCCATCGAACTCATGCCTTTCTTTGTTGAGCATGCGGGGGTTTCACAAAATGAAGGTTTCAAATCTTTGAATGAGTTTCACTCATAATGCTATGGTGGTGAAATTGAAGACTTTTACACCATATTTTGGTTCAAGTTTCAAATCTTCAAATGACGCTAAGTTCTCATGGCAGGGCAGGCTTTTTTATCAACACTACATTACACTCATTTGGTGAGCTAAATGCTATGGCATTGTTTTTCCACACCATTACACATCCATTCATTAGCCAAGTGTCAAGGCGGGCTTTTTCAACGCCTTGACACATTACTTCTCAAATTTACATGCCAGGTGCAAGGGAGCTAATTTTCAGCACCATTGCACCAAAGTTGAAATTCTCCAAGTGCAAGGGTACTGATTTTCAGCGCCCTTGCACTTTTTCGAGCTTTTTGCTTCGAACACTTCAAAGTGCCATATATTTGCTCTGGACCCTATTTTTCGGCTCTCGCATCATTTTTTGTGCTTCATCACTTGTTTCACACTTGCTCAACATCGTTGCTCTCTTCACACATCCCAATGCTATTTTTTTACTAACGTTTGTTGATTCCACATCTTGTAGTTCCTTTTCAGATCTCATCAGGGGATCCTTGAAGTTGTTTCTTGTTGATTCAATTGCTCTCAAATGACTACCAAGAGATCTTCATCGTCTTCAAAGGCTAAAGACAAAATGAAATACAAGTACCAAGGTGTTTATCCACCAACAGTAGTGATTTCAAAGGTGGATGAGATAAAATATACCGAGGTCGATCATTGAGACCTTGATGATTTCATGGAAAGAACTGAGAAGAAGCCTCTTGAAGATTCTCTAAGAGTCGGTGTGCACAGTAATTTACATTTGGTGTCCATGTTCCCTACTTCTACACATAATATAGAATTTTTCCTCCAAGTTGCATCCCATTACATCAGGGAAAGCAGAAGTGTGATTGATTCTTCTAAGCATGAGATATTGAGACTTGACCTTGAATTCTTTGATATTGTTTTTAGAGTTTCGCAGATGGAGAAGTACACTAACATCTCAATACAACAAGAGCAGGAAGTCTATGAATCAGATCCTAGCAAAGCTAAATACCTGATAAATAGTCAATGGTTGAAAGAACCTAGGCACACTATCTCAAGATGGCCGAAGGGACTCCCGCGAAGTGACTTCAAGGAAGATGTCAGGGACATGATCACACTTTTGAGAAAAGTGAAGGGATTGTCTAAATCATCCCATTTTCATGACTGGATGTATGAATACATCAGGATCATAAGGAGACAAAAGGCTCATATTGATTGGGGCAAACAAATCAGTGATGAAATACATGAATAGCTGATCAATGTGCCAACCACCTTGAAGTTCTACATGACTTCTTACTTGGTGTATGCTACTGCCGTGATGAGGCAATTTCTAGGTCTATCTACAAAAGGGAGTTGACACACTGTACCTATGTACAAATTTTTCTATCAATTGGAATTGAAGGAAAGCCTTCACCATTTCAGGAGGCTTACCGATGCTTTCTTCGTGCCTCTGCTTTTCAGCTTTGACCCAACTCTCGAGAAGAAGAGAGTATCTGATGAAGCCTACAAAGTGGTAAGTAAAGTCGGATGCATATTCCTACAATTCCCAACTTTTTCTTACCTAAGAGTAGGGTGCTACACTAGGTGCCCTTACATGTTGCCCACATACCCCTTGGACAAGTGGATTCTCATGGAGTTGTGCAGACAGTTGATTTTAGTTCACAAAGAATGGATGAAGATTCACAAGCCAGAATTCAAGTTCCCATTGACAATCGGTAGGTATACAATCAAAAGTGTACAAAAATTCAAATCAGTCTATGCAAAAATGTAGGTCATGACAATCAGGACCTATAGATACATATTTGATTTTGACTACCGAAATGTGAAGAAGAAGTTTAAATAGGGTCATTAGCACAAGTACCGCTTTGAGGACATCTGGGCTAATTGTAGAGATGAAGAGGCCATTCGTAAGATGGATTTGTGTAGGCTAACCGTACAACAGATCAGAGATCTTGGTGTTGCTGACCTACCAGAGGATTTCATAGATCCTAGTGACATCATGAACGCCACCTACGATGAACAAGAAATCTCCAAGAGGCCCTTTCCTGCAATTCAATGGTCCAGAAAGGAAAGTGTTTCCATCAGAGAGAGGTTAGCAACAATATTGGCTAACACTGCAGAGTGGTTACACAAGCATGGATTTGAGATGAAAACTTTCAGGACAGATTCTAAGGGAGAAGAATCTGGAGTAGAAGCCAGCCGACAGCAAGAAACCCGCATGGAAGATAAATTAGCAGCCATTCCCACTTCTTCGCAAAGAGGCCCTAGGATTAAGTTCATGGTCAGAAAAAAGGATACGCAGGCCATACTAGAAGGAGAAACAATAGAATCTGAACCATCTCGCTCCAAAGGAAAAGGGGTTGTTTCTAAAGAGATAGATTCCGATGAAGAGGAAAATTCAAGTGATCAATCCGCTAAAGAAGAAGATTCAGAAGAAGTAGACTCTAACGAGGAAGAAGATTCTGAAGGTGAATAAGAGTTTGAAGGTGATCAAGAAGGTGAACTAGAGTTAGAAGAGCAAGAGGGTGATCAATAGGAACTCAAGCATGATGAAGAACAAACTATGTATCCACCTGAGAATGTAGCTGAAGAACTTCCCCATAAATCATCACCTGTAACTTCAAACTTTCCTCGCACACCTCTGAATCCAAACACTCCTCCACCACCTGTTCCTACATCACCTATTCCTACATTTTCAATACTCACAATGGACATTTCACCAACCCCTGCAACATCAATCATACTTGATACTCCTTCAATGACAAGTATACAAACATTTGACATTTTGTCAAGTCCTCCATCATCCATTCCCAGCCTATCATCGCCATCCTATGATATCACTTCAGAAGCTAAGTTTAATAGATTCATGAATGAATCCATGCCTGATCAACTCAATGTGAAAACTAAAGGAGCAGTTATGATGAACACTACGTCAATTGTCACGATACCAATCATTCCTTCATAAGTGACAATGACAAGAGAGTTGACGGTTGACCCAGAAGCTCGTACCTCCTCTCTTCCCCCCTAGTTGATGTCTCAAGTATCGAAGTGGAAAAAGCAAATGATTTCTCCAGAAGAGCTCGATCTTGAGGAGATAGCCCCTCCAAAATCCAAGGGGAAGAAAAAGGAAAAAGTGTATTCACGGCTGAATGTTGACAAGACTGGTCATAAATATGCAGAAAGAGATGTCAACATGGAGGATTACACAGTGACAAGAGTCTAGCTTGGCAAGGTCACAAATGAAAGTGCAAAGGAAAATGCACAGGTGACTTTGGATATACTAACTGGAAGACTGGACAAAATGGAGCAAGCTTGAAACATGTACAAACAGAAGGCAGAGCATTATGCCACTGTTGTAAGGAGACTTGCAGGATCTTCAAATAATGCACAACCATTAACAATAGTAAGCGACGAGGACCTAGCTATTAAAAAGGCTAAGAAGTTTTCCTCCAAAGGTAGAGTGTTGTACGATTTCATCAAAAGGATTGTAGTACACGGTTCTCAAATTATAGTTGTTGTGGATGAAAAAGCTACTCTGATAGCCAAGCTTAAAACAGATAAGGAGGAGAATGTACTTTCCCAAGAGCACAAAGAAATGGAAAAATTCTTGTCATTGTGGTCACAAATGAAACAGGCAAAGCTCAACAAATTGGTGGAAGTCGGGGTGATTCCCGACAAGGAGAAATACGTAGAGGTAAGAGAATCATTGAAGCATCGTATTCAGATAATTGAATCTCTTATAGAAGATCTCCACCAAGTACAGGAAGATGTCGAAGGGCATCACACTATTCTTGAAAAAAGGAATCAAGGAGTTTACTAGGGTAGCTCCTTGAAGAGAATCATATCTTCCTGCCAGCCACAGAACTTTCCCAGATCTTCAAAGAAGCCATCATGAAGCTAATAGACAGTGCAAAAAATTTAGAAGCCTCTCTGGATGTCATTTGTGATACAAGGCTTACTCTTGATAACCTTAAGATGCATCTTGACAAGTACTAAAAGGTTCACTCATCCGCCATGAGATCGATCATGAGGATTCACACCATTGTGGATTACACCATTGGTTCGGATGAGAAGTTTATGCAGGAGACTAGGAAGAAGTATGAAGACTTTTGCGCCCAAGCAAGGAACCATGGAGATTCTTGATCTCCAGTGTTGAACTTTCTGATTCTTTCCTTTACACATCTTGTAAATAGTTTCGACATCTTAAATGTCTTTTCTCGAAATATAATTACATTGAAAATATGAGATGTAATTTCTTGAAGACATTACATTTTGACTTTAGTCAAAGTTATGTGAGATTTTCCTAAATTAACTCACCTAACTTTCCTAACTTTTCTCAACTAATTTCCTAATTTTTCTCATCCCTCTCCTTTATAAATATGAGGGATTTCTATTGTAAAGTTTACCTTTAGTATTTTGCAACAAAGTGTTGCCCTTTTTGAAGCAGAATTGTGAAACTTTGTGTTCATGCTTTGTGAATGAAATTTGATCAATAAAGAAGACAACTGCAAGCCAGAATTTGTGTTGGATTCAATATCTTATGAATTAATCTTATTTGGTGGTGATTAATGGATGATATTTGAAGGGCTTCAAGTAATTTATGTAAAATTTGTGTTACATTCCTTATTTGGATTTAAGTTTATGTTTGGATACTTTTGTTGAATGATCTACAAGAATTTTTGCTTGTGATCATTCATGTTGTTCGAGGAATTGCTGAGTCTAAGAAGACTTTGTGCTTCTAATGCAACAAACGATACGTCTCTCACAAATCCATCATTGAAAAAGCTACGGAACGACTTTGTGCCTTCGTGAGCTTTCCCTTTTCTTTTACTTGTTTATTATTAATCACATCTGGTATCTCTACGCTTTGCTTTGATAAGATAGAGATATTGGATTTACTACTCGTTGTTAGTTTAGAGTTATTGTGAATTTAGAACTTCCAATAGTGAAGCATTGTAAACATCTTCTCTGAAAAAAGAGAAGCATGAATGCGACACACACCCCCATTTCATAAGTATAGTGTACATTGTGTAAATACTTTAATCAATTTTACTATAGCTTCTATTAGCAGTAAGAAGGGAGCCTCCCCTTTCTAAGAGGAGAGATTTTATCTCACATAGTTGTGGCTGAAGTTCTAGTTGTGTAATCTATTGAAAGGAGGATTACATAATTTTCACCCAATAGAATATATGTGGTGATGTTGAGTTGATGCCACCATGGTGAATGGAGAAGTTATGAAGTCACACTTCTAAGCTAGATGGAAAATGCTTGGTAGATTAAGTTGGTAATCGTTGTGAAGTGAATTAAATAAAAAAATTAGCAACTGAGGAGCAAATTTTATAAAACTAAATGGGAATTAGAAAATGTATGCTAATTCGCCCATTACATTCCCCCCCCCACTTTGAGGTGCATATGAATCTAGCTTGATGAGCATGCATTTCAAAGTATAAGGACATTCTCAACCAACATGAAAAGTTAATTATCCAATTAATTCAAAAGGATATATGGTACTTGTAAAGTATTGGAACTTTCTTGAATATTTTTATTCTTCTACTTGGTACAAGTGCTCCATAAAAACATGAAAAAAAAGAAAGATATGCAATGAGTAGCCTCTATCACATAGCCAAAATAAGCAAAAAAAAATGTAAGTAGTTTTAACTATCGATAAAATTTAGTAGAAATAATGGTATAAATTCTTCTTGTATGAATTTAAGTGATACAAAAATACTCCACTCAATTAGGTAATGCAATATGACATGTTTGATACATCCATGCAATTCCACTGGATTGTGGAAAATGTGATATGACATGTTCAATATTACCATGTAATGCAATACAACACAAAAAAATGTAATTAGTTTTAACTATCTATGAAAATGAGTAGAGAGAAATTTAAGTGATACAAAATACTTTGCTCAATTAGAAAATGTAATATAGCATGTTTGATACATCCATTCAATTCCACTTGATTCTGGAAAATGTGATATGTCATATTACATACAACTCTATAATGTGACACTACTAAATATGAAAAATGTTATAGAACTTCACTTAATTAAAAACATGTAATGTGGCCAATATTTGTCTAGTATGGTGATGATTCTTTTGTTAGAGTAATCATTTATTAGCTAATAATTAATTAATTATTAAGCTAATTTCACTTTATGCACTTAAGCTAAACTTATGAGTGATTTTTTATTTTATTAGTTTGAATTATTATTATTAGATCATTATGTCTCATTACATAGGATAATGACACTTGTCACGATCTAATTCTTTTTCTCATCCAAGGTTTGCTTTTATAAGCATTCTCCTTCATTGTATTATTTCATTCTGTAAGTTTTTCTCTTTGAGGAAATAGCAAATCATTATTAGCAACTCTTGTGCATGGAAGGTGCTCTCATTTTCTATTTGATCCTGCTTTGCATTTATTTTCACAATTTCAACATGGAATTAGAGTGTGGATTTAGCAAACCCCTTCTCCATTTTGAGGGTTTTTCTCAATTAGGGTTACAAAAGCGAAATTTGGTATCTTCATAAATTTTTGTAGGTTTTAGGTTTCAAAAAAAATTAGTGTGTGTTGGAGAAAAACAGACCTCACCATTGCGTTGAGGAGGCCGAACAGACAAATTTTGACTATAAATTTTCCCATATGCAGTGACAAGAGCTTCTAAGGCAAACAAAATTTACAACTTTTTATTTTTTTTTAAAACGCACATAATGCTTTAAAAATAGTGTTGAGTTCTATTATAAGGCAATCCACCTAGGGCAACACCCAGTTGGGTGACGCTTTAGCATCCACCAATAGTTGACGAGTTAAGCACTCACAGGCTCTTCACACAAAGACATGGTCACATATGTGACCAGATGCACCCATCTCAACCATTGCAAGACTTTAGTGTCCACCCAAGTCACCCAAGTCACTCAAGTTGCCCACATGACCACAACCCTATGACTCTAGCCCTTTGTGCCAATGCCTAGTCACCCCTATGACCAGGGGCTATTTTTTTAGCCCCCAGTTTTCCTTGTAGGGAAAATTGGACAAATTTTATAGAATCAAGAATAAATTTTACCTTGGTTGTCCATTTTTAGCAAAAAAAATATTGTTGGAAAGATGGTTTCAAGCCCATTCTAGTGATGTAGTTATTTCTTCCAAAAATTGCTCCAATTTTTTTTTACAAACTTTTAAAGTCAGATGTTCTTGTTTGCACTTCTAGGGTCATACCTTGGACATACAAACTTCATTTTTTTGCAAATGAATAGGTGTTGGAAAGGTGTTTTAGTGATCTACATAGATTTTTAGTCCATTTTTCTAAAAAATTCACTAGGTATATAAAGATTTTCCTATGTGATTTTTATTTTTTAAGTTTTTTTCTCTCAAAGATGCATTAGGGTTTGATTTTTCTTGTTGTGGGGTGGTACATTTTTTGATTCCAGTATCTATATATATTAGAGAACTTCAACCCTTTCTCATACACTATTTTGGAAACTACAAACTCCATGGAGAAAACATCTTCAGTTGAACGTCTTACGCCACACAACTATCATATTTGGAAAGCTCATATGCCTAGATTTCTCATGTCTAAGGATTATGGTCCACTTTGGATGAAGTGCAACTAGATCATTGAATTGTCAATTTGAGATACTTCAACACATGAACAAGATGGATGAGGCCATGTGAATGATTTCACTGCATGTTTCAAATAATATCCTATTTTATATTGAGTCTTCCACCACTCTTAGGGATATGTGAGAGAAGTTCAAAGACCTATTTGGCACCATTAATGAGTTTTGAGCACTTTATATTGAGGTAGAGTTGAATTCTTTGGTATCCGATTCTTTCTCCTCTATTGAGGATTTCTTGGTGAAATTTAAGTTCCTTAGATCACTTCCGCATAGTTGTGGGAAGAATAAAGCTGACAAAGAGTACATTTTCTTGATATTGTCTAAGCTTCGAAGCCCATTTCAGGTCTTCTCTTCCAATTATTAATCTACCATGGATGTGTTAGGTGATGCTTTTACTATGCCTAACTTTGAGGTTTTCTACAAGCATTTGACATGGTAACAAGAAAATTTGGTTCAGTTGGATGCTCTTTTAGGTTCAAAAAACCATGCATTGGGAGCACAACCACCTAAGGGGAAAAAAAAGAAGAAATAGAATCCTAAGACATATTCATCAATAGTGAGAATTCTGAAAAGCTCAGTTTCAGACATTCTGATTGACAGAATCGTGAACCTTGAGGGTTCTTTCCATGATTTCAAATCTCTGTGTGAAGATTGATTGGCTGGTTTAGAAGCCAAGGTATTGGGAACGAATGCGGACATAAAGAAGCTTCTTCATGCGTGTCACATTTCAGTGAAGAATAGTGCAGACTCTTTGGAAGTCCTATTCTGAAAGATAAGTGAGCTCTGTATTTTTTTGAGTTAATGGAGAAAGAGCATTCGACCAAAGGAAAAGGTAAAAAAGGTGTGAAAGATGATGGTAAAGGCCCTATTGTTAGAGGGTCTGCTGAATGGAAAAAGTCCTTTGAGGTTGAGAAGAAGGAGCTGTTGGACATGATTGAAATGCACAGAAGCCAGGAGCTTGAGGTGGCCAACACCTTGAGCAGTATGAATTAGTGTTCGACTCTCTTCTTGTTTGTTGTTTGTTTCCTACTGGGTCTTGGTTTATTTCTTGTTTTTTTGTTGTTTTGATGTTGTTGGGTGTTGTTAGTTTACTGTTTTATCTCTCATTCAACACCCTTTTTTGTCTTGTTTTTTGGTTCTTGGTATGTTGTTGGTATCTTACTGAAGTAGTTTTTTAGCAGCATTTTGTATCTTAAGGTGTAAAGGGTTTCAGGTCTCTTCAAAACCTGATTTTCTCATATAATCAAAACCTTTTGATTCATTTATCTTGTGGAAAAATCTCATATACTTATAATAGTTCGGTTTATGAACTATATAATATTCACACTTTCCATTTATACTAAATTTGACCTCAATGGTCAATAGAAAGTGATTTCGTGTAACATCAATACATTTGGAAATCAATATTTTTCATTGTCATCAAAAAATCTTTACCCTAGTCTAATGGTCAAATGGTTCCACCTAGAATTCTTAAGACAACCTAGGTCATGGTCTAAATAGTATCTATACTTTGTCATCTCAAAAAACATGTAGTGAGCTAGTGCATGAATATCCCTTACTAAATAAGGTGAATCAAAAAACGTGTTATGTAAATTGATAAATTACATAATTTATGTCCAATTAACATGGGATTGATCAAGAATTTCCCATGCCCTAACCTATAAGAAAATTTCTATACCTCAATCTTGACATAGAAAATCTTGAATATTTTGAAGGAAGGCTATCCACTATTGTGGCTACTAACTTACTATAATTTTAGCGCTACCATAGACATTGTAAGGGGTAACAATCCTTAGGACCAATGGGTTCCATCTCTTGGTCTGGTGATGTTTGAGGGGTTGTCCCAAAATTCAAGAAAAATCTTATTCAACCAATCCTTGTCATCCCTACCTTTGCAAATCCATTTCATATTTGAGATTAAGGCTCTATTCTAATGAAATTCTAAGTTGATTTATGATACCCTAGAGATGAAGGTTCCATGAAATATTTAGTCATAGTCAAGTGTATTATGAGATAACCCAACTTTATAATTTTGAGTGTATCATTGATGTCTACACATTTGTCAATTTATTCAATATGCTAAGTCTATATGGGTGTAGGTATAGACATATGAATCAAAAGTATGTGTAAGGACACTCGATCATGCATAAGGGTTACATGTATGCTTGTCAAATGTGAAATGTAACATATAGAAATTGTTGGTTCCAATAAAACTTAGATTGAGCACTCAAGTATTTTTGTAAAATATTTTACTCAACTTGTCCATGGTAAAAATTTACTGCCTATATTTTTATATAAAAAATTAGAACTTTCCCTTGAGTACGTTATGTTTAAGAAATCTTGGTCAATACCCCTTTTTTATTGTCATTATGTTGTCTAACTAGTTAGGGATGGTTTTAAGCTAATTCAAGACATATAAATATATATACTTGGTCAACGTGAATAAAAAATTTGTACTCAAATAAATGATTTAAATTTTATGGCTATCTCCTTTCAAACACAAAGAAAATGTAAAAGCCAAAAATATAGATATTGTTGACCACCAAGTATATAGGCATTTTATCCAAATCAAAATACCAAGTCAAATAAAAAAACAACATGTGATTATCAAATTAGGTTCCAACTAGAATTTTAAACCTTAAATCCCTCCTATAAACCAATTTTGAAGGCTAGAACATAAGCAGGGAAAATGACAAAAAACACAAAGAAATCTTAATATAATGAAACCCTTTAAAACCATACATATCATACCTAGTTGAGGCATGTAGCTATAATGTGTCTATAAAAAAAGGAAATATGTTTTATTTTTACCCATTAATATCTAATACTTAGTGTTCAAACCTTCTAGGTCATGAAACTACTTGTGTGAAGCTTCCCAAGCGAATATTCTCAACTACTACTTGCCTGCATCCCCTAATTCATAGGTATGGACTCCAAATCCTTTCTACATCTCTCTCCCTCTCTTTGCATGTGGTTCTTGTTGAAAAGCACATTCTCCTCATGAAATTCTTCTATACTTTATGCTTTAATGGGCGCTCATAACGTATTTGCAAGCTCTAGTTTCTACACAAGCATGGAGGATGTTGGCAATAGTTGTGGATTTAGCTTTTCATTTTCCAATTATGTTTTCCTAAACAATTTATTTCCTTTTCAACAAATCCATATCCTACAATTGTGGTACTTTTCTAGAAGACACTCTTTAATGTAGTGAAGGATACCATACCCTTCACGTGGTGCCCATGTCTATGCCATACTCCCATTGTCCTCTTCTTTCAATTTTCTTCAAGTGCCCAAACTTCACAATCTCTCCTTCATCCTCTTTGATTGACAAGTATATTTATATTATTTATTTCATTTTCCATGAATGCTCACATGAAAGGGTCTTCTTTTATGAGGATGTGACAAGTTTATGGTTAATTTTTTATGGAATGTCTTAATACACTCACATGTCAATGAGTGACACACTCTTGTGCTAAGTTTGACTTGTATCCTATTCCCTAACCATGTTCATCATTTATTGTATGGTCCATATTCACACCTATTTCAATACATTGACTCCATTCCCCTAAAATTAGCATTTTCCTAAGGGTCTATTTTTGCATCATTCGAGATTAAACCTCAAATTTTAATCAATTTCAAATTCTAAAATTTTCACCTCTTTCACTAGTTATTATGAGTTGACTTGACACATGTTTATACAACTTCTTGCTATGTTTTAGTATTTAAAGACATTCAATGTGTAATTAATTCAAATCAAGGAACATCTAGACATAAGAATTTGACTAAAAGGAATATATAGATCACATTTCCACTTTTAAAGGGAGAAAAAAATAGAGTCTAGATCATAATCATATAGGTAATCTATATGTTTGTGAATGTTCTCTTTAATTTTTTTCTATAGTTATAAGGTTATCCTATCTAGGGGATTGGCCTAGGAAAACTTGACTCTAGCAATCCAACAATCTCCCTAAAGATGTTTACAAATATTGTCTTTCCAAATGTAGGTATGAGGAAGGTGAAGACAAATATATCTTTACTCATACATACTATCAATTCATTCTTGCATGGTTGGGTTCATTCTAGTGCATCAAATTAAGGTCATGGTGCTTAGGTTTAAACTCAAGGGACTCAACTTTAAATCATAAAAAATCTTAAGTCTATATAAAATCCAAGACATCTTCCAAATTGATATCAATAATATTTCTTTGTCATTGTTTCCAAAACTAAATCCATCTATTCTCTCATTTAATTTTTAAATATTTATTATATTTAATTATTTATATTTATTTAAATGGCCTAAATTATTTATGTAAACAATTTATTATTTTAAACAACATAAAAGCATATTTTTAATTTAATTTAATGTAAGTTCTAAAATGATAATTAAACAACACAATCATTTTATTCTCCATGCCTCTCCTAATTCTCCATAAATAAATAAATTATTTTAAAGTTTATAGGAACATACATAAAATAAAACCCTTCATACATTTTATCCCTCAATATCATGTAAAAGTGTATTTTATAATTAAAAATTATGTATGTATGTGTATGTGTATGTGTATGTGTATATATATATATCTATACACATGCATACATATATGTATATACATTTGTATGTATGAGTATGTGTATATGCATATATATATTATATGTATATTTAATATAAGCTCTATTGACTAAAAGTTTATTATCATTAATTTGTAAAAAGTCAAAGCATTCCAAATATATATATATATATATATATAGTTCATTATCAATAATTTTAAAAGTTTTTTTAATCATTTATTAAACATGTCACAATCATAATGCTTGTTTACAATAGCTCATATATATTAATCAACAAACTTTGTATGATGCAATGTGATTATTGTTAAAAATGTTAAATTGATGTTTATGTAAGTTTGGTGTAACGGAAAATTTCTTTGAATTGTGAATCAATCATTCAATTTAATAAAAATATCAAAAAAACTAAAATAATTTTTACCTCTTTTACAAATAATCAACTTTTATATATGAAAAAAACAAATCCTAAATTTTTTTATAATTTAAAAAAAAAAAAATTAACTATAGGGTATCCTGCAACCCAACCCGACATCCAACCTGCCTTACCTTGGACTTACTTTTTTTCCAAGTTGGGGATGGGAAGGAGCGAGTTGGGACGAAACTAATCCCCTGTGAATGCACATAACCGCCTACAAGCCACATGTATCAAACAAATCTGGACCTTAAAGTCGAACCCAAGATCTTGGGGAGCATACCCAAGACTCAAGCCAAATTTTTATTATAATTTTTAATGTAAAAAATGTTTCAATTTTCTCTTAAAATTAATATTACAACATTATACTTGTATACTATTATTATAACTAGTTTTCTAATATAGCAACTTGAATTTAAATCTCATTAACTCCTCTCTTTGAAAAGGTAATTATTTTGAATGTAATGTGTGCTCTCTCCCCATCCCTTTAAAAGAATAAAAATGCTATACATCAAATTGCTATCTAATTTAATTATAAATTTAAAAATTACATTTAAATAATATAATTATCAAATTTTAAAAAATAGAAAAATACATTTGTATATATGTATAAATAAATGTGTGATATATTTGTAAGGTTCTTTACATAATAGAGTGATATTCAATTATAATCTAATGTTAGCTATAGCTAGTCATGTCAAACTCGATCTCAAAATACTTAGACTTAACTACTAATTCTACAAACTAAACATCAAAGGACAAAACATTATGTCCTATGTCACTATTGCTCCCTACCCTTTTGGTCTCTAGGGCCCTATAGTTAGTATTCAACCACCTTTCAATAGTAGTGTAAGCATAGTAGGTTGTCTCACTAGATATGGCAAATGTATGTATGTGTGTGCAAAGATGTATACACACATGTATACAACACATATTCCTATACATATGTGTGCATGTATGCTCAACATAGAGTTGACGTGTTGTAGTTAACATGTTTGTAATTATGATGGGGGACACCTCCAACATAAAACCAACACTTTTGATCACATTGTACTATCTCTTTAAGCTCTTCATTTTGTGTGTACACACGTGTTGTATGTGTATATGCATAGATATTTTGTAGCATATGCACACACAACATGAACCTAAAATATGTATACATATATACATAGCACGCATACACAAATATGAAAAAGCTTACAAATTTAACATATTATGATCAACATGATAGGTTTTGTGTTGAGGATAACCTCATATACACAACAAACATGTTAATCTTAATATGTCAACTAACCCATACACACATAAAATATGGCTCTAGGAAAATTCACCGCAGGCAATTCAATGCCAACAATTCACCTCCAACAATTCATCGCCATGGAAAATTCACCACCAACAATTCATCACCGTGGAAAATTTACCACCAACAATTCATCGTCATAGATAATTTATTGCATATACAATTAGGAAATTGTTGACAGTGAATTTTCCATGACGATGAATTGTTGGTGGTGAATTTTTCTAAAGATGAATTTCTCATAACGATGACGGTGAATTTGCCTGAAACCATAATATATATATATACATACACGTGTATATACTTACATATATTTTGTACTTTTACTATATAAATTGATGTTATATATATAATTATAAATTATGTTATAAGTATGCACAAGAACGTTCACTTAAGCAAGTTTGGTTTTCCTCTCATTGCTTGTAGGTGGACAAACATGCTTTGCAATCAATTGTGAAACTTCTTTTTGTAAAAGTATGGGCCATGCTTGTTTGCTTCTTTCGGTTCTATGAAATCATAAAGCCAACTTTCAATGGCCTTTATGTTTCTACAACTTTTCCATAAAGTGGGTACGTCAAATAGAGAAAAAGAATTTGTCATGTAACGGTTGGAAGGTTAGATTCTATGGAATAATAATCATTATTCATACATAAACATTTATGAGATTGATTTTAATTTGAACTTGTGTCTTGTCCACCCAAATATAAAATCTTCACCATCAAGCCCTTTACAAGAGTAGAAATTTCTTTTATTTTTAAATAAAACATTTTTTTAAAATGAATGTAATGGGAGTTACATTATGTAAATATTCAATAATATTATTTTTAGCTTTTTTATTTTATATATTATATAAGTGGGGATTTTAGCTTGTTAGTTACTTGGTGTTTATTATAAGAACTTGTGGTTAATGATCATTATATTAAGTGTTTTAAATTATTATTATAGATAAATAGTTTTATTTTATTTTTTGATTCGTAAGCATTTCTTTTAGAGTGGAACTATGAACCATAGAGGCCACAAATAGGCCACAAAGAGTAGTTACCATCTATTTTTGTATGGTCACTTTCACAATTGTTGCATTTTTTAGTTCTTATAACCTTGTCATTTTAATTCAATTTCATCAACTTTCTTTGTTCTATGTATATTTGAACTTATCAACTCAATCACGGGCCTTGACTATTATATAGGAAGTCAATGACATCTCTATTGAAGCCTCCAAAGATGCTTTTAACACCATCAACTTTTAAACTTGTGGAGGTGAATAGGTATTACACCGTGGAGGTAAAACTCAAAAGTGGAGAAAATCACGTGGAAGAAAAGCGTCTCGAGATTAGAGCACAAGTACAACTTAGTCTCAAAGATCAAAACTTTCAAATCATGTCTTTCATTAATTCGTGATCACTAACCAATATCAATTTCCAATTTATAAGTTGTTATCATAGTGTCTTAACTAATTAAAACGATCAAAATCGACAACATACTAGAAACTAGATAAACTATTTAATCATTTTCAACACTTCATTTATCTATTTATCTTTGTTACGAGTGCTCAACTCTTTATTTACATCAATCAATCTCAAAACTTTGAAGAATCTAAGATTCAATCTAACTAGAATTATATTCGTAAATTTTACAAAAGATTAAGAAAAGACATTTAAAAAATTAACAATTATTAAAAAATATGAGTAATGATTTGAATGGTGCATGAAATTCTTGGCTGGGTCACAATCTTTGAAAAATAAATACAGAGAAAAAAATCAAATGTAATGATTGATAAGTTCCTTTCATTCTTTGATATTTTGGATGGGAAGCCCATAATTGAAGGTCAGGCTTTAATGCATCATTCACGTTAAAAGCTGGACTCCCCACTTTACACTAGTAAAAAGAATAGTTCATTTTAATATACTATGGAATCTAAGAAAAAGCGTTCCTTTTAATATAATATGGAATCTAAGAAATTGGCCATTTTACCTTTTCTAATCCTTAGATTCTTGGTTAAAACCTCTAGGAAGGGATTTAACTAAAATTTTATTTTAATTTTTATGAGATTAATGTTTATTGATTTTCAAAGGGTGTTGGTGTATTTAAAAAAAAAAAAAAAGGTGTTGGTATATTTTTTTTCAATAAAAAAATATTAAAGGTGTAATTAACTATTTATTAAAATTTAGTATTGTGAAGTTTATAACATAAAGGAAATGGGCCCAGTTCGATTGGCTAAAGCATTTTGTTGCATGTAAGAGGTCACGAGGCCTAGTCTCCCCACCGTCCCCGTGGTATCAAAGGTCATGTTGCGCCAACGTCACCAATCAAGTGAAAAAATTTTACCAAACGCAGTGCAATTTATAGGGGGTGGCTACCCAATTTTGATTCCTGCAGTCTAAAAGAAAAAATATTCATTAATCTTACGCTTCAAGTCATTCATATCATTATGGGAAACTTATTTTTGAAGTAATATTAGGAGTGTTCAAACTACATTCAAATTATCTCATTTATCACTTAAAATACATCATACATTTTAGATTGCATTGTGGAGATAAGTTCCTTGATTATTAAAATCATGTCCCACCTCATGTAGAAAGACATCATTGTGTGATTTATATTCAATGCATTTAAGAATATCTAACAATTGTAAACTTGAAGTTGTGAACTTCAAACATGTAAATATAGGAGAGATTTTAATTTCATCTAATTTGTATTGCATTGATAAGTAGGAGGTATTTTTCCACAGCGTGTCAAATTATGATATTGCTATCAGGATTCAACCGTGTAGTTTCGAGTCAAACTCATTGACCCATGTTTCATGAGTAGTGGTTCAACAAGAACCCATCTCTCATGATATCGAATGGTCCACTTAGCACTCATTGCATCTAGGTGATGCTCACAGAGGTGAAGCACTGGTCCGTCCCGGGAGGTCACCCATCCCAGTACTGCTCCAGCTCAAGCGCGCTTAACCAGGGAGTTTTCTCCAAGGTTAAGCCCGCTTGAGTTGTTACCCCATTTGCAAAACCTTCAGCAAGTGTTGTGCCTTATGAACTATTCATAATAGAGCCCCTTTAGCTCATCAATTGATAAGTAGGAGGTATTTTTCCACAGCGTGTCAAATTATGATATTGCTATCAGGATTCAACCGTGTAGTTTCGAGTCAAACTCATTGACCCATGTTTCATGAGTAGTGGTTCAACAAGAACCCATCTCTCATGATATCGAATGGTCCACTTAGCACTCATTGCATCTAGGTGATGCTCACAGAGGTGAAGCACTGGTCCATCCCGGGAGGTCACCCATCCCAGTACTGCTCTAGCTCAAGCGCGCTTGTATTGCATTACTTACATATAAAAATATGCATATCAACAAAGGATGAGTTAATCATTAAAACTAATTAGATTTGTAAGTGTAATATTCTCACATATGCCTTAAATAATTCACCAAAAACCATGGGATCAAATACATGTTTTTGATTGATTAAGCAGGGAAAGGGCCTTGACCCTTACAGAAGAACAGTAGTCTAGAGACCAGCAACTAGACAAAACAGCACAACAGAGGAAGCAAAATAGAAAGAGAACCACTTCCCCCCACCCTAATCAACCAAAAAACATTAGCTTATATACCCACCGCATCAAACATTATAAACTTGTCAATAATCCCTAAGAGATATAACCAGTTCATCTTAATATCCATCCACAAAAACTAGTTATAAAAGCATAACCTTAAAAGAGTATCCAACCAATAACCAGAGTTCTTAACAGAAATAAAACTAAAAATATAATGGTCCAGGCACCTACGGCCTTTACCAAACTAAACACCTTATAGAAAAGCAAAAAAACTCCATGAAATCAATTAACAAAAAGAAGAGGAACAAGAGGCATCAATACATGTTAGAATCATAAGAACCATTAAATATATTATGTATGAACCAACAAAACTCACTTTATGTGTGTTAGTCCTTGAAGGGTCAAGAGAACATCATATTCAATTGATTTTAAAAGCATAAACTTATTAATTATATTATGTTAAACACTTGTAATGATGAAATTTTTAATTTGGGATCCATTAAAAATAATAAAACTGAAGTTATAAATAAACAATTTTACTTTCTTCTTGTTATATCTTTGATGGTGATTCAAAGACTATATATCTTCACCATTGGAAGCACAATATTCTCATTCATTTCCGCTTATGTTAAAAAAACTATAATACCCACATTCAATTATTCTAATAAACCATAGTAACATTACTTTGAAAAAAAAAATTGTAATCAATCTCCAATAATTAAAATGTATTGTATTTTCTAAGTTGTTTCTATATTTTTTCAAGATTGTAAAATATAATTTTGATTTTTCTTACATCCTTTTTTTCTCCATTTTCACACGTAAGGTTACAAAATATGTATCTAGAGAAGATTGAAATTTCATTCCAAACCAAAGTTAATACATCTATTTTAAAAGTTTTACTTTGAATGATTTTAGAAGAAGAATTTCAATGTCTAATTAGTATTTCCTATTATTATTCTAATGAAGATTTAACTAAGATAATAGCCCTTAGTCTCATTTATACTGTTCTCCTATGTCATGCGAATATGATGTAAATAGAATACTCCTATGCAATAAACAATTAGTTCCATGTTAGTCATAATTTAATAAAAACTTTGAGATGTATATTCAAGAATTCACTAAAAATCATAAGACCCATATTCCATCAAATAACAAAATCATTGGGGCGGGGGGCCTGACTTGATTGGCTAAAGCATCCTGTTTCACACAAGAGATCACGAGGTCTAGTCTCCCCCCTGTCCTCATGATACCAGAAGGAGTGTTGTGCTAACATCATTGATCATGTGGAAAAAAAATAACGAAATCATTTCTTAAATCTCAATCAATAAAATACAAAATTAACATAATAAACACATAATTCTAAATATATCAAATGATTCTTCATAAAAATTTATACCATCCTAATTTTACAAACAAACAATCTCTTTCTTAGTTTCTACCCCTTAATAGATAAGTCCATTATCTATCATTAAGCAACCCAACCCTCAAAAGACATTTTAAAAACCACATTGATTTATCAAACACAATACAATTTCACAAATAATTTATAATTTCCATGAGATATTTATTGCCCTCACCCAATGAGAAAATATTGGAGGCATGGGACCCACTCATACTCTTTACATGGACTTAAAGAGTTTGAATTCTTATGGAGACCAAAACTTAGAAAGGTAGATTCTTTGACTAAGATGAGTCTTTAAGAGTTAAAAGATTTGCAAGCAAGATGTTTTGTATAGAAGACCATATCTTATATCTTATTGGCCCAAGACCTCAAACACTATGATGGTCCATGCATGTTTGGACAAAAGTATCTAAACCATGCACTATGGGACAATATGTCTAGTTTTCTCAAAGTCATGCTTTGAATAGAAGCTTATTGGTACAAAAGGTCCATTTCTAATATGATATTGATGTTTGTGCTTTTTTTTCTTTTCGATGTGATATTCATTATTAGTGATGTGTAAACCTCAATAAATGTTGTGTTAAGTTATTATATTAGTTTAAACTTCAAAAACAATGTGATGGGAAGGGCTCCAGATTTTTTAGTGTGGGCTTTTACACACTTCTAGGCATCGGTGTTAGCAATCTTATCATGCTATGGCATATTTCCTTATAAATAATAATAATAATATGATTTATGTGATTATATGAAAAATTATGTATTTTTGGTAATGGGTAAATGTTATAAATAAATTATGAAATAAGTTGTGAATAGTAATTAGTTTTTTTATTGGATTAAAATAGAAATATAAAATATAGTTTAAAATCTAAATAATAATTATTAAATTTTGGGTAGTAACAAATGAATATTGTAGTTTATAGTTCATAGTAGCAAAAAAAAGTTGTTTGAAAATAGTTTATTTGATTGTGTTATGTGTTAGTAATTTGGTTAAATTATATATTTTGAGTGATAAAATATTGAATTTCAAATAAAAATTATATATAATATATTTAATATTGAAATAGTTGCTTATGTAGCGCTGAATAGGATGAATGAATGAATGAGAATTTTATAGTCATAGACAGAATTGTAAAATGTACATTTTTTTCTCAAATACACAATTTTTAGGTGTAGTTAATTTGAAGAGAAAGACATTTTTGTAAAGCTTGTAGAAATAAGATTTTTAACATTTTTATACATGTGAGACTTCATATAAGGAGAAGTTATTTTATTATATGCAATTTCAAAAAAGCATTTAATGCATACTCTATTCATTGGTTGAATCTTTGGTCTATGTGCTTCAATAAATTTAAGAGGGGTACTATGTGTCATTTCTCTTTTACTATTGGTTAAGTTGGAACATAGTTTTTGTTATGTCTTGTATCTTGTCAAGTTTATTTTGTAAATGATGATAACATCTCTACAAAAAATACTTCTTACTTTTTGACCAATGAGGTCTTTACTCAAGATGTATTTATCTATTATTATTTTTTATTTGCAAATTATTAAAAACTAGTATTTGTATGCTAATCATTGCACTTAAAACAAATAGATCAAAACAAGTCTAAAATGAAGTAAAAAATTGTGTTTCACCATTACATTATTTTATTTATGTAATACATATATTAATATATAGTATATTAGTCATATTGTAGTATTATATTAATATTATAATATATTAATGTCAGAATAAGGTAAAATAAGTAATTATATACAAATCATATTTATTATTTATTTTGATCTTTAAATGTGATTGTTAATTAATACTAAATAGTTTATTTTATTTTGTGGTCATTTAAAATATTTAGGTTAGTTATAGTATTGCATTTATTTTATAGTATAATAATTTTTAAAATTACATTTTTATATCAACTTCAAATAATAAAAAATGTTGAGCACCTGTTGGTGTTGTTTTTCTTTCTTTCTGGGCAAGTTGATTCATCCTTTACATTTATCTTTGAAGGAAAAATCTATACACTAACAGATTTTTGGTGACTCCGCTAGGGAAATCAAAGTGGTTGATTTGTTTTCTCAAAAATCTCAAGGTGCCTCCTCAAGGACAAAGGTTGACGACTCTGTGTTTGTAAGATCTCTTTGGTAGAAGAATTCCAGTTTTATGTCATGGCTTTGGTTGCATCGCAGCCATGGGGAACTCAAGTTGGACCATTTGCTTTGCTTCAATATACAACAATACTTGAAGGTTCAAGAAAGTATTTTCCTAACTTCACTGGTGAAGATTCTCAAGATCCAAACAATCATATCGAAGCGTTCACCATCACTTGTGGAATCCTTGGAGTTCAAGAAGAAGATGTGTTTGTGCGGTTACTTGCCAAGAGTCTTGCTGGATGAGCAACATAGTGGATTCAAAATTTAGAAGATGGATGCATCACTAGCTAGAACAGTTTGAAGGTAAAGTTTCTGAAATATTTAAGCCTACAATTGTTACCTATGTATTGTTGATTCAATTTTTCAAAATAAGGAAGGAAGAAGGTGAATCTATCAAAGAGTTTGTGGAAATATTTAACCGGACTTTGAAAAAGATTCCTCATAATGAAAAACCAAATGAAGGTATGCAATTATGTGTATTTATTGTTGCGATGCACCCAGAAGTCAGTTTTCATTTAAAAAGAAGCAAAGTGCAAAAATTGGATGTTGCACAAAGAATGGTTATTGAAATTGAAGATAATTTGATTTTGTCTGGGTTTTTTGAAGAAAATAAATTTGTGAATGATTCTAATGCAGAAGTTTCAAATTCAGAAGCATTTTTCATTCTAAAAAGAAACCTCTCTTGCAAAGGAATCTCGTTAAAGAAAAAGGAAGACTAATGTCTCCTACATCCTCTTATCAAAATCTGACAGTTCTTGGTAAAGCAAGCATCCCAACACCTTCTGTTGCGGGGATTTGTTACTTACATACCAAGGATGAAAACCCAGAACTTGTCTTGACATGCATGTAGACCAGCAATGTTGAACAATCCTACAATTCATCGACAGATTCTGATATTGTTTTTATTCCTAGTTGGTGCCTTGAAGGTTCAGATGATGGCTTTTTGTGTGGAAGTGTGGATGAAGATGGCCATGTTACTGAAATTAAAACAAACGCAACCAACTGTGGCATTGATAATGTGGAAGAAGGTATGAATGTTTCTATGTCCATGTCTTTGTTCCCTCTAGAATCAGAAGGTTTTACCTTTGATATTGATGTAGACCCAAAGGTAGAAAGGTTTTTTGAAAAAGCTGAAAAAGGGTTTTTAAATCATGGTTCAGACATGGAATTTTTCATTGATGATACTACTTCAATGCCCAAGGAGGTTGAGGAAAGATTGAAAAATCCAGCCAGTAGGGAAGAAATGAAACAATCAGATTTTTACATGCAGCCTAAATATTCATCATTTAAATTTTCTGATGAAGAACACAAGGAAGAGAAGCTGCATGAAGAGGAAATTTGTCATGCCTTTTATGGAGAAAATGGTATGCAAAATCATATGGTTTCATTTCATTTCCTTGTTACCGGTGATGTTGGTCCAATTGAAAAGATAGATGAAACTAAAAACTTTGGTAATCCAATGACTGAGCATGGTGAAGGTATGCCCAGTTTGCATTATCATATTCATGATCAGTGCATTGAATTTTTGATTGATGAGTTTCTTTGTGCAAAGAAAGAAGAATTTTTTTATAGATTTGACCCAATGATGGAAGAATGTAATAATCAAGAACTTTAGTCAGCAGTAGCGTGCCTAGAAGTTGAGTATTTGATTCCATGCTCGAAGGAAGTAAATGAAATAGTAACTAATGTTGAATTACAGCCTTCAGTTTATGATAACCTTGGAAGAGAAAAGTATGATTCAAAAATATTTGGTGAAGAATGGATCTTCGGTCACCAGTGTGTATTTGAGAAATTTTTGCAATCCATCAGTTGGAGATTTGATATGGCATCAATTGTAAAATGGCATCTGTTTTTAGGCACATCACATGGCCACAATCCATTGTTTCATAGAGGAACATATTTTTCCTAGCCCGTGAATAGTTTTGCATGAGCAGCCTTGGGTTTCCTCTGAGGTAGGGCCTTATGACCAGGTATATATTAGGAAATTTTTGTGTGTTCATGTTTGGCTTGTTTGGTTGTCCTATTTTTGGGTTTGTTTCATGTTCCCCTCTGCCCTTCTACAAGTAGCTCCCTGTTCTCCTGATGATATTTCTTGACTCCATGCCCAATGGTTTTAGCACTGGTCCTTGCTCAAGTTTATGGAGTTCTTTGTTTTTCCTCAAGAAACCAATCCCCAATCGAAGCCACTTGTTATCCACCTATTTGAAATCAAGAAATTTTAAACATTTTATCCTTGCTATATGGAGTATCAGGTTTTGGTTGTCAGCACATCGTGTGTACACAACATATTATTCATATGGTGTCGTACCCAATAGGTCCTATCGCCCGATATTCCTTTGTGAGGTTGACAATATCAACATCTAAGCCTACATCTCTAAGGATATCAAAGTCTATAGAGGCATAAAGGGCACCATAATCTCTGATTCCCTAATGCCTCTAATATAACATGCTTGTGCGATTCTTTGATCATCCGATTAATATTGGGGTGATTTGTATTGGCCAAGGAAGAAGAAGAAAAGGCTGAGAAGCATAACACTCTCCTATGCATGCAATTGGACCCACCAAGAGCCCTTGCTCCATGATAACTAGATGGTTTAGTTACGCTAGATTTTTCCAATTTTGGCTTTAATATGAATACATGTCATGTCATGTCGGTTTAAAATTAACTGTTAGTTTCTTTTTGTAAAAACAGTCTATGTCAAGAAACCATTACTCATAAGCAGTCACTCTTTAAATAATAGTCATGGCTAGAGGGGGCAATCCAGATTTGGAACTCTCAGGAGTACTTTGTGACTCGGGGAGAAATTCTCTTGTTAATGTTATAAGGGGAAGTGTGAGCAATTTTGTTTTCTTTTCAATCTTAGTTTATTGTATATGATGTTGAGACTATGAGCTCAGATTTTGCAATTAGAGAAATAAAGAAGATGTTCTCGGATATGTGAATTTGTTAATGTTTTCTCTTGATTACAAATGAACTTGAGTCTCTGTAATTATTCTTCGATGTTCTATTTGTTATATCAGACTATGCATGTGGTTATCTCTAAAGCTTTGAATTTAGATTAACTCATCTATTGAGGGAAATTTTTGTTGCTCGTTCTTTCCTTAGTTCTCACTTGCGGGTGCGAGATAAATGAACTTTATGTTGTTTGTTCGCATCCACTTCATTTTAAATCAATCTCTCTTATCTGTAGGTGTTATATTTTCCTTTTCCACTTTCTGGTTAAAAGCATACCCTGTCTTTATTTATTGCATATCATAAGAGGGAGCTATACCTCTAAAATTTAGAGGAAAGTTTCCAAATCAATGGTAACTTCTCCAACTATTGGTGTTGTTTGTCTTTCTTTTTGGGCAAGTTGAGTCATCCTTTACATTTATCTTTGAAGGACAAATCTATACAATAACACCTAGATATCAAATCGTGGTAATGACTTAGTAATCTAAACTACAACTAAAAAAGGAAGAAGAGTCCAAATAGGATGTTGAAATAGAACTGGCATGTTGAATTCTCAAACCAGTTATGTTAGAATACCAATTATAAAAGGGTTCCTCTCCTCCAATGTCTTTATTGGACATCATAATGATGCACAACCATATTCATTAAGTTCATCCATGTTGTAGTTGTTGCACTCCATTTATTATGGAACCTCCCAGGTATTTTGTTGTCTAGGAATTCCTTTGGCTACGGGTTGCACCTTGCAATTCTTGCAGGCTACAATCCACCTCTTCTAGTTGCAAGAGTTAGTTCACAAAACATGCATACAATACTGACAACCATGATAAGCATAGATATCAATCACATTTCATATATGTCCACACATAAATTATGCATTAACCATCACATCATAATCATATTTCCATATACTTTAAAGTAGGTTCAAGGTTGCATAATAAGTATAAAAAGATAGCATAGTGTACGAACATGTATAGGATAAATGTCTTGGTAATGTCTGTGAACTTGCATAAAAACATAAGAAAACCAACTAATGTCTAGGCTCATCATTCCCCCCAACTACCCTTTTTCTTGTCCTCAAGAAAATTAGCTAGGGCTAGAGGTTGTAGTGTAGGGTAATTTCTCTTAAGTCTACAACAGTGTCCAATCCTTTGACCTACTTTGAATAAAATCCTTTGTAACATGCAAGTCTTCTCATTCTATTAATTCCAACCCTCTCGCATCCCTCATGTTTATCTCATATCCAGTGTGGTACCGAATAAATAAGTATTGGTAGCTGAAAAGTGAGTGGTACCCATTCAACTCCTTTGTCCTGAGCAACATCCATATATATGTGTGTCCTTTCAAGCACTGCCATAAAATCATAGACTAAATGGGGATCTTTTCTCAATAGCTTAGGTGTTAAGCTATCCCATCTTTCCTACGCATACCTATAGTAATGATGAACAAGTCCAACCATTAATATATGCATCCTTCTATAATTTGTCATTATCAAACTCATAATCTTTCTGCCTACACCTTTTTGATCCAAAAGTTCTATCCATTCTTTTATGATCATATCAAGTTTCTTGGATTCCTTCCTTATTGGAAGAGCAACTAATTTTTCTCTCTCCATGTATTCTTCCATAAGTTCACCCCTGAATTTTTTCATTTCTAAAATAGGATGCTAGTGCTCTCAATTGTAAATCCCCTACAAACATCAAGGGATTCCATTATGTATCCTCTAGCACTACATAATTATGCAAATAATATTCACATAATTGATCTTGTTCCTCTGGTGTGGAATCAACAAAAATATTTAAGAAATCAAATTTTCTACTCATGGAAACTCGTTGGTTACTTCTCAATCTACTAAATTGAAAACTTAAGAAATTCTCTTGTAAAAATATAGCATAGGTCCTAGCTAGGGATCTGCATCTGAAAATCTAGGTAGCTTTATCTGCTACCTCTTCCACTTTAACTACTAACCTCTTTGATTCAATATCCTTACCCTCCAGTATTATAGTATCTTATCCAATTATTGCTTCTTTCTCTTTTTTCTAGTTCTCTCTCTATTTAGAAAACTCCTGAGTAACCTTCCACAATTGATATCCTAGGGACGGGGTTGTATGATAAGCTAGAGTTTGTGTAGGAGGGGGCCTCATGTTTTCTACTGCTACAAGCTCTTTGTTCCCTGCTTTGATCAGGGCAAGTTTTGCTAATAGGTCTAATTTGGTCTGTGTCCATATGTTTATTTTTCCTCCAACTCTTGTATCTTCATTTCCCTTTCTTTGTCCCTTTTCTCATAAGTTTGTACCAGTTCCTCTAGTTGTTTGATCCTTTCTAAGGCTTCTTACAATTCTTTCCTTACATTTATTTCTTCCAAAAATATTTCCTTATCCTTTAAAAACTACTCATTTTTATCCCATGTGTATTCAAAACCCTCACTATCAGGACTAACTAGGGTTCTCTTCCTAGTTTTATTAGCAACAAAAATATCCTTTGAATATGACTCATAGGTAGTAGATATATACCATTTTCTCTTTGTTGGTACATAAACATTCTTAGATACATTATCTCTCAATTTTGAATCAGTACCTAATATTTCAACATCTTCTTATTTTTGTTCTTAATCCCTTGTTTCCTCTTCTCGCTTCTTAATGCTTCCTCTCATGGCACCTTTCTTCCTCAGGCGGCCTGAATGCCTTGGTGGGGTAGATTTCTTTGTTTGGGTATCTTTCTTCTTCTACACCTTTGAAAGTGTAGAAGAAGAATAACCTCTCCTTTTCTTGGTCTTAGGTGTTCTAGAGTAATTTGGGGTTTCTTTTGTTGCGGGTTGGTTAGTTGTTGCATGTGATGATCCTTGCACACTTTTCTCCTCTAGTTCACCTTTGCTATGGGTAGGTGAAGCAGTAGGTGAAACATGGAGTGTCTCTTAGGGATGCAACAGGTGAATCTAGGTTTTCAAGAATAATTGGTTCCTCCAAAATATGATTAATATCCCTACCAATTATAAAGCTCTCCCATGACACCTTTGGATGTTGAACCCTAAGGCTCCTTTTCACTAACAAGGTTACCAAGTAGTAGTGTAACAAAGTTGAATCATTTATCTTTCTCTAGTATTCAAGCCCCATTCTTTTTAGAAAATTGTAAAGGAAATTAGGTACATTTACCAATCTATGGTGACAAAGATGACTAAGTAACTTAAAATGCATAGTGTACAAAAGGGATTGTCTCCCATCATAGGTGATATACTTAATAACATAGGAAGCACAAGAGGCCCATATCCAAGGAAGTGACAATCTTTTCATACCTTGTGATGATGAATTAAGATTCTCTCCTACCTCCATGAACTCATCCCTGGCAGCTACTGTATTCACCCTCACAGGGAATTTAGCTCCATTCCTCGATAGTGCAGACACTTTTGTAATTACAGCTTCTAAGGCATCCAATTTCAAGCCCTTGGCAGTGGCTTCATCATGTTGTAATGTAGCTGCAAATTTCCTAGTCATGTCCTCATTAAACTCTGTCAATTTCAGGAAGTAGTCCAACCATCCTTCCCTTGTGAAAATAGGCAGAACTAACCCATCTTTCAATATTTTTTTGTGTGTTGATGGCTCCCTTCTAATTATATCACCTCCCATGGTGAAAATACTCTAACTCCACTCAAATCCTTTGAAATTCACTCAAAATTGATTTCAACCACCTTCAAAACCTCTTTATTCTACTACACTTGCATGCACTTTTTTACTGTAACTGCAACTGTTACATCCCTTTCTCCTTTACATCAACTTAACTCAACTTGAATTGGTTTCAAATTGGCTCAAAATTTAGGGAATTGACAACAAAAAGGTTGTAGGTGTAGAAAAGCTATGAAAGCAAGAAGGGTTCATATTTTTTTTTGTGTTTGGATCTTGGTGGCGAAAACAAAATTTTGAGATATATACTACTCCCCCCAACTTAAAATCTTGAAGTGACCTCACTTCGATACATGTGACTAGACAGAGGGAATTATTAAAGAATATGGAAATAAGCTTAATAAGTGCAAAGCATGCTAAATTTAAATGCAAGTACATAATGAAAGTATTGAAGATCCATGTTAATTATGAAATTTAATATGCATACCTGTCAAATGATGTGAATGTAACTTCGTGTGTGTGAAGTTGTTGGAATAGTGTCCATAGCATGGTGTGATTTGACATCATTTAATTACAATGTGTAATGGAAATGAAAGGTTGGCATGAGAAAAGGTTGTGGAATGTATGGTATATTAGTTATGAAATGACTTTCCAAGTGCATGAGAAATTGTGATAGTGATGTGGAATATGGTGATGAAGATGCATGCAATGATATGACAATTTAAGGTTGCATGTGTAGAAAAGATGGAGTAAGCGTGGATGAACTACAATTAAGTTGGCACAAATTTTTAAATTCTCTAACTGATAGTGGTTGCAAGTACCTTCATCAACAAGTCCCAAACTGAACTTTTTATTGATGATGCTACAGGTCCCTACTATATAATGTAGTGGTCTTCAAGAAGATGGTTCATTTTGGCATTTGTGTTGTGTGTGCATGTGAAGTGAGATAAGAAATTATACCTAAGTGATCTTAAGAGGTGAGTTGTGTAGCTCATCTATTGAGTCACTGTGAGAATTGATAGTATTTGTTGTCGAGTTGTTATCTTGTGATAGGTTATCTATATCTAAACCATTATTGTGACCATATAGATACACTAAAGAAAGAAGAAAATCATCTTTTTGAGCTGGCTACTTATATATCTTCAATATGTCCATTCACCAATAATGTGAATCTAACTGTATCTATAATTTGTAACTTGACTACTCCATTGGGAAATACCTGTTGGATTTCATAGGGTCCCATCCATCTAGACTGCAACTTTCCTTTGTGGTCTTTGTATATGGAATCATATAGTAAAGCCCAGTCACCCACATTGAACTCTTTAGCCTTTAAATTGATCATGTTATTTAGTCCCCATTTGTCAAATGGAGCTAGTGCTATATGTGGTTGCAATGAAATTTCATATGTCCTCGTTGGTTTTCCCATTCTCTAACATCTGTCACAGCTCCTAGTATACTTCACTGAATCTTTATGTAGAGTTGGCCAATAGTAACCTATTGTCAAGATCTTAAATGTTGTTCTTTTGGCTTCAAAGTGACCCCCACAGGGCTCATCATGAAAATATTTTAGAATGTCATATACCTCATCTTCTCTAATACATATTCTCATGATATTATCTAGACCAATGTAGAATAAGTAACCAGCTACCTAAGAATATGGAAAGCTTTTATGCACCAACTGCCTCTTTTATCTAGGAGAGAAATGTGATGGTATCTGCCCTGCCACTAAATAATTTGCAATAGAAGAAAACCATGGTGTTTGTACAATAAGAGCAAACAAATTCTCATCTAGAAAGATTCATCCACAACACCTATTTGTGTAGGCAATCTAGACAAAAAACCTACCACCACATTAACTTTCCCTGGTTTATCCACTATTTTTATATCAAACTCCTATAGCAAGAGCAACCATCTAACTAGTCTCCCCCAACTATAGGTTTGTTCATTAGATATATTATGGCAGTGTGATATGTGTGGGTAAAGACTTGATAGCTAGTAATATAATGCCTAAACTTGTTGATAGCATAAACAACTTCCAACATTTATTTCTCTATGATAGTGTAGTTAAGTTCAAATCCTTGTAAGTTTTTGTTGATGTAGTAGATAACATACTCCTTGTTACCTTCTTTTTGTCCCAAAACTGCTTCTATAGAAAAATCTAAAGCATCAGTGTGTATATGGAAAGGTGGTGTCCAGTTTGGCCCTCTCAAGATAGGTGCTTTTGTCAAAGTTGTCATAAGTTCTTCAAATGAGTGTTGAAATTTTGTGGTCCAATAAAATTCTATGTCTTTGGTGAGAAAAACAAACAAGGGTGTTGAAATTTTACTGAAATCCTGGATGAACCTCCTATAGTAGCCTGCATGTCCCAAAAAGCTCCTGACATCTTTTTTATTTTGTGGCACAGGAAGTGTAGAGATGATCTCAATCTTGTTGGGATCCACCTAAATTCCTTCACTTGAGATAAAGTTCCCTAAAACAATCCCTTGAGTCATCATCATGAAACATTTTTCATGAATCAATGATAGGTTATGTTCTTTACATCTTTTCAAAACCTTTTCTAGCTTGTTGATTGCATCTTCATAGGTGTCTCCATAGGTAGTGGAGTCATCCATGTAGATTTCCATGGAATCATGAGCATAGTGTGAAAATATACTTAGCACTACCCTCTGGAAAGTGGCTAGGGCATTACATAGTTCGTAGGGAAGAACAAAATAGGAATAGGTACTCCAAGGGCATGTGAATCTAGTCTTATCCTAGTAGTCTAGAGCTATATTTATCTAGTTATAGCCACTAAATCCATCTAGGAAGGAACAATACTTTTTCCATGCCAAGGAATCAAGCACTTAGTCAATGAAAGGTAGGGGAAGTGATCTTCCCTAGTGATTGTGTTCAACTCCCTATAGTCCACACATACCCTCCATTTTCCTCCTTTCTTAGGAACAATGACTAATGGAAAAACCCATTAGCTATCAAGAAATAGGATAAATAAATCATGTATCAAGTAGTTTTTGCAACTCGATCTTAACTATTTCTCTTAAGGCAGGGTTCATGGTGTAGGGGCACCATATCACCTAGGTATAAAGTCTTATGTCTAAGTAGTCCTATGCTTTCTTATTTTAAAATGATTCAATGCATTTCATTTGTAAGCCTAAAAAAAGAAATAATATAAGATTATATGTAGTAGGGTCATGAAGGTAAAAGCATAAGGTTTCAAGTTTATAAGTTGCATTAAGCAACATAATTGTAATTCCATCGGTTATATGCTTTCAAAAGGTGGTTGTTTGGTAGTTTTGGACATTGGGGGGATTGAACAACTTGAAAAATGTTATAAACTCCTTGGGGAATCCCGAGAATAGGTTGTTGCTGCCAAGTGAATACAATAGTCTTTGAAGATTTCCTGTTTTCTTGTTGTTTTCTCTATGTTTTCAATATTCTCTCACTGTTAGGAGGCCGTACAGTCTTCACATGTATTATTTACTCATATGAATCTGTAGAAAGATGTTCTAACTTGCTTTTGGTGCTTTGATAGGGGTTATTTTAGAACATTAAGGCTTGAAAACCTCTAAATCCTCCATACTGGGTTTGAGCAGACATAAGGGTTTTGGAGCCATTGTAATGGCCTAAGCATCATCCCACCTTCTGTATTTACTTGTAACTCAGTGGGATAATGCATTTGGATATAGAGAATGACTTACTATGAGTAGGAGGCATGAAATAAAGTTTCCTTGGCTTGTAGCATGAAAAATAGGGCTAGAAGTGTGTGGTTTCCCTTGAAAGAAAGATGGTTCATACCTAGGAATTGATGAAACAACGTTGAAAAAGACCTAATGAGTGTTCTTAAGGCATGAGGGGACCTAATTAAGGATTTATGAGCAGTTAGTGTGTTCTGGAATGGTTGGGAATATGGAGAAACAATAAGGGTGCCCCAAAACCCTAGTTCCTTGTGTTTTTAGGAGTGTTTTTCGATTTGAGTTTAAGTTGTGCACTTGGAGGCCTAAAACCTGGAAAATATATGGTTTTGGATCATTCCTCAAGACTTTTTTGAGGTTATGAAGTTTGGAGAGGAGATTAAAAGGTGGTCTCTTTGTAAAAATGGCCTAATTGGAGGCCTAAAACTGTGAAATTCTTAATTTTGAAGCCTTTGATCCAAAGGAGTGGTATCTGGTTCTTAGATATGTTAAATAAACCTGAAAAGGGTCCTTGATTCGATGATTTATTTCTCAATTTTTTTGGAAGGATTTGTACAAAAAATTGAAAAACTAGTTTCCCTATACTACAAGAAGTGCTAGTGTTAAAAGGTGAATTTTGAAGGTTGTGTTGAATTTGACTTTGAGATTGAATTTAAATGGATCAATTGTCATTAGAGGTATGTTGAGAGAATTTTTCAGAGTCTTGGTGGAGATTTGTAGTTGTTTTGTAGATTGGAGGAATAAGACTCCTTGAGGGTGAGTTGATGCCTAGCAGATTGAAGGTGTTCCAAGGAAAAGTTCATTGTTTTGGATTGATATTGGCATTGTTTTGATTATTCTTCACCTTGAATCTACATTAGTTCATTCTCCTTTGGGGTTATCTAATGGTCTTGAAACTATCATTTATGTAGATTTTATGCATACAAAGTTTTGGATCAATCCCTTTCATTTCATGGTAGTCCCACGCAAAGGCTGTTGTGTGTGCCTGTAGCACAATGTTTAGGGAATTTTGTTGTTCTTCAGTTAATCCATTATTGATGTTTAGAATTTTACCTGAAATAATTTCCCATTTTTTGGATTCTAATTGCACAGATAAGAGATCAAGGCCACTAATTTTGGGAACACATTGTTGTGGCAAAAGAGAATGGAATAGTTGGGATACCTCTTCTAATGAATTTGCAGGTATAATGTTCTACAGTGGATCCTGTAGACATGAAAGATATTCTTGTTTCTATGGGTCCCTACCACAATTATTTTGTACGATATGGTCAATTAAGTCACCCTCATCTTGGGTTACTAATAGGGGGTTGCATTTTATTGTCATGAGAGTTTGCAAGGAATAGTGGTCTTCTTCATCCAAGGTAGGCTATATATTCTGCTCTAGATTTTTATGAGGCTGGGCTAGTGGATAGAGAACCAATTTCTTGGTCATAGTCCCATTTTATATTATCATGCTCCCAGACCTACAAACTATGAATGCATCAGTTGTAGCTAACCATGTTCTACCTAAAATGAGTGGGTATCCTACAAGGTTTACCTTTGGCTACAAGACTATAAAATATGTAGGATACTCCCATGAATATAATGTAATGACTAAGTCCTCAATTATCCCCTCAAGCTTCACTGTTGACCTATTTGCCAACTGTAAACTAGTTGGTGTAGGTCTAAGGTTAGCTGACTGAAGTAGTTGCATTGTCTCTTTGGTCATGACATTAATTTTTGCCCCTAAGTCAATCATGTTCTTAATAAGGGTCCCATTAATCTTAACATCCACTACTAGACTTCCAGGGTCTGTGTATTTAGGGACGGTTATATTTCCTAGCATAATATCAACAAGGTTCCCCAGGACATGAACTGTCTGAGGGTCCTTCCTCTTTCTCCCTAGTTTCTTAAGACATAGGTCTCTTACTGTCTTGGTATAGATTGGGTATCCTTGATAGCTTGAATGAGGGGGATCTTGATACTGACATCCTTAAGTTGACCCAATGGGTCTATCTCAGCTTGGGTATGATATTATTGAATGGATAAACCCTCAGGGAAAGGAGGCTCTAGACTTGAGGTGGTCTAGTTTAACTAATTTGACCTAGGCTCTAGAAGTGAATTGTCTAAAGCTTTAGTTGTGGGTCCCTCATCCACCATCTCAGTGATTTGAGGGGATGAAGGTCCAACTAGTGTTTTCCTTGACCTGAGGTGGACATCACTCACTTCTACCCCATAAGTGGGGTATTGTATAGCCTCGTTAGCATAAGCATGTTGAACAGTCTTGTTGTTAGGATTAGGTGCAGGTTGAGCAAGTAATTTTGGTACTCTTGGTGGTTGAGATGTTGTTTTTGATGGAGTGGGCATACTGTCTTGTTGTTGTGGTTGAGAAGGCAGCAAAATTTGTTGGTAATTCACATTTTGGTGTTGCCATTGCTGGCACTTTTTCCATTGTGGTTGCCACTGATTTTGTTGTACTGGCCATTGAGATTATAATTGGCACCTTGGAAATTTTTTTGTGGCCATACATTTGGTTGTTGTTGGTTCTAGTTTTGCTAAGGGTTTTTCCATTGGTTTTAGTTATTTTTCCATGGCTAAGAATTCCAATAAGAGAAATTTTGATTACCAATTGGAAAAGATGTATTGAAATTTAGAGGGTCTTGTGGCATACCTTGTCTTGGTTGCCATGTCCTTCTTTGAGAAATATAAAATATTTTTCCATCCTCTCCTTCCAATGGTTAAAAATTTGGTTTCTCTGGTTTATCTTCTATAATACTAGCCACCCTTTTGTATTTGTAGTTTGCTTTCCTTTGTCTACAATTGGGGCAGTATTCAGTAAGCATTGCTTCAATCTCCTCTTGCTTCTTCTTTATATGTAGAGTGTCTAAATGAGTAGCTATATGACTTATGATATCTTCCTCCATGTTGGACAAGAGATTACTTACTTCCACTCTTGAAACCCCATTAGATGTCTTGCCAATGGTGGATGTTCTTTCTCCCCTTGACCTTTTGGTAAAGGTCCTTGAGTAATTTCTATAAACCTTACAAATATCTTCAAAGGGTAATTGAGACACATTCCCTTCCCCAATAATATTGAGGGAATCCATGCAATCTTCATTGACTCCTCTTAAGAATACAACCTTCAAAGATTAATTTGAGAGTTTATTATGTGGGTTTTTCTTCAAGAAAAATTGGAACCTTTGTACATAATCCTCCAATGGTTCATCCTCTTTCTGATTCATTCTAAAAATATCATCTCTTCTCCTATCAACTCCTCTGCAATAATCTTGGTATTTTTCCAAGAATTTTGTTTTCATGGTGTTCCAATCTAGAACAACATGTTTGCCCAGTCCCATAAACCATCTCATGGAAGCATCCTTCAAAGTTGCAGGAAATAGCTTGAACCTATGAGCATCAATTGTATATTCATAGCTCCTACATAGGACATTGAACTCGAACAAGAATGTGTTTGGATCTTCAATTACCAAACCATAGAAGACTAGTAATGTTGAAGGAGATATATTCTTCAACACAGTAGCCCTCTCTTGGTTGGTAATTGGAAATTCAAAAGTCACATGTTCCAGTGGATCATCTACTATTGTCTCAGCCATTGTTTGGAAGGTCCCCTCTATATTTTTGGTAGATGTTGGTGAAAGGGAAGATTCTTCTTCAGTAGTACCCTCACTTTAATAAATGTAGTCACCAATATCTGCTCTAGCTTGTTGGTTTGAGGGGATAAATCTTCCCAAAGTGTCTCTCTACCTCCATATACAATAGATATGACTTTGTATAGCAATGAGTCCTACACAATGTTAGTGAAATGCTCTGGTGTTTGAAGAGAATTGAGCCTGATAGTCCTAATACTGAAAGAAAATTCTAAACTAGGAAAGCTTAGAAATGACAAAAAATAATCTATGAAAGTAGCACCATCCTCGAAAATAGTGCCAAAAATGTAGAGTCCCTACTAGTGTCTAGTAAACTTGGTGGCAATCCTACAATTCAGAGGGAAAACCTAGCTGAACAGTCCACTTAAATAATTGGAAATACCTTCATTGAATTATCAACCAAGGCTAGTAAGCTTGTGTTGGTATTGGCACTGTATGTGCTTTCAAAGACTTAAACTACCTAATTCATCCTATTACAGATGCTACACTTGTTGGAAAATCATAAAATTGCAAAACAATAAAGAAAGTAAAGCTACCACTATTGCTATGAGTACCTACAGTATAAGACTATAACTAATTACTATTCAAAAATGAATGCTAGGAATTAGCTGAACTAATAACTAAACCTATACTACACTCTAGAGTACAACACACTCAAGCAATTATAGTATAATTGAGAAACAAGAATTATTCGTGAATCCATTAATGACTGTAACACAAAGAATCTATTTAACACAACTTGCATTTATGAAGCAACTACTAAAATAGAAATGAAATAACAAGAAATGGAGTGAAGTACAGTTACCTTGAGTGGCCCTTGCTCAAGTAGTTGTCTTCACAAATCTAAACCAAATCTAACTTCTTAGATTAATGCAATCATGATAACTCAAACAATTCATTGCACAATCCAGAAGATCGCATAAGATTATGAGATATCTTATTCATTGAAACCATGAGTGAACAATAAAAATTGTCTGCATAATGAATAATAACTAGCTGAAAAGTATGTAGCAACTATATTTTCTTTGGAACAAAAACCAACTAACTGACTCTAACCTCAATCGCCAAGCTATACATATAGGCACAAGGGAGTTTCATGAAAGATGACTCTAAACTGAAACCATTAATCACCACTCCCTAAATATCAAAGCATGATAATGACTCAGTAATCTAAACTACAACTAAAAAGGAAGAAGAGTCCAAATAGGATTGTGACTCTGTTGAAACAGAACTAGCATGTTGAATGCTCAAATTAGTTATGTTAGAATCCCAATTGTAGCAGGGTTCCTCTCCTCTAATGTCTTTATTGGACATCATAATGATCCACAACCATCTTCATTAAGTGCCTCCATGTTGTAGTTTTTTCACTCCATTTATTCTAGAACCTCCCCTATTTTGTTGTCTAGGAACTCTTTTGGTTGCGGGTTACACCTTGCAGTTGGTGTGGGCTATAGTCCACCTCTTCTAGTTGCAAGAGTTAGTTCACAAAACATGCACACATTACTAACAACCATAGATAAGCATAGATATCAATCATATTTCATACATGTCCACACATAAATTATACATTAACATTCGCATCCTAATCATAATTCCATATTCTTTAAAGTAGGTTCAAGGTTGCATAATAAGTATAAAAAGATAGCATGGTGTATGAACATGTATAGGATAAATATATTGGTAATGTATGTGAACTTGCATAAAAACATAAGAAAACTAACTAATGCCTGGGCTCATCAGTTAGTCAACTATTTCTTACTACACATTCAGATTAATACATGCCCCAAGTCACGTTCATTGACTTAGTGCATTGTAAGTAGGATTCTTATGAAAATTTTACTAACATAACATTCAATTACTAGTCTTTGTTCTCACAAATTTGATATGTACTACCTAATTCAAATATGGATAGGGTATACATAGGAAACCTTTATCCTTTGATCAATGATAGTGTTTTATCAATGGGATATCCTTAATTTTCATATATTTATATAGCCTTGCATGATCATCAATAGACTGTTATCTAGTTTGAGGCACCAACCTCATAGGCTCCTATTGCATTTGGGGCTTCCTCCTCATTTAATAACTAAGTAATAATAGAAATGTATTTAAAAATAATATATCTGTAATTTTAAACAACACTTCTATCATGGAAATTTCTACTTCTCTAGCTATTTCTTCTTCTAAACCTCAAAGAAACTAAAAATTCACAAAAATATTTGATTATTTCTATTATAACTTGTAGAAGCTCCTAAATAATGACTTGGTTCAACTACCACCTATCAGACTCTCACGGGTTAACCAACCCCTCCTTCCTTCTTTTGAAATGAAGGAATTTTTCCAAACCCATAGAGTTCCTAGTCATGACATTCAATAATGCTTGCATCTTAAACATATAGTATAAGACCTCATCAATTACAATACCATCCAAGTCTCTATTATAAACGAAAAAGGAAATAAATATGTTGATAAGTCTAACCAAAACCTAAAAAACATACACAAACCCTTTCTTACAACACTCATCTAACTTTTTTGACCTTACTCCTCTACCTATGTGACATATTGATGCTGACAAGTCCCCTTATTTTGTAGATATGGTAGGGATGATGGACACTACCCTTGAGTCCATGAGGATCAATTTTTCCTTAAACTTATCATCTCTTTCTCTCCCACCAACATGCCAATGGACATATATGATGGACCTCTTTACATCCCTATTGAGTTCAATTAGAAACCTATTTATGGAGTACTTATTGAACCCATCAACATGATGAATGTAGCCATAAAGGAATTCTTATAAGTTCACAAGTAGTAAAGAGATAAGTATGAGAAATTATAAGTATTTATATGAATGTGTGATGACCTCTCCATGCTTAACTTGAGTTCACTTACCTATCCCATCTAGTTCAAACAAAAAACCTTGGGTGTCCCTTTATTTGTTACCCCTAGCTCAAATTGCTTTCACTTGAAGTTGGCTCCCTCATGTCTCACTTTGATGAAGGAAATCCCACTTGTTATCTATAAGTTTCTAAATTTCCCACATAACAAAGTAGTGCATACAATGCTCCACAATGGATTTTAGCCTCTCTCAGGTAAGTACAAGAAGTTGGTGAAATATAGAAAAAGGGATCCTAGGTCCTAAATGAAAAGAACCTAGGATTCAATGGTGGCCTTTTTCCAAATTTCGTTAGGATGTAGATCACAAGATGAAAAGATTTATTTTCATCCCTAATGGTGAGCCAATCAAACCTGAATCTACATCTAATGGGGGATTAGAATGGATTAGAAATATTTTAAAATGATTAAACTAATGATCTTATATGCCTTGATACATGAAATGTAAGATCCTGATAAGTGACAAACAAAAACAATAGTTTGCAAGTGGATCTAGGAAGTGCAGAGGACAACAAACCTGCTTAGAAAATTTGGTTTTGATGTGCCTACAAGGACTCATTCGCCCAATGGTGAATGGGTATTTGAAAGGGGGTCCTGATAAACTTTTTGGATCCTCTGTTGTCAAATATAAGCTTTTGTTTTCCACTTGCAAATTTATCAAAATGTCAGAAATTAATTTTGCAACTTAGTTTTCGTAGGTTGACAAGAATGATGACAACAAATGCAAAAATGCAAAATTTCTCTTCAAGATCCCTTCAATCCTTCTTCAACCTGTAATCTACACATACAAAAAGAGGGAAAAAAATTGTCATATAGGGGTTTTCCTCATTCAAACCCCATGAATAGCGTTCCCACTTTCACAATGGCAATGTCAATGATAACAACCTTGATGGAAAGGAAAGAAATGATGAATGAACGAATTGTTGTAACTCGCCCCCCTTCAATAGCTTCCTTAAAGGATTGAAGACATACACATCACTTCAAGGGAATTGGATCTTTCTTGCTTGATTTTCTTGAATGCTTGAATGCATGAATACCTACAACACTTGTTAGCCTTCACAAGACAACATGAACACACATAAAATTTGGCATATTTTAGGATCTTGATTGTTGCTATAAATAATTGATAATGCTACTCTTGAATTCTCTTGACGATAATATTTTCTTCTCAAAGTTTGATCCTTAAGTGTTAGATTTTAAATGATCAAAAGACTAGGTTTGTATAGACCTTTTATTCAATTTCCTAAAAATTAGATCCCAGAAGTCGACATTTGCAACTTGAATTTTGAATGTTAAAATATTGCCAAAAACATATCCAAAAATGGGTCCTGGCTCATAAATGGGACCCATTCACCCATAGATGAATGGGTCCTGACCCATATTTCTAGGACACTTAGTTTTGGGGGCAACAAATGAGTTGTATGCATTTATTCAATGCTTGGTGTTTATTGAAAGATGGGCCAAATGAGCTCTGGAATACATAATTTTAGGTCATTAGAGGGTCAGTTAAGATCAATAATTTAGGGGGGGCAGAACATAGTGTGAAATTGTAAAGATATATAATTTTCTACACTACATTTAGCCCCTCCTTTAGTGAGAGTATGAACTTACACTTAGACTCACACTAAAGTAGAGAAATATATGTCAAGAGGGGTCCAAATGCACAAATATTGAAAAGATAGGATGGCAAAGGATTAGGGAGGTTGTGCAAGCCCACGAGATCTAAGATCCCATGGAAAACCAACATAAGCACAAAAGGACACACATTATCAAAACCATAGATAAACAAAGAGTCTAGCTGAATTTCAGTCTTGTGCACTCCTATTTTATCCAAAATATTTACACTTCAAACATTGAGTGTCAAACCATTATCAATAAGAGTACGCCTAATCCCAAAATTTTCAATGATAGCCACTATCATCAAAGGATCATTTTTTTTTTGTGTTTCCAAATGAAGTAATTCACTTTGATGAAAGACAATGTCCAAAATAGGTGAATTCATATTCTCAATCAAAGCTGCCACATCATTTGGTTGTACACTAGGAGGGATGACAACTTTTTTCAAGGCATTTTGATGCATACTATGGTAAGTTGGTGATGATTGGATCAAATCCCAAAGGGATATCTTAGTAGGAGTGTTACGAAGTGGCTCAATAAGATCAAATTATTTACCACTACACTGTGGGATGTTAAGTGTAGGTGGGAGATATGGTTGAGGAAATGGAATGGATGTTGGAGTTTGTCTTGGTTGCTTGTTATTCCTAGTGTTATATGTATGAGCAACAGTATGATGATTTGGTTGCTATTACACATGATTACTAAAAAGCTATTTTGAAAAACTTAGGATATGATCATGAGGTTTAGGAGGTCCTATAATGAGAATTGGCTTAGGAGGTGACTTAGGAGGTCCAATAATTAGAGGACTCTTGGGAGGTTGAAAAGGAGTTTTAGAAGGTCCAATAATCAAGGGAGATCTAATGGCTAATTGTGTGTTCATAACCTCATTGGATTTGACTTCTTGTTGATGATCTTCTATTGAGGGGGTGACCTTAGCATATTCATCTAAGAAATCCATCTTGTCATCTTTATGCCCAACAATATCTTCCCAAGTAGGAGAGGTAGGGGGAGAGAAATAAACAAGATTTTCAAGACGCTCAAGGATTGTATCTTTTAACACCAAGATGCATTTGTCACAAATAGGAGAGGTATCAGAAGAAGAACAACTACGATTGTCATGATTGTAAATGATTGCATCCTCTTCTATCAAAAAATTCTCAAAAATGGGAGAGATATTGGGAGATGAATGAAGACTAGGCAAAGTGATATCAAGGAATGTGTCAATGATTTCATCTTCTTGTGCCATAATATCTTCCCAAATGGTAGAAGTATTAGAAGAGGTACAAACAAGATTTTCATGAAACTCAATGATTGGTTCTTCTAACACCAAGGTACCTTCTTCGCAAGGAGGAGAGGAATTGGGAGAAGAACAATTATGATTATCATGATTATCTATGATTGCATTCTCTTGCACTATTACATTCTCAAAAATGGAAGAGATATTAGGAGGGTAACTAACATGCTTGTCAATGGTTTCATTTCTTTTCCTTGGATTATGGTCATAATTAGGGATATTACAATCATACAATCCATGTGATAGCCAATGAAAATAACATTCTTGAAAAGGAAACATGCCTCTACTTTCCTTGTGAATTTTGCAATATGTTGTAACAACCTAAGCTTATAAATTGCAAAGATGAAAGTTATTTTGACCAAATTATGTAATGCTTCAGAAAATGTAATTTTTTTTCCTATAGATCTGATTATTTTTAATATTGAAATTCAACATTTTTTCCAAATTTGTAACAAATCAAGCAAAATGAAACCTTTCTTATATATGTAATAACATTTTTCTAGAATTTTAAATCAAACAATTGCTGGCAGAAATGGACTAATAATACAGAGATAAAAGGTTGTGCAAAATATGTTTGAGACACTTGTACAAGGATAGGGCCACCCAAGGGCTAATGGGTCTTTGTACAGGGTTCTAAAAACTAAAAATTTGAAGTTTTATGTTGTTGTTTAATGTTTCTTTCTCCAATTAGAAACGCGTTAATTAGTGACTATTTTTCCAATTTTTGTTTAATGTGAAAATGTTTTGAAAATTTTTGAATGTAAATTTTAGATCTAAAATGCAATAATTGACTGATTTTAAGATGCCACAACCTAAAAATGATGATTTTGATGCAATTTTGAAACAAAACTATGCAATTTTTAACTTATTTTTGAGCTAAAAGAAAGATGCCATTTACATGCAATGAACAATTTCAAAATTTTAACCACTTAATGAATAAAAATTAAATGTAAATCTGATCTAAAGATAACTCTAATGTAATCTATAATGCAATATGTGGTGCAAAATTTATGATGCAAAGATGAAACCTGAAATGAGAAATGCAAAGCAATGCAAGGAAAAACCTAGATCTAGGGTTTGAAAAACTCTCAATTTCATAAAGTTTATAGTGTTAACATGTCAGGTTCACCAAAACAAAATATAGAAAAAGGGATACGAGGTCCTAAATGCAAAGAACCTAGGATTCAATGGTAGCCTTTTTCCAAATTTCATTAGGATGTAGATCACAAGGTGAAAATATTGGCTTTCAGCCCTAATGGTGAGCCAATCATACCTGAATCTACATCTAATGGGGGATTCTAGAATGGATTGGAAATATTTTAGAATGATTAAACTAATCATCCTATATGTCCTGATACATGAAATGCAAGATCCCTACAATTGACAGATGGAAACAACAATTTACAAGTGGATTTGGGAAGTGTAGAGGACAACAAACTTGCTCATAAAAAATAGTTTTGATGTGACTACAAGGACTCATTCACCCAATGAAGAATGGATCTTTGAAAGGGGGTCTTGATCAACTTTCTAGTTCCTCTAGTGTCAGATCTAAGCTTCTATTTTCCACTTGCAAATTTGTCAAAATGTCATAAATGAATTATGTAACTTAGTTTTTGTAGGTTGACAAGAATGATGACAACAAATACAACAATGCAAAATTTATCTTCAAGATCTCTTCAATCGTTCTTCAAATTATAATCTACACACACCAATAGGGAAAAAATTGTGCCATATAGGGGTCTACCTTAGTCAAACCTCGTGAATAGTGTTCCCACTTTCACAATGGCAATGTTAATGATAAAAACCTTAATGGAAAGGAAGGAAATGATGAATGAACAAATTGTTTCAACCCACCACCCTTCAATAGCTTCCTTGAAGGATTGAAGACATACACATCACTTCAAGGGAACTGGATCTTTCTTACTTGATTTACTTGAATGCTTGAATGCATGAAGATCTACAACACTTGTTAGCATTTACAAGGCAACATGAACACACATAAAATTTAGCATGATGTTAGGATCTTGATTGCTACTATAAATGATTGATAATGTTGCTCTTGAATGCTCTTTAAAATAATATTTTATTCTCAAAAGTTTCTCCTTAAGTGTTATATTTCAAATGATCAAAAGACTAGGTATTTATAGGCTTTTTATTCAATTTCTCTAAAATTAGATCTCGGAAGCCAACATTTGCAACTTGAATTTTGAATGTTAAAATACTACCAAAAACATATCCAAAAATGGTTCTTGGCTCATAAAGGGGACTCATTTGCCCTTGGGCGAATGGGTCCTAGACCATATTTCTAGGACACTCAGTTTCGGGGGCAACAAATGAGTTGTATGCATTTATTCAATGCTTGGTGTTTATTGAAAGATGGGCCAAATGAGATCTGAAATACATAAAGGTACGCAATTTTCTACACTACAATTGGGTCCACTTTTTGGCCAAAAAGTGAGTGTTTTTCCTAAAAATCAAAGTCCATCACAGTTGGACTAAAAATTTGAAGGAAGTACATATAGAATCTTTAAAAAGTCTAGTAATATGAAATGTATTATTTTGAGTCTATTTTTCAAATATGTAATTTATTCTAATACCCAGATGATACAAATTAATTTTATATAGACTTGTACAAAAACCCCTTTTAGAAGTCACTTTTTTAGGACCATAACATGCACTTGTATGAATAGCATATGACCTAAATAAAAGTATTTTTCTAATTCCTTTTGGAGAATATATGTGTATTATACTAAAGATTGATGAGGAGATTTGTTTTATAATTTTTTTCCTAATGCTTTGTTTAATTAATTTTTTTATTAGCCCTAATTGTTGTTTTTGAAAACCCCCCATGTACAACCAACATAATTTGAGCTAAACTAAATCATAAAATAATTATTTTTTCATTAAGAATGATTTCTAGATTAATGTCATATAAATATTCTTTTAAAACTTAAAAAACTAAAAGTTAGTAAAAAAATACTAAAACTTAACATTTAAAGTTTATGGACTAGTTTCCTTGGAAACTAATTAATAATTAGAAAAAAAATTGAATCATAAAAATTTACATATTCAAAAACTACACCTCATCATCTATAATGGGTTTTAATCTCATACAAAAATTTATAAAAATATTGTTAGCCATATTGGAAAAGTCAGTATTTCCTCTTGCTACTAACATGAACTTGTAGTTGTAGGTCCAAGGCTAAGGGTCATATTACCATTCCTTTATTAGGACTAAAACCAAATGAAAAATACCAGTAGATATGTCAAACTCTTAAGAATGGGTACCCATTTTAAACGAGCTTGCAAATATTTTTTAAGAAAATAAATACCTCTTCGGAACGGGTACCCATTTGAATGTGTACACATTTAGGCTCGAGTTCCTGTTCCTAAATTGGTACCCTTTATTTTGAAATGGGTACCCATTCATATTAGGTTTTTTTTTATGACACTTCCCTATAAGTGCACCCAACTTCTTGCTTCTACCCTCTCTTTACATGTTACTTCTCCCTAGACTATTTCATCTAACCCCCATGAAACCTCTTTGCCCCACTGTTGACTTCTTATTTAAATATTATCAAAAATTTAAAGAATATATATTTTATTATGTTGTCCTTCTTCCTCTTCTATGGTTGTTCCCCCTAAGGTTTCTCAACCTTCAACAATTTATTTTAGTCCTCCACCTACCTCTTCAATTACTAGAGGAAAGAAATCCACTCTTAGTTACCCTCCCACTCTTCCTATGGTTTCAAAACCTTCAATGGTGGTCTCTATTCCTCCCTTTCATCCTTGGATACTATACGAAATCGAACCTTACTACCTAAACCTCCCCCTCTAGCCTCATTTCTTTTAGTGTTTTCTCTAGTTCCTCCCTTACCTCTTTGATAGCTTGAGGAAAGCAACCCATGGCATGAACCCCTATAATTTACCAATCCTTTATGGTTACTTTTTTTCCTACTCTTGACACTCTAATAGAGGAAGTGAATCAACCCATGCTCACAGGCCTTACTCATCCCCTAAATAGGTGTCTAACTCACACTAGGCATAATCATCTTGCAAGATATCACAAGCAGTTTCTATTTCTATGGCTAGAGAATGTATTACCTAATATTATCTTGATCCTAAGTGTCATCCTCTCATTCAACCACCTCCTCATTTGAAACATTCTTATCTTTTTTTCAACCTCTGCCTCCCCCTCCTCATCCTAAGTTTCTCCCTACCTCGATCCCTTCTTCTCCACCTCCAAATCTAGAAGAAAAAAAACCCAAAAGGTTTCATGTTATTTTAGCTATGTTGATTGATCCTCCCCTCATCCTATAACCCCAAACCTTGTGCCCCTTTCAAAACCCCTTGATATACCTCATGTCAATGTCATATCTAGTGCTACCCTCACTTCACCCACCATGAGAGATTTATTGATGTGCTCTTCATTACTACCATAGATAATGATATTCATTTTCCTCCACCCAAATAAAAACCAAAGAATTACCCTAATCCACCTATCTATAAACCTAAGAATAACATTCCTTCACCCCCATCTCTAAGCTCTTTTGCATCACTTCTCCTTGACGTGGAGGTTCCTCCTCCACTTGCATCTCTTATTGCTCACATTAATGTTGATAATAATGAGATATATAGCTTTTTCATATCCTAATAGTCATTCATAGGCATATTATCCCAAAGACTACATGTTTGAATCCTTCATGGATACTCCATCATAGTCATCAATCTTCACAAAATCATTGATGCTCACTTCTATCAATTCTCAAGAGGATTTTGTTCTAGTAGTCAATCCTCTATATTTGATTGAAGGTGATTCTCCCAATATAATTCTTATGATATTATCTATAATAGCTCATCCTCATTCCCCCTATAATCAATATTGGGAAGAAGATTATTTGGTGGACAACCTTTAATTTTGTATCTTCATCTCATTTGTATATATGTTTTTTCTTGTTTGTTATATTATCCCCATGATTATTGCTTGATATTTGTTTGTTTTTTTTCTTTCTAGAGGACCCATGATACCTTATAGGTACATGGATCCAAGGAGACAATTTTATTATATTCTTGTATATGTATCTAAATTCTATATATTGTCTATTACTTTTTCAATATTTTAGGAATGATGTAAAGTGTTTAGACATTTAGGTCTCTTTCATGTTGAACCAAAAAATTATTTTATTTATTTATTGTATTACTTATTTGTATTCATAGATCTTCAATCTTGGGGAATGATGACAATTCATTCCCTTATGATAATTATTGTTCCTATATATTGGGACCCAATTTGAAAAACCACCAAATCCATCTAAGTCCTTTCTCATTTTTGTGTTTTCCCTATTTTTCCCATTAATTATACCCAATCTAAGAGATATTCAATGGGCCCCTGTGCTCAAAGTGCTCTTTGTGTTGTGTTGGTTTCCCCCCTTATACCTTAGTTATTTTCTAGATTATTAAATAAATAAAAAATTCTAAGTATGCACCTTGTATATTTTCAATGGTGTGGTACTAGAGCTTTTGGAAATTCAAGAATCTCTTGAACCTCTGAAAGGTTCAAAAAATGCTCAAAGTTTGTACAAGAAAAAAATGAACAAAAATGACCAAGAAAGATAAGCATGTCAACGGGTTCAATGTTTATTCATCTCCCTGATGTTTAAAAATCAATGAAAAATTAGACATGGAAATGAGTGAAAAATGGTTAAGGAATGTGTTGGAGAGTTTAAGAATTCGTGATATCCCTAACATGGTTTAAATTTACATGAAAATTCCAATAAGGAGTGATTCCTTTACCAAGGTTCATAGTGAGCTTAATTTTCAACAAAATTATGTAGAGTGAATAAACAGGAAAAGTTCTAAAGGTTCCCAAACTTGTGAAACCGGCTACAAGTTTAAAAAGTGTCACATGTGTTAAAAAAAATAGTGGGAATGAATTTTAATGTTTTAAATGAATGCAAGGAAACAACATTGAGATACCAAAAAAATCACAACCATTACTCTTGTACATTTAATTTCATCTAATTCTCTTCTAATTCCATAAATACAATAGTACTTCCTCAGCTACTAATTGTGCTTGTTTAATCTTGATTGCCTAGTTTAGGTAGGACTCCATCATCTACCATGGACAATAGGGATTCAAATATTGAACACATTAATTTCCTTGTCCTCCACCATTTTCTTGTTGCTACTTTTTTGCATTGATTTTTGAGTTATTATATATGTTTGGGTTGTTCCTTTTGGTTAGTTGGTATTTCTATTTCTAGAGGTTACAAGTGCCAAAGCCAACCAAGGTTAAAAAATTGTTAGTTTGATCCACTTTGAGTAGTAATTTTATGATTCTCAAAGGATTTTTTAATGCTTTAGATGATCTATCATCGCATGAATTTCTCCATTAATTCCTATAGATCTTCAAGTAATTATTGAATCATTTGGGTTTTATCTTACTATGTTTAATGGTATGAATGTAATGCATATTTGACAAATGTAATATATTTTAATTCATTACAAGCCTTGTAATGGTCTCTTGTGCATTTCATATGGATTTTTGTATTCTATGAATGGATTCTTAAGTATGTTCAATATTCAATGTTATGTCTTTTGTGTATGTAAATGAATAGTTTATCACCCCTTTCTTCTATTTTTTACCCATTCTAGTAAATTGTGACTCTATACCTATTGAATACGCACCATTATGGGAATATTTGATCAATCACACTTCTTATTGAAAAATATTTAATTGGTAGATTATAAATTAGTTTTTTAGTATGTATTTTTGTCATGATTCACAAATAGAAGCTAGAGAGCAAAATCAAGCAAACTTAATTAGCTAAATTGTTAGTGGATCATGACTTGTGTGTCTGCACCTTGCTACTTTGTATAAAATATTAAATAAAATGATCAATAGGTATTATAATGTTGTTATCTATAGGTGGAAACCACTAAGCCCAAGATCAACAACTGCAACAAAAACCTTCATGAATAGAGAGAAGCACTATGTTATTTCACCAAAAGTGAATAAAAATGAGATGTTGTAAAATACATAATGTACAGCCTTTTAAAGGCACAAAAAAAAGCAATGGGTGAACAACCACCCAGTACGAGAAAAACTAATTACCCTATGTTAAACTTAACACACTAACATTATCTATAGCTTTGTGTGCAAGAATGAATTTTATATGAGGCTTTATGCAACTAATTTATCTTGACCTAGTAACAAATTTAAGGGTCAAGTGTACATTGATTATACTTGATTGTTGTCATCATGTTGTATTTTAATTGGTTTAAAACCATTAGGATACCTCAAGGAATACCCTCTTGAGTGTAACTTGAGCTCAAAGTGTAGGAGAGAATACCCACTCTCATCAATTGGTCTTTAACCCTCCTTAATTGTTGATGAACCCCTGTTTTACCCATTTGAATACAACCTCTTGAAGACAACACATAGAATTCCATGTGACACACTAGATTATAATGAAATTTCATCATCCCTTTGTCATTTTTAGCATTTCTTTCCTTACCAAATAGCTACTTGGCTCCCTCTTCTCCCTCAATTTGACTTATTTTGAATCTATCTCATTTATTATCACTCTCTCTCTTGCAACTTCATACTCCTTTGATAAGAATTATTAATAGGCTATTGAAAATTATATTAGGAGTCTTGAAGCATATGTGAACTTCTAGCATCTCATTGAGCACTTGAGAAAGCTTAGTATAATTCTATAATAATATTTTTACCTCCATTATTTCTATCAAGTTGAGAGGTGATTTGTATTTTATTATTGCTCTAACTTTCTTTGTTTTTCTTAATTTATCTATTGTAGAATCCTAGTTCCTATTGTCTCTAGCACTTGGTCTCTCATTTCATGTTCTCCAACATTATAGCTTTCATTTTAATACACTATATTTGTATTTTTCATTGCTCTCATAATCCTAGACATGCTTAGGATACAAGCATACGCTCTCTTTATTGATTTTCAATATCTTTGTTGTAGTTGAGGTTGAAAAACTAAAATAGGTGCTTGACCATTCTTCGTAAGATCCCAAATAGCCCCAATTTTTTCTTTGCTCTCATAGTTGCAATGTATTCACAAATAGCCCCCAAAAAAAAAATTTGCTCTCATAGTTGCAATTTATTCCTCTTAAACGATCAACAATACAATATTTTTTTCAATAATTTACCTTTCCTCTCCTTTTCATTTTTATCATTTTTATTTAAATGTATTGGTTAAATCTTTTTTATTTTCATTTCTATTGTTACTAGTGATCTTCTAGGGATTTTTGGTTTTATCTCTATGCAATCCATGCACAATTTTTGAGAAATATTAGGACTCGGGTCTTTTTTTATGTTAATACCATAGCACAACATGCAAACATATATATTATGCACTAGCATCCTCAACAAAGAATTCCATATTTTGTCTCCAAATTTCTTTATTTCTGACATATATGCATTTTCTTTCAACTTGTTAATTTAGTAATTTAATTTCTATAAAAAATACTACTTTAGTTTCTCTTGTAGTGTTTTCACTTGATTAGAAAATAGTAATCTTTCAAGGGTAAAACACATTAGGATTAATTATAATAATTTTCTTTGTCTCGTAGTTTAGTAATGGATTAGATTCCCTTACCAAAAAGGTTAGTTGATCCTAGTGTAATGTTTGGTGATATCGTTTAACAAAGGAAGTTGGTCTTCATTTTATCAAATAAAATTTCATACACTACAATATGCTATAGGGTGATTATTAAATTATTTAATAAAATTGCATTCAAGAGAAAATGATTCACTATAAGAAGTATAAGACATATCAAACCATTATAAACCTCATCAATTAAAATTTCTCTAAATTCATTTATTTGGAACAATATGATAATGTTTATGGTTATAATATATGAATAAAATTAAATTTACATGTAAGTATGTGCCTTGATATGTACTATTAAATATTAACATCTGTATCACTATCATGAGTTTCTTGTAAAAAATTATCTTCCTTAACCATAGCAATATCATGTTTAAAAGGTAAGTAATAAAACATCACTAATGTCCTCATTAGATAAATCATCAAGAAACCATGAACCCTTAAGATCATGTATAAGAGATTCCAAGGACGTGGAAGAATTCTATCATTAGATGTATAAAAAATATCATCAATGGGTCTAGCAACATAAGCACATGAATCATCCCTAGATGCATCAATAGAAGCTAGGGATAAGGCACTAAATGTGTTTTATAATGGCTCACTAATAATATATATACAAATAACATGAACTATATTATCATCAAGCAATGAACATCAATAGCATCAATAGATTCATTTTAATTTACTTGAAAATGTCATCATCATGAGAAAAAAACATCATGCAAGGAGGAATAATAAAACACATCACATGCAAAATAATCATGCACCTCTTCATTATTCAAAGGAAATTTAATCAAAGTAAAATCATCATCACTAATAATGGAAAGAGTGCGATGAAAATCAATGACAAGTTCCAAGAAGGATGGAAAGTCCAATGTGTAATGAAATAATGCATCCATGAAACATGCACCACCATCAAGTATGGTAGAAGGACATGATTTCTTCAAGGACCAAAGGATCATATGTAATTAAAATGTAAAAATTTGGAGATTCCTTAAGTTTAATTCTCAAAATCTAAGTTTCATTCCATCATTTCTCATATTTCATTAGGATGCAAATCAACAAGGTGCATAGATTGACTTTCAACCTCTAAGGTGATTCAATCAGACTTGGATATGATCCTTTTGAGTCTTAGAAATGAATTGGAAATGATTTGAAGTGATTTCCCTAATTAGACTATATGACCTAATATGATAAATGCAAAATCCTGAAAAACAAGTAGACGGAAATAGTGATTTACAAGTGGATCTGGAAAGTGCAGACTAATGTGTACCTGTCACCAAAAGTTGAGTTTGAATGTTGTAGCAGGATTGGGTTGCCCCTAGGTGAATGGGTCCTTGATGAGGGATCCTGAAACTATTTTTGCAGTCCTATGGTGTTGGATCTGAGCTCCTGATTCCAAGTTGTAAACTTGTCAAAATGTTATCAATAAATTTTGTAATTGAGTTTCTGTGTCTTGAAAACTTTGATGACAACAAATGCAACAATTTACAATTTTCCTTCAATCTTTTTTTGATCCTTTCTAAACCTACAACTTGCACATTCAAAGAGGGATAAAATGTTGTACCATATAGGGGCTTGCCTCAGTCAAACCCTGTGTAAGTGTTTCCACTTCCACAATGGCAATGCCAATGATAGGAATGATAATTGAAAGGAAGGAATTATGAATGAACAAAATGTTGCAACTCACCACCCTTTAATGGCTTCCTTGAAGGACTGAAGTCATGCACATCACCTCAAGGATTTTGATCTTGCTTTGATTGAATGCTTGAATGCTTTGAAGACCTACAACAAGGGTTGGCCTTCACAAAACATGAACATGAATACACACATAAACTCACATAGAATTTGACATGATGTTAGAAATTGAATGGCTATAATAAACTTTGATAATGGTGCTCTTGAATTTCTCTTAACAATAGTATTTACTCAATTGTATGTTGTAGTGCTTGTTCTCTTAGTTGTTAGATTTCAAGTGATAAAATAACTAAGTATTTATAAGTGTTTATCCAATTTCCCAAAAATTAGATTCCAAAAGCTGACACTTCATATTTGAATTTTGGATGTTAAAATACTACCAACATATTTAAATTTGGGTCCTAGCTAAGGAGGGGAACCCATTCACCCATGGGAGAATCAGTCTTGGCCCAAATTTCCAGAACACTCAAAGCCAAAGTTAATTTAAGGTTTGGCTGCATTTATTCAATACTTGTCCTCCTTTGGAAAATGATAAAAATTAGGCTTTGGAATGGATAATTTGGAAAATTAGGAGCTTAATTAAGTCCAATAAATTAGGGGAACACAACATAATGTGAAATTTTTAAGGTATATAATTTCTTACACTACAATAATAAAGTACAATATTACATTAAAATCCTTGATGCATACATTACTAGAATATAAATATAGATGGTTTGTGAGAATCCATAATTAAGATATAGAAATTAAAATCACTCAATGGAAGATTTTCAAAATAAAAATCAACTAAGATCCAAACCCTAGATAAAGAAATTAATACACAAAGATCAATCAAATATAAAATTATGGGGCTAATAATATTTTACAAATCTAAAACTAGAAAAAAAACATAATTATGCCCTAATGAATAGACATAGAAGTCATGAATTGAAAATATAGGGATATAAAGCAACCCCAAATTAATTTAGACGTCTTATAAAATTCAAGGTCTAATAATATCAAAATATTATCAAATAAAGTAGCGTAGTACCAAACAAACACCAAATAGCAGAGGAATATAAAGGATTTGATGGAAACAAATGATATATACTAAATATTAAAATTCAATACTTGCTACAAGGAACTAGATTGAATAATTATAAAATAGAATGGTCTCTTTAAATTTCACAAACTTGTTGAGATTCCAAGATCCTAAGATAATTTATAATACATTCAAAAATGCATAATTATATGCATCCTAGTTTGAAACAAAACTCATTACAATATCCCATTAATAGATATTACCTTCTAAGTTTAGAAAATTGTTAATTTTTATCATATCTACTCAATGTGAATCAATACATGAGAAAAATATTTAGAATGCACTAAGCATTTTTGGCATCAACCATATCATATATTTTGATCATTCCAACTCAAACTTAGAGGGATCCCAAAACCTAAATTTAAACCAACGAAATGAGGATCAAAATTTCTAATGGTATCTCAATACATGAATCACTACCAAAAATTCCCCATGTAAAAGCTTTAAAAATTAAACTCAAGACTAGGCACAAACAAATATTCCTTCCTTGGATGAAAAAAATCTTGAATCGATGAAAATTTATTTTTGAATGAATTAAAGGATATATCCATGTAAAGAAAAGTCTAAGTAAATAATTGATCTCAAAACATGATTAGCTCATTATCACACAAATCGTATTGTTCAACATTGTGATAAATATTTAAGACAACCCTTTTAGGAATGATTCTAGCAAGAATACTAGAACCAAAACCTTATGTGTTATGCTTGTGAAAATTCTATTGCAGTTACTGATTATTAATCTCCTATCTATATAGATTATTCAACTGCCAAAAATTAATTCACAACAAATATTGAAAAATAACACAACTGTAACTTCACAAATAAAATCACAGGAATAGAGAAGAAAACATGCAAAATAATGAACACAATATTTTTGGACAAATTGTCCCTGGAAAAACCCTGAAGGGAAAACCAATACTGCAGATGAGGAATTTTATTAAACTTTAGCAAATTAAGAGATACATAAACTGCTTGCCTCTTACTGACAGAGCTCTGACAATATTCTTCTCCGAAAATTCTTCCCTCAATTTCTCCTGTTGAAATTCCACTATTGTTGTCCCTAACACTATCACTGGCCCCTTGCTATCACTGCAAAACTATTTGCTATTACTGCAAATTTATTTGCTATCACTGCAAATACTTCTCAAGTGTGTGTTCTCCAAATTCCCATTGATCCCCTTTTATACTTTTCTCATTGAAAAACCAATGGCCATGATTTAATCTCAATCAATGGCTAAGATTAATTAGACTCTAACAAACCCTAACTAACTGGATTCTAGAAGTCTCTAAACGAATCAATCAATTAATTAATTAATTATTTGGACAACTAACTCCTTTCTAGAAGTCTCCAAAAAAATTAATTAAATAATCCTTGGGAATGGAGACACCTGTCCAAGCTACAAAATTAGAACTGCCTCTTAGCGAGGAAGGTGTTTTGCATGACACCCAACTTATCTCTGAAGAAGATGAATTTCACCTTCCCCAATGCCTTTGTCAAAATGTCTGCTACTTGTTGATTTGTAGGTATATACTATAGCTGAACAATCCCCCATTGTACACAATCCCTGATGAAGTGATACCTGATATCTATATGCTTAGACCTATCATGAAACACCAAATTCTCAGAAAATTTGATGCAACTTTAATTGTCGCAATGTATCATTGTAGTCTCAATTCTTTGACCAAACAAGGCCACCAACAACTTCCGAAGCCATATCGCCTCACATGTCGCCATGCTAGTTGCTATGTATTCTGCCTCTACAGAACTCAAAGCCATAGACTTCTGCTTCCTGCTATACCAAGAGACAACTCCTGATCCTAAGCTGAAGCAACACCCTAAAGTGCTTTACCTATCCACTATACTGCCTGCCCAATTTGTGTCAGTATAGCCTATCAACCTGATACCATCACCTCGAGCATATATGACCCATACTCGATTATACCACGCAAATACCGCAACACATGCTTTGTCATTGTCCAATGCACTCTCTTTGGATCAACCATGAACTGACTAAGAGAGTTTACTGCAAAGGATATATTTGGCCTGGTGTTGACCAAATACATGAGAGATCCAATCAACTGCCTGTATAAGGTGGGGTCTAAATCCTTTTCCTTAGATGATTCTACCTTCTTCCAATTCATGATCATAGGAGTAGACATGGCTCTACAATCCTCCATCTCGAACCTCCTCAAGATTTCAATGCAGTATTTCCCTTGTCCAAGGAGAATCTCTCCATTTGTCTGCCATACCTCCATGCTAGAAAGTAGTGCATAAGCCCCAAATCCTTCATCTCGAACTCTGTTGCAAGGTCCCTCTTGTACTCCTCTATGAGCCCTAGTGAACCTATTAAAAACAATTCATCCACATATAGAACAAGAATGAGAACCTCACCCCCAACCACCAAGTAGTAGAGGTTAGTATCCACTTCACTCTTCACAAAGCCCATTCCCTGCAAGTATCTATCAATGCACTCATACCACACCTTGGGAGCCTGCTTGAGTCCGTACAAAGCTTTCTTCAATCTACACACATGGGTTTCATTGTTGTGTGCTACAAAGCCCTCTGGTTGTTCTATGTATACCTCCTCTTTCAATTCACCATTAAGAAACGTCATCTTGACATCCATATGATGGATCTGCCATCCCATTTGTGTTGTAAGTGAGATCACGGCTCGTATGGAAGTATACCTAGCCACTGGAGCGAATGTCTCCTCATAGTCTATTCCCTCCTTTAGAGAGAACCCCTTGGCCACAAACCTTGCCTTGTATTTCTCTATGCTACCATATGCATTGTGCTTGGTCTTATAGATTCAACGTGATCCAACTACTGCCCTATCTATTGGTCTAGGCACAACCTCCCACACATCATTCTGCACTATTGAGGTATATTCCTCAACCATCTCATCTTGTCACACATGTTGCTATGCGGCCTCTTGATAGCTAGAAGGCTCACTATCTACCAACTGACTAACTAATGCCATATAGTCATTATACCTAGCTGGTTTTCTCTGCTGTCTACTACTCATCCTAGGAGCTCCCACAAACTCCTGAGTATCCCTATGTGTCTGTTGGTTCCTGCTACCAACTGTAGAAGATGAAGTATCAACCTCCATGTCTTCCTAATGCATCTCTTGGATCTGCTGCATCTATCGCTCCATACTCTGTGAACTCTCTGCACCTGAGCCTATGCTTGTACTAGTAACTGTACTTGAGCTTCACTAGCCATGATCTGCTTGAATGATCCTTAAAGCTTCTATTGGTTGCTCACTCTGATCATTTATTGGAAAATATCTAGACCTCCTAAATACCTTATCCTCCATGAACTTGAAATCACGCCTAACTATAATCCTCCTAGTCCCTGGAATAAATATCCGATATGCCTTTGAGGTTTCACTGTACCCAACAAAGTACCCTCTCCTTGTAGTCTGATCTAACTTGGAATGTGTAGGCCCTGGAATGTGACAATATGCCAAAATCCCAAATATCTTGAAGTGGCTAACATCTGGCTTCTTCCCTGAGAACGCCTCCTCTGGTGTCAGCTTGCCCAATACCTTATGTGGAACCTTGTTCTGTATGTATATTGTCGTACTACATGCCTCTACCCATAAGTAACGTGGCACATCCTGGTCATACAACATAGCCCTTGTTGCCTCTGATATAGACTGATTCTTCCTCTCAGCAACCCCAATTTGTTGCGGGTTGTAAGGAACAGTCCATTATCTCTTGATTCCTTCCCTGGTATAGAAATCCTAGAACTCTTTCCCTTTGTATTCGCCTCCATTATCTAACCGAAGAACCTTTATCTTCCTGCATGTCGAATTCTCCACAAGAGATTTGAACTCTTGGAAGTGACTGAAAACCTCATCCTTGGTCTTCAAGAAGTATATCCAAGTCTTCTTAGAGAAATCATCAATAAAAGTAACAAAGTACTCATATCCTCTGAGAGACTTCATCGACATTGGTCCACATATATCTGAATGTACTAGATCAAGAACACCCTTGGATCTGGTGTCACTCCTTGGAAAAGTTGTTTCGCAAACTTCCACAACACACATCCCTTACATACATCATCATGCTCTGTGCTCGCCTCTAGAACACCTGTCACTGTCTCACAAAGCAATCTAAGTGCTCCATGATGTATATGGCCCATCCTCCTATGCCATAACTCTCCTTGATCTATAGAATTATTGTTGCTCATCAGTGCCTTATGAGTATCAAACTGCAACTTTTAAAGTTGGTTGCTCCTAACTCCAATAGCTATGGGTGATTTCCAGTCCTTATGATTGGTTAACACATTTTCCCCTCTAAAGAGTACATTGTAACCTTATCCTGAAGGATGAATATGGAAATCAGATTCATACCCAAGCCTAGCACATGCAACACATCATGAATGGGAATCAACTTTCTATTCTCCCTCTGAAATAGAACAGTCCCTTTCCCGACTAGATTGAGTTTGGACATGTTCCCCATAGAAATTTGTTTTCTGATGTCCTCCTTATAATTGGAGAAGTACTCTCTAACTCCTATCATATGAAATGATGCTCGACTGTCTATATACCAAACACCCTGTGAGGTTGAGCTAACTATACAAGCTATGAGTGCAAACTCATCCTCCATTCTACTACAGAGCTCATCTGCACTTGTTGAAGTTGTTGTCTACTTCTTGCCTTTCTTTTCATTCTTCTTCCTTTACGGGCAATCGCTAAAATAGTGGCCAAAATTGTGACAGCCATAACACTTGATCTTAGACAAGTCCTTCTTCTCACTTTGTGGATTTGATCCTTTACTAGACCCCTTCTTCGCTTTCCCTTTTCCTGCTAGGGCAACGTTTTCCTATTTTGTCTCACTTTTCTGACTCTTATTGTTGGTTCCACTAACAAGACTTAGTCTAAGCTCCTCCTGATTGAAGTCACTCCATAGTCGATCCCAACTCGGTAAGGTGTCTTGTCCATTGATAACTTGAACAAAGACATCCCAGTGCTTTGTAAACCCATTTAGGGCTATCCGTACTAGCTCGTCATCATTTGGTTTATCTCCAATAGTAGCCAACTCATCCTTGACAAGTCTGAGTCTAGTGAGGTAACTTGTAACGTCTTCTCCCTTGTTCATCTAGGTATTACTCAACTTTTCTCTGAGAATTAGCTTCTGGTTAGTGGTAGCATTCTGGTAAAAATTTAGAATGGCATCCCACATCTTCTTCATTGTATCTAATTCTATGATATGCGGAACAATATGGTCTTTGACTCCATCAAGAACTAGCCTCCTCGCCTTGGCATCTTCCTTCTCATATGCTAAGAGTTGTGTTGGATCTGTAGGTACAGCTACAACACTGGTCATGTATTCCTTGATACCATTCTCTTTCAGCAATAAAAAAATTATGGCTTTCCAGACATCAAAATTTGAGGCTCCATCCAATCTATTGTGATCTCTTAAACATGTTGAGGTCATTTCAAAAGAAATTTTTTTTTTGGAAGAAGTAGAACTGGATTTTATAAACCCTCGATTTTTCCTTCCTACACTGAGCCTTTTCTGCCCTCAGATCAACTCTGATACCATGTGAAAATTCTATTGCAATTACTGATTATTAATCTCCTATCTATATAGATTATTTGACTGCCAAAAATTAATTCACAACAAATATTGAAAAATAACACAACTGCAACTTCACAAATAAAATCACGGGAATAGAGAAGAAAACATGTAAAATAATGAACACAATATTTTTGGACAAATTGTCCCTGGAAAAACCTCGAAGGGAAAACCAGTACTGCAGATGAGGAATTTTATTAAACTTCGGCAAATTAAGAGATACATAAACTACTTGCCTCTTACTGACAAAGCTCTGGCAATATTCTTCTCTAAAAATTCTTCCCTTAATTTCTCCTGCTAAAATTCCATTGCTGTTGTTCCCAACGTTATCACTGTGCCCTTGCTATCATTGCAAAACTATTTGTTATCACTGCAAATACTTCTCAAGTGTGTTTTCTCCAAATTCCCATTGATCCCTTTTTATATTTTTCTCATTCAAAAACCAATGGCCATGATTTAATCTCAATCAATGGCTAAGATTAATTAGACTCTAACAAACCCTAACTAACTGGATTCTAGAAGTCTCTAGAAGAATCAATTAATTAATTAAATAATTATCTAGACAACTAACTCCTTTCTAGAAGTCTCCAGAAAAATTAATTAAATAATCCTTGGGAATGGAGACACCTGTCCAAGCTACAAAATTAACAATGCTAACATCAAAATAGATTTAATAAAAATAAGACAGGAATAAATTATAAATTTAAGCACTTGCATAGAATTGACAAAATAAAGATAAGAAAAGAAAATATTTTTGGTTGAGACAAGATTGTTTATAGACCAAGGATTCTCTTGCATCAAACACCCCAAGTAATAAAATTTTGAGCCCATTCTCACAAAAAACTAACAAGTTTTCAAGGTTTTAGACATAGAGGTCCACATCTTCTAGGGATATATATGTGGATTCAATGATTCTTTTTATTCTTTTAATTCACTAAGTATTCAACATAATCTCTACCTTTGGTCCTCTTAGTGGCTCTCTTCTACAATATTTTCTCTATCTCTTCCCCTCATCTTCTTGTTGAAATATGAATCTTCCAATTTAGGGATTCTAACCTTGTTCTTACATTCTTGTTATCAACAATGCATATGCATGAAAACTGTATAGGTATATTGCATCAAGCATGTATGTGAGATTTCCTAATCTTATTACAATTCTCTCATAGGAGTTTCTTGATAACTTTTGTACCACTTTATAGGGCCTATAAATTATTAAAATTCCCTTTATGAAACCTTTCCTTTCTAAGATGTTTTAATACCAAATATCCTTCTATAATATCATTTTATCTCATCTTCATATCTACCTACTACTTATACTTTTGGCTTCTTTTAGATAGAAATTCTCCAGCCTCTTGGTGCACAGATTATATATGTATGTAGAAAAATTAACCATTTCAACACTCTAGATTGGAGTTTCTATCATACCCCTAAAATTTATTACACATTTTGAGATGCATACATATAAAAAATGGAAATATGTCTTTCTAATGCTCCTATTAACTAAATTGTTGTAGCCAAAATTTACCTAAACCAATACTAGATCCTATTACTTAGGCTTGTCCCCTGCCAACTATCTCATCAAATGTAACCTTCATTCTCCCATGAAATAGTGGATGATTAATTGAACTCAAATCCAACTTATTCCCTATCTTTATTGTTATTATCCTCCAAAAATAACCAATTTACTTAGTGTCATGGTCTTGACAGAATGCTCCTAGAAAGACCATCTTATTAGGTGCTAAAATAGCAAGTCATAAATCCTAGAGCTTTTCTCCACTTTCAAGATCAGGGGTTTTTCTTCAAGAGGCTAAATAAAGGATACAAACTTAGGATGATTAAATTGTTGCAATTTGGTTGTCATTGATGTCAAAAGTATAAGTAAAGTGTGAGGTTGGTTATCTTTGATTTCAGAAGTTGGTTGCAGTTTGGTTGCATGTGTTGCAGTCGGGCTATTTGGTTGATAGTCTGAGAGATACTCTGAATTTTGTTCACTAGTCATGTGCTCCTACGGTTTGGAAGTTATCTTCATATGTTATCAAAGCATTTGTGATTCAAGTTTCATGTTGTTTGGATTACCGGAGAGGTGCTTTATAAGTGATAGTTTGAAGACAATGTTGTTTCTCTGAGGATGCTCATAGTGGTGCAAATTTTGGCTTTGCATTCCTCTATGTTTGTAGATATGGTCATGTGGTTCAAAATTTAATTTTAGTGTGTTGTTAATTTGCTATATCCAAAGTTTCATATCATTTGTCCCTCCGTAGAGAAAGTTGGAAGTGACAAAGTGAAGGACTGTATTGTTTGGTGGGTAGTTTCAGTGTATGTTGCCTTGCACCAACTTGTTGTTATATGAAGTGGTGAATTGGCTGGTAGAGAATGATCCTAAAGATCTTGTGATGTTTCATGTTGCTCCACAAGGTTTTTTTGGTTTATCCAGAATAGGTTGTGGTTCAAAATGAAGGTGTTGTTGGGTTATGCTTTTGCCTAGATGACTAAGATATGTTGAAGATGTGTGCCACGAGTTGGGGTTTGTGTTGAATCCTTGAAGTGTTTGAATATGTTGCATGGGTCATGTTGACTCATCTGGAAGAAGTGCAAGTAATGTTTAATATTTGATGAGTACCACCAAGTTGTAATGACTAGCATGCTACAAGTTTCATATTTTTCCTGCTTAAGGCCAACCTATTTCAAATATGCGAAGCATACAATTGTTGTTCCTTGAATACTAATGTTATGAAGGATGTTTAAGACTAGGTTAAGCATGTTTTAGAATCCACAAGGCATGTTCCTCTTCCTAGTGTTGCATGTAGTTCATTTCTAGGGCTTTCCCTCCACATGTTTCATGTTGTTTGATCGACTTGTAATTGTAATATTCTTGTTGTTCTTGGCCAACATGTAATATAATCAATATAATATCATGTATATATTGTAAACCTAGTTGATCTAGGTGGTGTGTGAGTGTAAGGAGTCAAATGAGGGTGTGTAATGCATTATGATGTGTATGTAAGCAACTGAAAGAGAAAGAGAAAAAGTTGTAGATCTTGTTCGGATTCAATTTGATCTATCTCTGAGACAGAAAGGAAGCAAAGAGTGTGCCTAATTGGTTGTTGGAGGTAGTGAGCCAAAGACAAAACTTCTTGAAGGTTGAAAGAAGCGAGTCAGTAAGTTAAAGAGAAGACAATTGAAGAAGTTGCAAAAGATTTGTCAAAGCATAATTGCAATCATCAAAAGGATTGATCTTCATTGTCAGATTCAGATAGTAGAAGGATTATCATGCTGTAATATTTGTTGAGTTTTTTCTCAATTCAGGGAGTATTTTCTTCCTTGGGTTTAAGCCCTAAAAAAAAGTCTGCAGGGAGTTGTAGCTTCCTTGGGAGTGACCCTAAAACCTTTGTACAAGGAGTAGTATCTTCCTTGGGTTGTAGCCCTAAAACAAAGTTGTAATTGCGATTCATTGTGAGGCTGGATTAGGACAGTAGGTCCTAGCAGCTTTTCTTGTTGTGGTGTTTCCCCTTTAGGGTTTTTCAGATATATCTGGAGTTATGTGGTGTTGTGCATTGTGTTGATCTTTCATGTTTCTATTAATGTTGTAAAGATTAAGTTTTAGTTTGCTCTGGAGGTTTTGGGATTTGTTTGAATACTGATTCACCCCTCCCCCCTCTCAGTATTTTGGTGTATGTTCAACATAAATGATAACTATGAGAGTGGGTAATCTCTCCTATACTTTGTGCCAAGTTTAAGCTTGGGAGGGTGTTCCTATAGGTCAAACTAAATATATTATTATATTAATTTAGAATGATTGATCAGTGTACCAAACAAAAATTATACCCAATTGCATTATTGACCCCTAAAATTGTTATTAATTCAAGATAATATAGTTACAATATACCTTTTTATAGTTGATTTTATCTCATGCATAATGTATCCTTAAATTATAATAGTTTTATAGTTCATAAAATGGATTTATTTCAAATCATTTTACATAAAGTAAGGTATAATCATACTAGATATATTCTCTAAATATTTAACAATTTAACCTTACTTAATAGTAATCCTTGGTTATCTTGTTGAATCATAAAAGGAATGTGAATTTCCTATTTCTACTTTTATGAGTATTAGTAAAGTATTTTTGTGTTTCTTGATAATTTTGGAAGGTCAAGGTCTTCACTAACTAATGTCTTATTGGGTAACAAATTAAGTAAGAAAAAATAAGGAACAATGGAGGTATTAGGCATAGTAAAAACTTCTACTTAATAATCCCTCTCTGAGCTCATTTTTATTCATCCATAATAGGTAGAATATTATCACACATGAAAAGTATTTAATAATATTCTACAAAAAAAATCAAATACCCATTACAACCACACCAACAACTATGGTGGAATAAATTTTACAAGGAGAGGGCTTGTTGCACTTCTAAACTCTAAAAACCTCTAAAATATCAATGAACAATTAAGGAGACAAAATTTTACATGCATCTATTATAGTAGCTACCTCTCTACAATTTATAGAGAAACTTTAATGGTAGAAAAAATAATAGAAGTTGAAACCCTAGATAATTCTACACTATGATCAATGAAAAATTGAAGAACCAACCCTTACAAACAAAAAAAATCATACTTATAGATATACAAAATGGAAAATTGAGTCTAATAGATAGGAAACATGGAAGAATCATGTTGTAGGGGTTTCTCAAACCATCAATGTCATCTTTATTAATGCCTACACATAAGATCAACACCACTAGGATTCATAGAGATGCTCAAAATGATAATAAAATATTCATCATTTTGATCTCCATCATTATGATAAGTAATTGCAAAATGGTTTGAGTGTGAAGAGGAAAAATGGGTCCAGAAAATCTATTTCAAATCATTATAGACACAATGTAAGGACATCAAATTCTAAAAACATTAATAGCTATATTAACTCGCGTATGCCATTTTTCCTTTTCTCCTCTTTCAATCCATGCTTGAAAAAAATTGTCATGGCATGAACCAATCAGTTATGGTGGTCGTAGAGGTTGCCGTTGGAAATTAACAATGAATTCAAGTCATTTTTGTCATTTTTTCTTGAAACACCAAGCAAATTTACCTTCATTAGGTCGATGATGTATTTTGAGCGATAAAATTATTGTTCTAGTAGTTAGGGAGACTAAATTGGTCATAAATGACTTTTAGGATTGTGCAAGGGATAGGTGAAAGCTATATTAAGAAATTGAAAGAGTTTTGAACTATCAAGGATCAAGGAAAACTCATACCACATACCTTTGGTCAAAGTTTCAATAGTCAAAGATACTAAGGAATTCATGTCATTGAGGTTTATGGAATGGGGGAAGTTTGAATGAGCAATCCCAAATAAAGTTTATAGTTTTCAAAATGTTGAGGGCTAGGAGTTAGGATTACCTCATGAGATGTACCAAGTTCAAGGGAAGGGTGGAAGTCTAACTCCAAAGGGGAATACAAATGGATCAAAAAAATTAAGAGGGTTAGGGAAGGCATGAAATGGATACACGAGAAAAAGAAAAGTTTACAATTGTAACTTTGACGAAGTACTTTGAGTCAATAGTCAATAATTGGGGAGGAACTAAAAGAGGTACCCAAGTTAGGGATGGTATGATTCCCTAGTCTAAAATATAGGGAAATTTTGATAACAAAGACCAAAATGGAAAGACTAAAATGCAATGGTTTCTTATTGAAAGGGAAGGTCGACAACTCAACAAAAACAAAAGACTTAGCCATTTTAGTGGAAATCTTCAAGGATCAGAGATCGAGGATGCCTCTAAAATGACATTCAAGTAGAATCAAGTTTGATACTTCAAAAAAAAAAATCCAAGGTATTAGGTTAGGATGTTGGGACTTGGGTGGATGGCAGAAAGGTAAGGAAAATGCCAATAGTTTGAAACTCTATTAGAACACAAATAACACCCAGAAAATGCCCTAGACTTAGAATTTTCTCTTATCCATACAAATTTTTAACACCAAAAGGACACTTAGAGGATAAAACTTAGGTAAAACACAGGAGTGAAATCCCAAACAAATATTTCTTAGATCAGTTATAAAGGGTAAAAGGAAGCCTAAGTGCACAAACAAATAGGGATTCAATGAAAAAATTAATATTATAATATTAAGTCATAATAAGCTATAATTGGGGATGTGTATCTCTTGTAGAAATAGTGAGAATCCAAATATCTTTGGGCTATAAAACAAAAATGGGAACCAAAATGAGATTGAGACTAACTTACACGTAATCATGATAAATAGGGGTCATGATTGCATACATAGAACATTGTATTTACAAGACAAGACAACACAATATAAACCAAAATATACACAAGGATAAAGTTTTGCATCAAATTACATGGAAGCACCAAGGATGAAGATATGGTTGCAATTAAAACATATAAACATATTCTAATAATACCCTATGAGAAAATCTATGGCTCAAAGTCTATTGCAACTATTTGACTCTATCAAAGATAATCGTACAAAACGATATGATTTTCATCAATCCATTACATATCTATCTCCAAGATGGAATAAATTTTATTTCATGCATGTGTACATATGAATTTTTTAATGATTTGATAATTGGGGATGTGTATCTCTTGTAGAAATAGTGAGAATCCAAATATCTTTGGGCTATAAAACAAAAATGGGAACCAAAATGAGATTGAGACTAACTTACACGTAATCATGATAAATAGGGGTCATGATTGCATACATAGAACATTGTATTTACAAGACAAGACAACACAATATAAACCAAAATATACACAAGGATAAAGTTTTGCATCAAATTACATGGAAGCACCAAGGATGAAGATATGGTTGCAATTAAAACATATAAACATATTCTAATAATACCCTATGAGAAAATCTATGGCTCAAAGTCTATTGCAACTATTTGACTCTATCAAAGATAATCGTACAAAACGATATGATTTTCATCAATCCATTACATATCTATCTCCAAGATGGAATAAATTTTATTTCATGCATGTGTACATATGAATTTTTTAATGATTTGATAAATGTGCTAGAGGTAAATATAAAATTATTTAAAAATGACACCCACAAGTAGTAAGAACCACTCCCACAATCATCCATATGAAAATGTACATCTAAAAGATCCTCGAGAGCAAGAAGCACATTAAAACCTGCATATATATTAGCATGGGGAATTTCTTCTTAAACATCGAGCTGAAATGTATGATGTGTAAGTGCACCCTCAAGTTGGGTTGAACCATGTAAGTGCTCTAGTTCATCTAAAGCTTGCAAAATATCTTTACCACAAATGTTGATATATTTTTCCATGTTTGAATCACAAATTTGATCCAAAAAAACTCTACATCCTTAGCATATAGCTCATAAATTTGAGGTACTTCATGTGAAAACTCACAATCTTCAAATTGCCTCTTTATTTTTTGTCTTTTGACATCACCTAATGTATAGAAATTTCTAATAATAAACTGATCAATAATTTTCTCTTCTTCCTCATCATGCATACCAACACTTTGACCTATTTGAGGACACAAAAATTCAACATTACCATGCTCAACTAGTGAGGTTAAAATTTTATCCTCAACATAACCTTTGTTAAAAAAATTGCTCCAAATCAAGTTCCAAAAATGGTTCATATAAAAAAATTCATGGTTGAAACTAGTTGACTCTTGCATACCTTCATATGCATCTTTCTTAATTGCAACAAGGAAGGTGTGAGCTTAATTGAGCTCCTAAATAATAGGTGGCTAGCACACACCACCTTTGCATGTGCTAAAAGACCCTTCATTAGCATATAGATCAATACCTTGAGACACTTTGTGTGAAGAATTTCGCTCCTCAAAATTTTCTTATATTTCATGTTCACTTTGGTTTTTTTGTGCATGTGTGTTTGGACTCAAATCTTCACTTCACAAAAATTGAAAAAATCACAAATTGGCTAAGTCTTGATGGCTCCTAATGGGATGGGAATCCTTGACAAAGAAAATGGAAAGTGAATGGTTAATGAAAAGAGGTGGTTGGTGGTTCCCTGGGAACCAAAAACCATAGGTTCCTAGTTCCTAGTCCTGGCTCAGGCTCCAACAAAGTGTTGGGACTTTTTGTGCGTGTGGTGATAGTTCTTGTTGGACATGTAGTTGACAAAAAATAATATTAGTGTAAACATGTGGTTTTGGTTCCTAATTAGTGTGAAAGCCCCAACATTACAAGGAGTACAAATTCAAAGAGGAAGGCATGCATTTTGAATTAGAAAAATTTATGTGTTCTTAGTGAATGCTTTGGTCATGATTTAATAATTGAATAAGTAGCACCACACATGGTATTGAGCCACTTATTATGTATTGAAAAAATAGCTTTAGAAGAACTTTCCATGGCTAGGTTTAAAGTAATTAGAGGCCTTTATGGCTCAACTAACCTTGGGATTGAACATTTCCTTGGTAAGGTTACTTATTTCATTGGTAAGATGGGCTATAAGGTTGATAAGATATGTTATCTTGGGCCTATTGCCTCTTTAAATCCACTAAATTATTTCCAAAAATTTGTAACACGGTCTTTACTTCATGCAACTCATTGTAAGGAGCAACATAAGTAGGGGCTAGATGGATGTTACTATAAGACGATGTGTCAAAATTGGTTCAATGGGTGGATTCTTTGGAAAACCTTGGGGATATTTTTCCTACTTGTATTAAATAATTTTATGTTATTATAGAAATATCATAGGTGTTAGGTAAGGTTATTCCTCCCATGGACTATATCATAACAACTACATCACTATTTAGAGCCCTCAGGTAATATAAAAATCATGATTTGGAGAAGGATTGAGCAAGGAAAGAATCCTATCCTAGGTCCTTTGGAACATGAAATTGAAGTCTTCCATGAATTCATGAGGTTCTATTTTGATAGTCGTAAAATTTTCTACTAGGGATGGGTGGTCACTTTTATCCTCAAACTATTCAAAATGTTTCTTAGTTAACTTATACTAGTTATGCATTGAATTAGGCAACAACCATCTATACAATTGCAATGATTTACTTTTCAAGGATACGGAAAGAGGTATAATAGCCACATTATCCCATGTGATATTATGAACATAACATATATCATCAACATCTTGGACGTGTTCTATAGGGGTGGTGGCATTCTCACCTTTGAAATAGGGAATAATTTTTAAAGTTTCTACTAGAATTCCATCATTATTATCTAGGATAAGATGAATACCCTCATTGAAGGTGACAAACCTTCATTGAAAGTGAAAAAGGCTTGATTTCTTGAGGCATCCATAGGAGTATGGAATTTTTTTTTCCGTTTGGTTAGGAGAAACTAATTTTAATAGGCATACCTTTCACTCTCAAATGGGTTTTTGATATGGTGAGGGATACCTATTATGTTTTTTCCTTTTGTTTGAATATAGAGGTAATTCTAAAAAAATAGGATACTTACCTTTATAGGATTCTTTTGTTTGAATTTTTAGCATGAATGATCAGCATGGTTTGAAGTCAAGAGATTGGAGTTTCCATGTGCTTGTATGATGTATTCAACGGATACAACTACTAAGAAAAACATAAATATTCTCAGAAGAATGATGTAAGGCTCATTAAATTGGTTCAATTGGATGCGCCATAAAATTGTTGTCACTTGAAATTGCACCCTTATTAAACATGGTTCTGTTGTCACCTGGATTTTCGCCCTGCAGAATATAAACTCAACAATCCAGTGCAACATGGGAAGACCTCCAAAGCTGTGGGTCACTTATAGATAGAGGTCAACCTCCGGAGAAGGCCGACTTCCTTTGGTGTCACCTAACTATTGATCTTAGAAGGAAAAGGGAGAAGGATAATGCATAAAAATGAAAATTAAATCCTATGGTGATACATCAAAATGACAGGAACAATGAGATACTTTGATTACACTTGAATATTGATGATGAACATAAGATTACACATCAAATCTGTATAAGCTATGCATTAATATGTCACAATAGGTTTGATTCACACACTTTTTCCAAAGAGGAAAATAATTTTTACAGACTAGAATCCATATGTGATTATGTAAACACAATTTGTGATTTGTATAATGATGCTTTTGCAAAGGAAGGCATGAAAACACAAGATAAAGTCATGAAGGAATAAAAGAAAATTCACAAAATAATTTGATTATGAACCTAAAATGCACAACACTCTGCAAGAACAAGATGGAAATTCGAACATCAATAGTCACCAAGGTAAACTTTATATATCATGCTCCAAAATGAGTTACAAAATTTTGCTAATCTGAGAGAGGATTGTAGAAGTCACAGACTTTCGAAAAGCATACCCCATAACTCTTCTACAAAGAGGCTAAAATTCCTAATATACAAAAGTGTGTCGGCCCCTAGGGCTTACAAAATATTCGTCTTCAGAAAAATCTGCCTTTAGATCTTTTCATGTAGTTAATGTTGTGTTTGATCGAATCCTTGCTGTCCATGTCGGTGTGAAATATCGCCCCTAGGAGAAGCTTTTAGATCTTTTGCAGCATTAACCTCTGGTCCTCGTGTCCCTCTTGAACCTCCTTGTCGAGCTGCCTTGAAAGCCTTTGAGCTCATAGCCAACTCCACGTCATTTTCACTCTGTTGATCTTGTTCACGGGGGTCAAACTACCATGGCTCTCCTATAGCCTCACCTGATTGGTTGAACTCGTGCCATATGAGATTTCCAGACAGTCAAAGGTCACTCAAACTGGATCGCATGTCGGTGAGACACTAATCGTGTCTCCCCGATGCGATTAGACCTTGCAGCAGCATTCGACAAGACACACGATGGTTGGAAAGAGCTCATATCAAGCTTCAAAAGTCATACCGATATCCTTTTTCCATTGGTGGGTCCATCGCTATTGGCAGGTCCAACATCAGTCGAGGAGACGTCACAGCGAGCCACCTTGAGTTCATTTTGTATCGGCAAGACCCTATCGGGTCAACAGGACGTCACAGCGAGGCTCAGAATCCTTTGGCGAGCTCATTCTTTATGTCGGGGAGACCTCTGCCAGTCGGGAAGACCTTGTGGTGATATCACTCTATTCTCCCTGGGCTTATTTCCTTTCGGTGAGACCTCTTCGTTTCGGGGAGACCTTACCCCGAACTCACCCCTTGTCACCGAGACATCGCTGGGTCGGCGAGACCTTTCATTGAAGACTCCCTCTTTCGCCGGGACATTTCGGAGTCACCCAGACATTGCGTCGAATGTATTCATTCTCCTCGAAGGCACATCCTATTGGTGAGACATCTCCTAATTGCCGAGACCTCATGGTGATGAAAACTTTCTTTGCCGATGTCGCTTATTTCGGAAAGAATTTACCTTCTATGTGCACCACGGTCGGCGAGACTATTGGGTCGAGGAGATATCTCCCCGAACTCAAAATATTATACCGAACGCCCCCTATGTCGGTAGGACCCTCCTCATTCAGCCAGACCTCATGGCAAATGTAAAACTTTCTCTCCGACGACGGCCTAGCGAACAACTGTTGGGGAGACTTTCCTCTGTCAGCAAGACATCATGGCAAGCTCCATTAGTCACACTGAAGGTTTACAACCATCGGTGAGACCATCGCTTGTCGGTAAGAGATTACACCGACCCCTTCCATTCCTCCTGAGCTCAAACCTTGTGTTGGTGAGACTCCCACTGGTTGGAAAGACGTCACAATGAAAGCACCCTCCGTCAGCGAGACCTCTTTGGTATTGGTGAGACCCTATGCCGAAGGCATAACCCTTCAGTGAGCTGAAAACACCTCAGCAAGACATCATCCGGTCGGCGAGACTTCACAGCGGGCGGCCAAAGTCTGAGCGATGTCCCTTATCATTCGGCAAGAACCTCAACGATTGGTAAGACCTTTCACCGAATGCCAAAGGAGAGACACTTCCAGTGTCTCACCAACATGCGATTATGATGAAGTGACCTTTGACCGCCCATGAATCTTACGTGGAGTATGCTTGACCAATCTGAAGGAGCCAAGGACGAACTATTGACAACTTGACTGTTTGACTCCCCCCTGCGAAGGTCTCAGGGGGGATGCTTTTTGAAAGTCTGTGACTTCTACAGTCCTCTCTCAGATTAGCAAAATTTTGTAACTCATTTTGGAGCATGATATATAAAGTTTTCCTTGGTGACTATTGATGTTCGGATTTCCATCTTTTTCTTGCAGAGTGTTGTGCATTTCAAGTTCATAATCAAGTTATTTTGTGAATTTTCTTTTATTCCTTCATGACTTTATCTTGTGTTTTCATGCCTTCCTTTGCAAAAGCATCATTATACAAATCACAAACTGTGTTTACATAATCACATATGGATTCTAGTCTGTAAAAATTATTTTCCTCTCTATAAAAAGTGTGTGAATCAAACCTATCGTGACATATTAATGCATCACTTATACAGATTTGATGTGTAATCTTATGTTCATCATCAGTATTCAAGTGTAATCAAAGTATCTCATTGTTCCTGTCATTTTGGTGCATCACCATAGAATTTAATTTTCATTTTTATGCATTATCCTTCTCCCTTTTCCTTCTAAGATCAGTAGTTAGGTGACACCAAAGGAAGCCGGCCTTCTCCGAAGGTTGACCTCTATCTATAAGTGACCCACAGCTTTGGAGGTCTTCCCATGTTGCACTGGATTGTTGAGTTTATATTCTGCAGGGTGCAAATCCAGGTGACAACAGTTTTTGGCATGCTCGGTGGGACTAGGAACTGACTGTGTCAGTCCCTTTTGTACCATGTATTACTACAGTTTGGTGTGTACAACAGTATTTTCTGCCTTTGGAGGCAAGTTTTTAACATACCTGGTGACTCCAAGCCTAAAGTATCTTGTTTCAGTAGTTTGAGTGTTGGTTTCATGATAGTATGTCTTACCATTCACCATTTCATGAAGGTATGGTGCTTGCATCTTTTTATCAGTCATACCCTATTGAAGATACCGCTAGTTTTACTCAAAATAGCTATGTAGCAGTGGGTTACCAGCAAGCTCAATTGGCCTACCACCCACCCACCCCTGCACAAGTTCAGCAGCGGCATGCTTATGCTCATCAACAACCCCAGGAGGGTTATTTTATCTCCAATCAGCAAATTTATTCTTCACATGAGCCTCAAAATTTAGATGAAATGAGTATAGAGAATATGTCTTTATATTTCCAAAAGCAGTTTGAAGAAATTGAAAATCAGCAGGAGGTCAATAGGCAACAGGAGGAGCTTGCTTATCAAGCTTATATTCATCAATAGGAGGTTGAGACACAAAGAGGATCCCATTTAGTACAAGAATTTGAACAAAGTTAGTCTAACTCTCCTGAAGAGCAACTTTCTCAAATGCCCCAATCAGCTGCTTCCTTTTCAAATCCCTTCTTTGAAGGACTTCACTACACGAGATTCAATGTTCCAAGCTTTAAACAGAATGAAACTTCTATCAAAAAGAAAGTAGAGGAGAAGCAACTTATTGATCAAGATAACTTAATCCTCTGAGAGAAGCTTAAGAATGTGAATCCTTTGCATTTAGCCATTAAGTGTTATCAATTGCAGCAACAAAGGATTGAGTAGCAAGAAGACACTTGTTCCGAAGAATCCTTGACTATTCTAACCAATCAGCAAGATCAACAAAGTAAGTCTTCTAATTCTTCAATTAAGCTCCCTAAGTTTGAAATTCCAAAATTTAGGATTTTTCATCCTGTGCAAAAGCCTGTAGTTGAGGAAACTCAGTCCATTATCCCTCAAGAGCAGTCTTTTCAATTACAAATTCAGCCTAGTGACAAGATAAAAGAAGTTTTTGAGGTAGATGAAACTCTTTTGGGTATTGATACATTTGAGCGTGAATTTCAAAATGAAAATTAGGGTTGTTACAAGTGATTGATGAACAGGGCCAATTAGGACAACAGAGTTCTAAACAAGAAATGACAGCAGAACATGGAGTTATGTCATTTTCATCTAATGAGCTTCCTAGTTTTGCTGAACAGAGAGATGAAACCTTGATTAATTTGTTTTTGAACTTCCTGGTTTTGATAATGAGGTTGGAAAAAGCATGTCTAAACAACCATTAGTGATAGGGTTTCAACAGCAAAAAGGTGATAACACCAATGACAAGGTGTTCTTCCATCAAGATGAGCATGATCAACAAAAGTATGTCTTGAAAGATATAAGTACTCCTTTAAATATTAAAAGAAAAAATCATGAAGTTGATGTAGGATATCTTATGCATGAGAAAGCCAACCATGAACTTGGAGAAGACCTGTTCTCAAATATAATAGAGGGTTTTGGTTCAAGGCTTGATGTTAAGCTATCTATTTCTAAACCTGTAAAGTGTGAACAACATATAGATGCAACAGAGCAGAAATTTTTCTTCCCTCAAGAGTGTCGTCCTGAGGAAAACAATAGTCCTCTTATCATTAAAGGGACTGGTACTGTGCAAAATGATGAGGATTTGTTATGGGATGACCTGGAGATTTTCATTTCAAGCTTGGATTATAAACGACCTTTTAGTGAAGCGCATCAGGTAGATATCAATATATCAAATGAAAAAGAGCCTGTACCTCAAGCCCTCACTAATTTACTTGATGAGTTTCCTGATTTTATGGAGGGAATTGAAGGAAAATTTATGATACAATCCCTAATGCCAAATGTTGATCAACATATTGAGGAATATGATGGTGGTGTGTTGATCAATATGCAGAAAATCCAAGACAACCAGGACTTGACAGCATTTGACCAATTTGATAGGGTCAATGAAGTGGACATTTCATTGACTTCTGAGCCAATTCATTCAAATGAGATTATCATTGTGCAAGATAGAGAAGAAGTATATTTTCACAAGCAAATCAACATTAAGAGCAAGGAGTTTATCCTTTCCAGAGGACGCTAAATTAAATATTTGTTTAACAAAGTGCCAAGGAGAGCAGAGTGTGCTATTGTTCCAGAAAAATTTGATGCAGTTACAACATTGGAACAACAGGATATATCCACTTATCCATTTGCAGACATCAGTTTTTGCGATCAATTTGAAATGGTAAGTGGATTTATCCTTGTCTTTCCAAGTGTTATGCAATTAGTATGGGTATTTTCTCTCTTTTGTCATGTTTTGTCTGCAAGTCATCAACTTGCAATTCATCTTTTATTAGTCAGGAGGGGTAGTTATTTCATAGAGCCGGTGAATGGTTTTGTTTGACCAGCTTCTTTTCTGGTTAGTTTAGGTTAGAATAGGTTTAGTTGTTGTTTCAATTCCCTAAGTATTGTTCCAACACAAATAAGTAGTTTCCATTCAATAGTTTTTCATGTTTTCAATAAATTATCTAAGTGATCTGTTCTTGAGTTACAAATGCGTTATAGCCATGTGTAAGGCTGCTCCAATTTTGTTCATGAGTTTTCCCAATGACTCCATGCCCAATGGATAGGCCTAGGCTACTGGTTTCTATGTTTAACAGGCAAACATCCAGCAAAGGTCGCCAAAAATGTTACCCAATTTTCACCTACAGGCTCTATTAGGGGAAATCATGTTTAAATTTGGCACGTGGGTTAAATGTGGCTCCAATAAGGGTTGAGACCAGCATGCAGGTGTTCGGATTTCATTGGGAAAGTCTTTATCTGATGCTTTTTCACAAGGAAGTCTGTTGGGAAATCCTCCCTCCTTCAGATTTGGCATAAAACTCTTGAGGATGAAAGTCGCTGAGACTAGCTAGATCTCTTGCCAACTGACTGTTGCGCTATATTCATTCAAAAATCCTTAGGTCGCCTAGACATTTTTATTCGCCGTGGGTTTTTAAAGTCTCCCTGACTGCTGAAGTCACGCCGACCCTTATGCACAAGGCTAGCATTGCCGAAAGAAGGGTTTCATCAGGGAGAGGTCTGGTCGAATGACGAAAGTCTTGGCGAAATGGTTTGCCTTCGAGGTAACGTCTTGCCGAAGGGATAGAGGTCTCACCGAAAGGATTTGGCATTGCGGGGAGTGTTTTTGCGCTCGGGGAGATGTCTCTCTGACCAAGAGGTGGTCTCTCCGAAACGAAGGGGCATGGTGAAATGTTTGGCTTTCGGTGAAAGGTCTTACCGACCACTAAGGGTCTTGTCGAATGATAAGGGACATCGCTCAGACTCTAGCTGCCCGCTGTGAAGTCTCGCCGACCGGATGATGTCCTGCCGAGGTGTTTTCAGCTCGCCGAAGGGTTATGCCTTCGGCATAGGGTCTCACTGATACCAAAGAGGTCTCACCAACGAAGGGTGCTTTCGTTGTGATGTCTTGCCGACCAGTGGGAGTCTCACTGACACAAGGTTTGAGCTCTGGAGGAATGGAAGGGGTCGGTGTAATGTCTTACCGACAAGCGATGGTCTCGCCGATGGTTGTAAACCTTCGGTGTGACTAATGGAGCCCGCCATGATGTCCTGTCGATAGAGGAAAGTCTCCCCGACAGTTGTTTGCCAGGCCGTCGTCAGAGAGAAAGTTTTACATTTGCCGTGAAGTCTGGCCGAATGAGGAGGGTCTTGCCGACACAGGGGGGCTTTCGGTATAATATTTTGAGTTCGGGGAGATATCTCCCCGATCCGATAGTCTCACTGATTGTGGTGCACATAGAAGGTAAATTCTTGCCGAAATAAGTGACATCGGCAAAGCAAGTTTTCATCGCCATGAGGTCTCGGCGATTAAGAGATGTCTCACCGATAGGATGTGCCTTTGGGGAGAATGAATACATTCGGCGCAATGTCTGGGCGACTTCAAAATGTCCCGACAAAAGAGGGAGTCTTCGATGAAAGGTCTCGCCGACCCAGCGATGTCTCGACGACAGGGGGTGAGTTTGGGGTAAGGTCTCACCAAAAGGAAATAAGCCCAGGGAGAATAGAGTGATATCGCCACAAGGTCTTCCCAACTGGTGGAGGTCTCCCCGACATAAAGAATGAGCTCGCCAAAGGATTCTGAGCCTCGTCGTGACGTCCTGCCGACCCGATAGGGTCTTGCCGATACAAAATGAACTCAGGGTGGCTCATTGTGACGTCTCTCCGACTGATGTTGGTCATGTCGATAGCGATGGACCCACCAATGGAAAAAGGATATCGGTATGACTTTTGAAGCTCGATATGAGCTCTTTCCGACCATCGTGTGTCTTGTCGAATGCTGCTGCAAGGTCTAATCGCATTGGGGAGACAACTTTGGAGGTCTTCCCATGTTGCACTGGATTGTTGAGTTTATATTCTGCAGGGCACAAATCCAGGTGACAACAGGTTCAATATTTCATAGCAACAATGGGAAGAATCTCTTGAGTATGGGACCTTGCTAGTGTGAAGGAGGGGATTCACTACCCTCAAGATGATGGGGTATTAAGGAGAAAATAACCCTCAGTTACCTTAGGGATCAAAGCTTAGGTGACAAGATAAAGATTGAAGAATATTTATACAACTTAATCAAACAAATATTAAACTGCTAATGACAAGAATAATAAAATCACTTAATTAAAAATTTAATGATAGAATCATAATCTCTAATATACAAAAATGGAAAGTACAAGAATCACATATTTTACCCTCAAGAGGATTAAGCCTCGACCACAAATGATAGCACATTGTGGGGATATTTGTGCCTCACATTGTCGTCTCTGATGAAATAGAGAATAAAAGCCTTAAATATGAAACGCCTAGCTTGTCAAGTCCATACATCTGCACACAAATAGAGAGGGAAAAATGTTGGCAGTTGTTTCGGGTCCTGCCTTAGTCAAACCCCTATTTTGGTGTTTCCACCTCCACGGACAACTAGATAGGTAGAGATAGACAAAAATGCATAAAGTAAAAGATGTGTGATAAAAAAAAAACCTCACAAAGGAGGAGAACCCCTATCATGATTATAAAGACATGAGCATTAAAAGCTCGAATTTTGTGCTTGAGAACTTCTCCATTTTTATTTTGGATGTGATTTCCATCTCTTCCTATAATAGGATCAAAATCCATTCTATACAAGCTCCCACTCAAATGCAGATTAGTATAATAAACCCTCTACCCAATACGTATAATTTGAGGTTATCAATATTTGATACCAAATGAAAGGGATACATGTACATAAAAACTTACTCTAAATTAATATTTGAGGAGAGTAATGTGCAAATTTTAGATCTTTACAATTACATAAAGAAGGAAAACAGATAAGACAATAATAAAATTATACGACAATATACATGTACTTAGGAAAAACCCTTTTATGAGAAAAAACCATAATCCAAAACATGAACCAATTATATTATCAACAACAAATCTTACAACACAATCTCGAGGATATACCACTATAAGAGTATCACCAACATACAACTTTGGAGTAATTCTAGTAGCATAACAATGCTTACAAATTAATTATCCAATACCTCCATCTAAAGCACCCAATAAATAAGAGAGATAATACATGAAACCATCAAATGGTAATTATAAAACCTTGAGCTAAACCACCTAAAATATAGCACCCAAATCCCTAAATAAGTCCACAAGTTAAAAATAACATATTTCTTCCACTTGTCATAAGTGCATCACAATCCAGTCACCAACTCTGGTGTTCCATTTTGGCTTCATTATCTCTATTCGAATATGATTTATGATGTGCCATAAGTTGGTCAATAAGTGTAACTCCCTATTGTAGTTTTTTTTGTGTCCTATATATTTTTATATTTCTAATGAAAGAGGGAAAGCTTTTGTAGGTTGTAAATTTTGATTCAAGAGGCTATTGACACCTATTTAAAAAATATATATATAAAGCTTGAAAAGATCCATGTAACATACATCTCTAAAGGTCCAAATGTTGAACAATCCATAATTTTTTTGGACAAAAGACTACCTATATAGCCCAACAATTATGTTTCACAATCTTGAAACTACATTCTCTTTATACTTAACATTGGGAGCAATGTTGTTACACATTTCTTAACACATCGTAGGGATAGAGATCAAGAGAGACAGAGTTAACATAAAACTTTAGATCAACTAGAGGAAGTATGCTAACTCTATTTTACAATGGTTTTGGATACATGATTGTAAACCAATGAGTGTTCTTATTCTTGTGAGGATAAATATTTCTATTGATTAATATTATTTGACACTAGACAAGATATAAACATGAGTCATATCCATTTTACAAGTGCAGATGATAGTCTTATATATGCAATGTTCTAGACTAGATGATGCATTGCCCAAGTATTGAGATTCTTAAGTAGGCATATGTCCCTTTTAGGGTGCTGCCACAATAGTGTGTCTCACTTTTGGGACATGTTGACTTTTGCTTGAAATCACTATTTTTGGAAAAAACTAATGATATAAGTCTTGAGAGCCTCCATCTAAAGGGTTTTAATTAAAGAGGGATAGATAAGACCCCCTTAGATCAAACCCCCTTGGATAGAACTCCTCTAGTATTAAATCATACCCACAATGGAGTCTCCTTCGCACCTATCAAAATGCTGGCCAAAAACCACTTTTTCTTTACCTTTTGAGGGATTAAATAAGACCATTTAAAAATTATATTTTTAAAGATTGTAGCCCTCAAAACGAGCTTTCCAACAAGTATATTTTTGATATATTTTCATTTTATCATGTATTTGATTTTTAATTTTTACTAAACATAGATTTTTCTCCAGACATTAAGCTCTTTGTTGTGCATCTAGGTGGAAAAATAGTAAACCATTGAAAAAAAAATTCAAAAAATACTCATTCCCTAGGTATTGATTTCCTTGTTTCACCCCAAAAAGAAAAATTGAATTTCGATATATACACAACAAGTTAGGTTGTACGACACACATGTATGTCCAAATTATAGTTATAGTGACTTCAAAAATTAATTTAAAATAAAATATTCAACAAAAAATTATGAAAAAATATCCTTTCCCTAGATATTGATGTTGAGAATCTATATTTCAAAAATCCGAATTTAATCCTTTATAGAAAAAAAGTTATGTTGTACGACACAAATGTTACTTTATGAAAATGTTGTTTTCTGTTTAAAACCAGTTATTAAAGGAGATGTTGAAATATTCATTAATATCAAAAAAATAATTTTTTTTTTTTTTAGAATCTACACACAAATTTCCACAAATCACTAGTTCACATCATCTTCAAATTCTTAATGGTTTTTCCGCTATAGGTCTCAGAAGATGAAGGTTCAATTAAAAATATTGATGTAAATGTCCATCTTGGGCAAAAAGTGAGACACAATATTGTGATTTCACCCTTCAAATAAAGAGCATTGGACTATAATGAAGAGGATCTTTAGGTATCTTAGAGAGACACCAATGTGTTCAAATTTCTACTAGGGAGGTTGAAATTTGAGTAGGGAAATGGATATATATGGATTCGTGAATTTTGATTAAGGTTTACGATGTAGATAGAAAGAGGTCTATTATTGGGTGTGTGTTTATTTTTTTCGGAGGTTTGATCATTTAGATGAGCAAATGATAGGTTATGGTTACTCTTTTGACTATACTTGGATAAAGTACATGTCAACTACTCATGCTTGTAAGGAGGTAGTTTGGGCCCAAAGATTGTGTTTGGACATTAAATTAAAGTAGGATATAATGGTGAATTAGGTTAACATAGTTAAGAGTACCATAAAATTAGTAAAGAACCCTAACTTTCATGTATAGATGAAGCATGTTGATGTGTAGTAACATTTGTTCCCAACATGGTGGATTATAGGAGGTTTATAGTTGAGATGGCAAATACATTAATGAATGTTATAGTTTCTTTAATGGAGTTTATTAGCATATAAAAGTTTAGATGGTGTGAGATGGTTATTTGGATTATCACATAACATTTAATTCACCATATTAATTACCTCTTATAATTCTTGTAATATGTAAAATAAGTGGGAGATTGTTGAGACTAAGGGACTAGGTGTTTTTGTACACCTTGCAAGTCTTGGCCCTAGTTGCAATTATTTAATACTTTGTAATATTGTAAATAATGTACCCATAGGAAAAAGGGCATCCCACTTAGGTAGAATATTGAGATTCCATAGCTAACACGCTTCACCATGTGTCATTAGTTTGACAATGCGTGCAATAAGTCATTGAATAAGGAGTTACTAGGTGGACTATGACTCGAATCTTTGAATGACTATTTATAACACATGTAATAGGTGTGTAATGATATTATGACAACTATATGGAGTTCTTGGAAGTTACATTGATTCCACTTGATATTCAAAGTTAAATTATTTAATCAAGAGTGACATTCTATTTGTGGTGTGTTACACTTGGATGTGGGGGCACATGGGTTGAATGTAGACCACCCTAACTTATATTTGGCTCATGGTTTTGGAAAATCATTTTTGATTTCTTAGGTCCCATTAGCCTAATTATATAGGGCTTGGGGTAGAGATACCGCATCATATTTTCTTTATGTTTATGTTGCTAGAATTCTATGTTTAGAGTGTAGATCTCTAATGAAGTACAAAGACTACCATTATATTGTAACTATTGGATGTTGATTAATACATTGGATTCAATGCTTTAGAAGTTGAGTTTTCCCAAGGTATATTTATGTCACATTGTGGTCATATCCTTTTGATCCATTCTCCTTATTCTCTTGTTTATTCTTGTTCATTTCTTAGTGCTATTTATATGCCAAAAAACTCTATTGAAATTTAGTTAGATCATAATAATTGCAATACTCTCCTTAATGGATTAAGTAGGAATTGTTTCCTATTTCCTTTCACCAACCAAAACATATTTCAAGCAAACAAAAATATCACAAGATTTTTCAAACATTCAATACCTTCAAAACATCTAATAACATTCCAAATAATATTCAATATCTTTAAAATCAACCATAAACATCCATCACAACATCCATGTAGCAACTTGATTTAGCACGACTTAAGGAATTCATGTTTACCATATTCTAGGGTATACAAGCCTGGAATTGGACCTTAACCCTATTATTTTAGCCTTGGATCAGACCCACATATGTGGCTTAAAACCACATTTAGGATTGCATGAGTAGTCTTGACCCCAATTTAAATTTAAATTTAATCATGGCCCCAAGCTAACTTGACTCCCTCTAGTCGTAATCCATCGACTCAAGTGCAACATATTTAAATATGAATGCTAAGGTGTTGTATAACATAATAAATCCCTAGGGTTGGGGCCCTAGCTCGGTTGGCTAAATCTTTCCTGTTGTAGGAGGTTGGTCACGAGGTCTAGTCTCCCCCACCCTCGTGGTACCGGAGAGCGTGTCGCGCTAGCGCCGCCGGTCACGTTAAAAAGTTTACCAGGCGCACTGCAGTTTATATGGGGTCGTGCTACCCGATTCCTGTAGTCTAAAAAAAAAACATAATAAATCCCTAGATTATTTACATGTCCACCATCCATCAATCTAATCACATTACTAGTACAAAAAAATCTAGAGCATTGGCTCCATCAATATTTACATACATTAGTATACATATAAGCATTCACATTGTGCTTGACATGTCTTTGAACTTATTTAACATTATTGAATTAGTACACATGTCTACAATCAAGATAAGTAGTGGTTTCCCCTACTTGATAGTAGGTCCTATGTGTAGTTTTGACTATTGACGAAGCACATACCAATTTTTAGTTTGTCATGGATCTAATAATATATTCACTTGATGAATCACAAAGTATGTGCTACATTTGATTATTCCTAATCACACACGAACCTAAAGAATATCTATCCTTCTTTATTCTTTTTAACATCTATTTTAATACATTTTTTAATGCTTTTGGCCTGGAGCTATGAACCGATGAGGTCACAAACGAGGGACCTCATCCCCAATATAAATACTCAACAACTACACCCCATGGGGTTTGAACCTTGATGACAAGAATAACAACACAACTTAAATTTATTAACTTGAATATTTTGTAGAGTTTGCTTATTCTTGTCTTCAACCATGAAGACTCCATATAATCTAGAAAACACCACATAGTAAAAATTTGATCAAATGACAGTTACATTTATGAGGGAAGTCTTTAATAGATTTTTACCTTCTTTGTTATTAATTTTTTAATTTTTCTTATAGTGAGACTAATATGTCTCAAACTTTATAGTAGTTTTTGATGTCCCAATATCTCTATTAATTTTTTTCAACTTATTCTATCTTTATCTTGCTTTTGCTTTAGTTTGCTCTTCCTTTTACCGTGAAGAATCTTTATATATTGGTATTATATATTACTGCTTATTTTAATTAAAAAATTATAACCAAATTAATTTATTTTTTATTTTTTTAATTTTTTTTTGGTAAGCACTACCAAAGGGGGTAGCTCCCAAGATTAATGTGAAAAAAAGTAGGGAAAGCATACGGCAACAGATAAAACAAATAGCCTGTGCCAACTGCAAAGACACTAAACAAACCATTACATTCCAAAAATGACATAACTTCCAAGAAATTTCCTCAGCTCCACCACTCGCTTGAGAAGAAAGTACCAGTGCTTTCAGGAGTAAGAAACACAACAGTTCACCAATTGACATGCCAGCTCATACCGCCTCAGTACCCAGGAAAACACATTGTATATCAAAAAGACACGCCAAGAATGAATACAACAACAAAGTTACCACCTGACACCCCTTATGGCACCCAGACAAGCAGCAAACCAACAAGATCACCTTCACACCACGACCAATCCAGTGACCACAAAAAGGCAGTCCAACCACATAGTAAGTCTTGCGTAGAGTGCAAGACCAAAATCCCTTCATTTAGGTGCACTTTTACTAACATCAGTTGTGGCCATTTCAACAGTGACAATCTCGCCAATATCCGATGGAAGAGAGGCCTCAACATAAAAGACATCCAAATCATTTTGCATTACTCCCAGGTTGGAAAACCTGTCAACCAACGCATTCACCTCACGGAAGACATGCTTTAGGGAAAAAAATCCAAATTACTTAGAGACCTCGTAATGTCATTTATCCTCAGGCCGAGCTTCCAGTTTTGAGACCGACCTTTGACAACTAACGATAAGCAAACTTGTGAATCCCCTTCGATCTCTACCCGAAGGAGACCATTAGACAAACAAAGATGCAACCCACACGCCAATGCTTCAACTTCTGCTTCGTTGTTGGTGGCCACACCAACTCTTCTAGACATGCCAACACATTCACCTCACGGAAGACATGCTTTAGGGAAAAAAATCCAAATTACTTAGAGACCTCGTAATGTCATTTATCCTCGGGCCGAGCTTCCAGTTTTGAGACCGACCTTTGACAACTAACGATAAGCAAACTTGTGAATCCCCTTCGATCTCTACCCGCAGGAGACCATTAGACAAACAAAGATGCAACCCACACGCCAATGCTTCAACTTCTGCCTCGTTGTTGGTGGCCACACCAACTCTTCTAGACATTGCTACAATAACCCTACTTGAGCAATCTCTTATTACACAACCAGCTCCCGACTACCCTGGATTCCCTTTGGATGCACCGTCAAAGTTAAGTTTGAGGTAGCCATCCACTGGAGGAAGCCACTTCACACCTATTCTTTTCCTTTTTGCGTTTGTTGCGAGCTGCCCTAGCGGCTTTAAACCGCACCAGAGTTTATGAAGTCTATCATCCCAGTGTGAGAACACCATTGCATTGCACCCACCACCTCTCATATTTAGCACTTCCACCATTCTAGCTACGATCCTCTTTAGAACATCCCCCACATCCAAGGAGGAATTTTGAAAAATACGCCTATTGCATTCTTTCCATAATTGCCATGCCACCATTGATGGGGCCACCCACCAAGCAGTCGCCCATACGTTATTCCTTCTGTAGGCAGGCCAACTCAATAACCACTGTTTAAAATCCTTTGGATGAGGGGTGGACCACCCAAAATAAGCTTGAAGCCAATCCCAATAGGCAGCGGCAAACAGGCAGTTGAGGAGAAGATGATTGACAGTTTCTCCATCTTTGCAACACATCACACATATTTGAGGACCAATAAATCCGAGCTTCAACAACCTTTCCCCAGTCAAGATCCTGCCATGCAAGGATTTCCAAAGGAAGGCGCTAGCCTTGGGAAGAACCTCTTTCTTCCAACATAATTTGACAGGCCAAGGATCACCATCCAGCCTGACACACTGCATTTGATAACCGAGTTTCACCGAGTAATGCCCGGATTTGGATCTGCACCAGACCACAACGTCCTCCATGTCAGAGAGTGTTATTCTTCGATCATCCAAAATTTTGCGCAAAGGTTGTTTAACCTCATTCGGGATATCCAACCCATCCACATTCACCCATTTAAATGAAGTGCCACCCGGGCACACGTCACTTATGATGTAGTCAACCACATGTTTACCATGACTAGTAATTACCTCATCCACCCACACCGAGTCACCAAGCACACTTGCAAGAGAAGGGAAGCCATTCCACGAATCCCACCAAAAATTTGCAAGCTGCCCATTCCCAATGCGCCAGGACAGGTGGTTGACAAGCAACGGTTTGCATTCCCATATGAAATTCCATATAGGCGAACTGCCTTGGGAATTGGCCAGAGTAAGAATCCTCCTCAGCTCATCATTGTCAAGATACTTTTTTTGTAGGATTTTGCACCACAGTTTTCCCGCATCACTATACATTTTCCAACCAAGTTTTGCTCCTAGGGCACGGTTTTGAAGGTCCAACCTGCGTAACCCAGCACCCCCAGCCATCTTGTCTGTGCATACAGTTTCCCAACTTATGAACGGGATTCGCCTTCCTTCCTTGGCCCCTTCCCAAAGAAACTTCTTCATAAAGCCTTCAAGGTCCTTGGATGCTTTACGCGTCAGTTTGAAACATGACATAACGAAAATAGGAACAGCCGAGAGCACGGATCTTAACATTTGTATTCTGCCTGCCAGGGAAAGCCACTTGTTTTTCCAGGCCTCAGAATTATTCCTACAACCCCCAATCACCTCGCGCCAATGATCAGTTCTGCATATACCTTGGAAGAGAGGGGCCCCCAGGTGCTTTGTGGGGAGGGAGGCAATAGAGAAGCCCACAATACTTGCAATTTTCTCTTGGATTGAGGCTTTCGTGTTAAAGAAAAATATTGTTGATTTTTCTTTATTTATAACTTGTCCCGAGGAAGAAACATAAAGATCCAAGGCCTCCTTGATTACCTTTGCCTCGCCAATGGAGGAGACACTAAACAACATTGTGTCATCCACAAATTGAGAGTGAGTCATTGGATCCAAGTTGTCAGCAATTTTTATCCCTTTCCAACACCCGTCCAACCTCAATTTCCTTATATGCCTCCCCAAAGCCTCAACCATAATCACAAACAAGAAAGGAGACAAAGGATCTCCTTGCCTGAGGCCATTTGTGGCCCCAAAAAAACCACAAAGGGAGCCATTCACCAAGATGGAAAGGCGAGGCGTGGAGATGCACATTTTTATCATATCAATCCAGTCTTTAGAAAAACCAAATTTGTCTAGGATAGCTAGGAGGAAGTTCCAATTGACACAGTCATAAGCTTTACTTATATCTAATTTGATTAGCATACCTTTGGAATGCTCGAAAATAATCAAATGCACAGTCTTAGAAGTGGTTATGATACTGTCCAAAATCTCTCTTCCAGGCGTGAAGCCACTTTGTTCTTCCGATATTAAGCTATCCAAAACCACCTTTAATCTATTTGCTAAAGCTTTGGCAAGTATCTTATACACAGTGTGGCAACGGGATATGGGGCAGAAATCCGCAAAAGACCCACACACTTGTTTTTTTAGGAATCAACGCAATGGCAGTGTTGTTCAGGTCCTCTATAAACTTCTTCTTCTTTCTAAAATCCTCCAGTAGCCTCCATAGGTCCGTACCCATAAAATGCCAACAATTTTGAAAAAAATTAACAGGAAGTCCATCAGGCCTGGGAGCCTTATCAAGATGCAATTCAAAGATCGCACGCTTGACTTCATCCAGGGTGAAAGGGCCGCAGAGCATTTTGTTCTGAACATAATTGATACAACTTGGGATACAGTCAAGAATCGGCCATGGCCCATTACGTTCTTAGGGTTGACGGCTGCAAGCAGAGATTTGAAGTATCTCACAGCCTCCCGTTTAATGCCATCCCGATTAGAGACAATTGACCCATCCGGGCATGAAATGGAATCAATCCGATTCCTCTCTCTCCAAGCCCGAGACGAATTATGGAAAAACTTGGAATTTGAGTCCCCTTCTTTCAACCACAGTTCCCTAGCCTTGTCCCTCCAAAACAACTCTTCCCTGGCCATACACTCCAAGTGCCTAGCCAACATTTCTTTCTCTTTGTTATATTCAGTAGCTGACATTCCATTCCTAAGTACAATTTCATTGAGAACCTCCAGCTCATGTTCGATTTCAACTTTCTCCACAAAGATGTTTTTGAAAGACTCACAGTTCCACTTCTTCAACTTCTCTTTGATAAATGCCAATCTACGCACAAAACAGTAACTCACAGTCCCATAAAAAATGTTCCCTTCCAGCCACCATCGTTCCAAAAGTTCAATTAGCTTCATGTCTCTCCACCACATAGACTTGAACTTAAAATAGCTTTTCACCGGCTTTTCACTTAACCAAATTAATTTTTTAATTATAAATAATATCTTCTAATAAATTACTATTGTATATTATAAAATTATAATCAAAATTAAACATTAATGACAAGTAATATCTTATAATAAGAATCATGGTTATATAATTTTAATTGTTACTTTTGGTCACTTTCACTCACCATTAGATTTCATTTCTCTTTATAAGTTCTCTCCTAATTTTATATAAAAAAGAACCTTTTAATTGTTACTTTTGGTCACTTTCACTCACCATTAGATTTCATTTTCTCTTTACAAGTTCTCTCCTATTTTTATATAAAAAAGAACCTCAATAATATCTTTTAATAATAATTGAGATAATGTAATTTTCACTCATCATTAAAGTTGGTCACACATATAAGTATCTTATAATAAGAATTGAGATAATGTAGTTTTCACTCATAATTAAATTTGATCACATTTAAATTTTTCTTAAAATGAATCCAATGATAAAAATTTCATATAAAAACACTAGTCAAAATCAATTATAAAACCCATATTCTTAAATACTATATATAAATATAATGTGGATCACTAATTACTTTGCTTTTAACTATTAATTATTATATTCTTCCATTTAAAACGTTTGGCTTATAATTAGTATGTATCATTTTTACAAAATAACTAAAAACACAATCCCAACTTTTAATAAATACCTTTTAAACTATAATTATTATTAAAAAGTATATGTATAACTATTTGTGATGTAGGATAATTACATTAAAATAATATATTAGAGAAACAAGTACACAAAATCCTAGAGGGCCCAATGTATTGAGTACCCAAAAGAGAACTACTTTCTCCACCATTACACTAGATAAAAAGTCCCTTTCAATGTGACCTACCCTACCATTTAACAGAATATATTCAGTCAATGGTCAAAAATACCCTTCAACATTCTGTCATGTGACCTGCCATAAAAATCAACACTTGACACAATCCTAAACCAACACCTCATAATTACTTCCATAAAAAATTGCCTGAGAACTTACCCTTTTTACCACGATAACCCTATTGTTAAAATTCAACCGGCGGTCAAATTACGATTTTACGTCACTCTGCGCGGGCCGCCAAATTTCCCGTCTTCCGACGCCGATGTTCCCGTTAAATGACACGTTTACCCCGGCGGTCATTCAGAGGAGGTTCATTAAATTTTACAGTGAATTAACTACACATGTACTTCGTCTGATCGCCTTTTATCCACACACACCCACCCACGCCACAAGCATGGATAGAGGGATATACAATGTATATACGTCATTGGACATAAACCGCATCAGGCGAGGACGATACCGCATCCATTCCGGGTTCTAATTCCCCGTCCAGCCACGTTTGGGGGCGACCCATTTCGGTTTTCGAAACACCCACTCCCGATTTCCAGACACCCATTTGGGATTTTTCTGGGGTTTGGAGGTTCCCTCGGTGCATATACGCAGTAAAATTACATATGTATGCATTGATAGTGATAGAATCTCAGAGGGATTCGAATTCGAGGACACCCATTGAAACCCATTTTGTGTTTAATTGGCACGCGAAGAGCTGAAATTACTGGGTAATGGCGGGGAGTGAAGAGAATAACAAGATGAGTTTTTTTGATTGGGGGCCAATACACAGCCCTACAACCCTGTTTTCGGCGCTTTTGGGGGATGACTTCAATTCTCGGCCGTTTTCACAGCTGCTGTCAATGGATTCGCCAATGATCCAGGAGCAGAAATTGAAACCGTCGTCGCCGTCAAGCCTTAATTGCAGAAACAAGAGCATCAATCAAGTGGACCCGTTTACTGTTTCTGGTAATATTATTACTCCGACTAATACTGCTGCGAGTACTGCTACCAATAATTCTGGATCAACTGGCTTGGGCGGCTTTGAACAGGCGCAAAAACCGCCTTCTAAGGGGGGATTGTCAGAGAGATTGGCTGCCAGAGGAGGGTTTAATGCGCCTAGATTAAATACCGCTCGGTTTAAGTCTGTTTCTGCCCTTTCCTCGCCAAGCGGAGTTAGATCTCCTTATTTGACCATTCCACCTGGTCTCAGCCCTACTACCCTGCTGGATTCTCCTGTTTTGCTTTCTAACTCTCAGGTATGAAGTCCTTTTCTATGTGAGCATGTTTTGATACTTGGAGCACACACCTGTGCCAGACATGGCTTCTGTTCTGCGCTTGTAGATCAGTTTTTACGAGTAAAACAAAGGAAATCAAATAAGAATTGGATTGCAGGAAGGAGGCCATATGATTCTGCAAAGTTTATGAAATATCCAACTTGGTTTTGTTCCAGTTAGAGGTTGAAATGGCGGATAATTAAACCCACATCCATTTTAGCTATATACTCTGCTCTCAGCTGATTGATTATTATTTTTCTGATGACTATCTTCTTATATATTTTTCGATTTTCAGCATCCATGTTGGTTTTGTTGGTTAGGATAGTTATGAACAGATATAAAGGAAATAAGAGAGGATTTTGACTCATGGACATAGAAACACTCATACACCTGTTAGTTAGCTATGGCTTCTGTTCTTAGCGGATGTGTCATTTTCTGATGAGTAAACCTTCGTGAATCAAAAAAGAATTTGATTGTTGGGTTGATTATGATTCTGGAAATATTATGAAATGGGAATTTTTGTTAAGTAATAGTTCCAGTCAGGGTTTGAATTGACCGACACATCTTAGGTTTGCTACTAACTGGGATTAAGGGAATTGGATAGGAATTAGATTATAGAATTGCTTGTCATTCCGAAAAATTTAGGAAATGCTCACCTTAGTTTTGTTTGTGTCAGTGTTTGGGATGATAGGCACAGACACAGCCATGTTAGGTATTTCTTTTGTGCTCATTTTCTGATGAGTAAAACAAAGGGGGAATAAAAAAAGAATTTGATTGTAAGGATGCATATAGTTGTGAAAGTTTTAATCAATAGCCAACTTAGTTCAGTTTTAGTTAGGATTTGAGATGCCAGTTAACCACACGAATGCACATGTCAGCTACAGGTTCTGTTCGAAGCTAACAGAGCTTTTTGTGATAAGCAATTTTTCTTTATTTTCCCCTGTACAGTGTCAATGTTGTTTTAGTTTAGTAGGTTTGTTCTGAATTGGTAATAGGGAAATCAAAATGGAACTACATTACAGGGTTGCTTATAATTTGGAAAAGCTAAGAAATGCCCTCCCTAATTCAGTTGTAGTTAGGAGTTGAAATATCAGATAGTCACAATCACATCCACACTCATGTCACCTCCTATCTCTGTTTGAGCTGACAGGTCTTTTTTCTGATAACTTAAATTTTGTGTATTTTAACCTGTGCAGTGTCAATGTTGTTTTAGTTTGGTGGTATAGTCATGAATCGGTCAAAGGTAGTAAGAGAAGAATTTTAACACATACTTGTAGAGACCCACACCCATTTTAGCTGCTAACCTTTTGTTTGTAGCTGATGGATCATTTTCGGATAATTAAGACATGAGAGATAAAAGAAGAATTAGATTGTAAGGTTGCTTATGATTCCGCTTATGATTCTGCAGAAAGAATTGCCACTTTAATTTAGTTCCAGGTAGGGATTGAGATGACATACACATCGCAGGTTTGATTTTAATTGAGAGAAAGGAAAACATATAAGAGTTAGATTATTGGATTGCTCGTCGAAATTTAAGAAATGCTTCCTTAGTTCAGTTCTAGTCTGGGACATATATGACAGATAAAAATCACGACGTCAGCCATGACCTCTGTTTTTGAATAGAGCTTTTTCTGATAAATAAATATTCTGCATTTTTCTCCGTTTAGTGAAAATTGTGTTTTGATTTACTGGGGTTGTTATGAATTGATTAAAGGACATCAAAAGATAGTTTGACACAGGCTTAGAAACATGAGGCCTTTATCAAAACGGGGATTCCCACGGGGACAAAGGGACAGAACCATCTTCTCTGGCGTGGTAAACCGATGCGCACTCACATCCACATTTGTAGCTATTGTTTCTGTTCACAGATGATAAACCTTTTACTGATGATTAGAATATTGTGTATTTTCCTCTGGTCACTGTTAATGCTGTCAGAATTTGGTAGGCTTTTTATATATTGGGAAATATGTAATCAAAGGAAAATTAGATAATAGGATTTCTGCTGAAAATTCTGAGAAATACTCACCTTAGTTTACTTTGAGTCAGAAGTTGAGAAAATGGACACATCCACACCTACACCGATGTTGGCTATGGTCTTCATTGTTAGGCGATATATCATATTCTGATGAGTAAAACAAAAGAAATCAAATAATAACTGGATCATAGGCTAGGTAATGATCTTGAAAAAGTTAAGAAATGCTCAACTTAATTCAGTTTTGCTAAGCCTACTGGAACCCCCACCTCACTTCAGTTTGTCAGGGATTGAATTGAGAGATTGACTTGGGGTTGGGAAAAGTAAAGAAATCCCATCTTAGCTCATATTTCATCTGATGGGTAGATTGGTACGATTGGTATGAGTTAGAAACAAGGAAATCAAATTATATTTAGGTAATAGAATTGCTTACGATATGCCCATCTTAGGTTAGTTCCAGTGAGGGGTGAAGATAATGGACACAACATTTGATCCCATGTCAGCCATGGACTCTGTTCTCTCCAATGCATCATTTTCAGGTGAGTAAAACATATGCTTTATTCTGTATGAGCATGACAGCTGTTTTAGTTTCATTGAACTGTTATTAATTAATAAAAAGAAATCTAATTATAGTACTTAAATTTTTTTCCTTCTGAGAAATTTTAGGAACATTTACCTTAGCTTAGTCTTAATCTATGGTAGAGTTGATAGAGTGGTTAGGGATTTGGAAATGTAAAACGAAATCCTACCTTAGCTCACTGTCAGTTATGTGTTCAGGTCCCTAGCTTGGTCTCTGTTAACATTTTACTTGATAGAGTGGTTGTGGTTCAGAAATGTAAAAAGAAACCCACCTTAAGCCAGCTTCAGTTGAGTATTCAGTTTATCTGATGGTTTGATATTATGTCACAAGATTTGTGTTCGTGATCAAGTTCAGCAAAGATAAAATTCAGAACAAATTTATCACTGATAAAAATCAAGAAAAAATTGTGATTAAATTCAAATAAAACAAATCTTTAAATATTAAGATTTAAATATAATTATATTAAATTAATAAATATTTAAGTTTAAATATATTAGATAAATCTAAAAATATTAAAATTAAATATAACTGGTTAAATCTAAAATATTAAAATAAATAAATATAAATAAACCCACCCCTGCCCACAAGCACAAATCCTTAGCCTGATTTACTGGCTGTATACTTCGGTTTGTTTTCTTCAGTGTCAGTAGGGGGTGAGTCTAGTGATAAGTCTCTGGTCGTAGGGAGGGAGGGCCGGCAGATTATTATTTATGTAACATGCCCTGAGCAGGCAGTTTAAAAAGTCAAGAAAAGTGCATATTTCTTAAGTAACTGAGGAGATTTAAGTATAATGCTCTCATATATTTCTACATACAATGAGAATCTTATGCCTCCTTTTAATCTGACTACTGGAAACCAAACATGGAATCTTGTAAAACGGTTTCAAACAAGGTTCTAACAGAGGCTTTGGTTCCATGTTGGAAGTTTGGGTACAGTGTATAAATAAATAAAACATAATGATCACTAAATTTAATATATATGCAAAAGTAAATAAGATGGTAAGTAAAGTCCTTCACATGAAGGATTACACCAAATTAAGAATGGATGATAAAAACCCTTAAATTGGGTATTAAAAACCATCTTTCTTGCTTTTGGGTATGAAAACTCCACTATAAACCAAGGTTCTGGTTCCATGTCAGAAGTTTTGATTTAATGTATTAATATATACAACAAAATAAAAATAATTATTATATGCAACTTATTTGCAAAAAGTAAATTAAAGTAGCATAATAAGTAAACCATTTACATCTGAAGGATACATTAAGATATGAATGGGTGATAAACGCCTGTAAATTAGAATTAAAATCACTTTGTCCTCTATCAGGCATGGAACATTCCACTATACTTCATACCGTAGGTGGTACAACGCTTAAATACTAAATGCCCTTACAACAAGTGGTGCATATACTCCTTGAGTAACTGCAGGAGATTTACATTTAATGCTCCCATACATTTGAGTAAATAGAATGTGTATCTTATGCTCCCTTTTTATCTAATGGCAAATATGATTGCATTTGATTCATAAATATCTCTCTCTTTTAAGGCAATTTCTTTCTGTATTTCATGCAATGGAGGAAAGAAACAATAAACCTTGCCATATTTCATTCCAAACTTCACCATTTCTCTTCAATATGGATTGCTATTGGCGGACATGAAAGGGATATGCAAATATTTAACCAAGCTTTTCCTGTCTGGATCTGGTTTGGGCATCACGTTATATAGTATTTTGAATTCAAAAGTTTTGAATCCTGTTCAATATGTGATGACGACGACGACTTTTAAAGCCTTTTAGGCAATGATTAATCTCTTTATTTTGTTGAGGGGATAACAATGGTATATTGACTTCCCAAAGTTTATGAATCAACTCCATTTCAAGCACTCCAAGACTGGACATGGGGATTGAACATGGATCTCATTTACACAAGTGAATCCATAAACCTAGTAAACATGCCATTGAATTGTAAAACATTTCTTGCATGCGAATTTGTCACTTGATTCTTTAATACCCAGAAAAAGTTCTTACAAGTGTTGGATCCTTCTAATTTTACTTGTATGAAGAACTTTGATAAGAAAATAGTTCACTCATACATTCTTAGGGATAGATAAATGATAATGGTGTTGCTAGTCTTTAGTCATTTCATTTTTCTTGAGTTCCATGGTAAAAACATCTTCATGAATGATGATTGCAGCAGATGTGATCCATGTTTGTTTCATGTTTTTGGGATACAAAGTTTTCCTAGCATTTATTTTTCTGATCTCTTTTATAAAAGATTTATCAAACCTATAGTTAGTTAATGTAATGTCTATCACTATTCATATTATGCTTTAATATAAGGCTTTAAATATGCCCCTCTTAGCCTTCTATGAAATGCAGAAAAATGTTATATAATATAGAGTAAGCTTCTCTGCTTCCATATGCCATCTCAAAGGCATTTGCTATGATTACCAGGAATAGGAATAAGATTAATGATCCAAGATACTTGACTTTTTTGGTACATTCTTCTCATGTTTGGATATGGTCAGAAAAAGAGAGTAATAAACTGTTAGTTTGTAGCTCTAGGATTTGGATGCATTTTGAATTTTGCTGTGGCCTCTCTTGGATTTGTTTGTACTCATTTGTTTGTGGGAATTCTACTAACTTTTGTTACATCTCTTCATTTGTATGTAGCAGTATATGTACCATTTAATCTCTTTCTTTTTGATAATTTTATTTAGCATGATGCAGGCAGAGCAGTCTCCAACAACTGGAACATTTCCATTGCCTCCTTTATTTGACGAAAGTGGTGTACCCTCACCTAACTCTGGTTTAGATGGTTTAAAGGACAAGGTTAATGAGAATGATGATTCAGGCTCTTTTGCTTTCAAACCCTATGTGAAATCTGGTTCTTCTTCATGCCTCTCCCCTTTAGGAGGCTTGGTAATTCTCTTCTTCCTGCTCCATCTTTCAATTTTATCTTCTTAATGAACTAATGTAAAAGAAGGATTGCTTTTCTTTCCATTCTCCTTTCTAGATGGAAATCATCAGATGAATTTCCAAATTTGTTTTCATTTTGACATAGAAGGTATTTATCCTATTCATTTTGTAATATCCCAGAAAAGAAACTGAAAACTTCACCTTATTTGTACATACCCCAGCTAGGTAAATGTATTGGATGCGTGGCACTTTTCTACAAGAATAATATAGGCAGTTGCCATGATAATGTGTAGTAGACGATAGATCAACATATTTTCATTTTCATTTTGGTAATGAAGCATTGTTTTATTTGTACATGCCTTTAGTAAGTATTAGGTGCCAGTCTAATATGATACAAGCCAAAATAACAAATGAAAAACTTGGCACTTTTGGGCTTATCTATGATGATAAAATAGGGGTGTTATTGTAAACTAGAATAAGCAGGAAAGGATCTGATTAGCTTACTAACATTGTCAATCTCTATCTGTGTGTCAGTGTAAATGACACATGGGAGTAGAAAATAAGCATTTTAATTGTGTGACTGCTATTTTATTCCTTTAATTTTTATCTCAATCGCCCAAGAGTTGGCATCAGTTTGAAGCATTACGATTTAACTATTGATCTGGTTTTTAAGATGAAGTATTTTGTTAGAGTGTTACAATTTTAACTATGTTTTTTCATTCTGTAAAGGCTGCTTTTTGCCCTAGTCAACAACAAGCTTTAGCTGGATTTCAAGTTCAGGCAGAGTCCCAGCCCCGGTTTGATAATTCTCAGTCACAGGCTCAGTGTTTGGCTCAGTCACAGTCTCTCTCGCTTGCTCAGGGTCTGGTTCAGTCGCATTCTCTCTCTCATGCTCAGGGTCAGGTTCAACCTTATGCAAAAGCCCAAAATGAGACTTACATTCATGCTGGTGCTCCAACTCAAACCCAGGTTCAAGCTCAAACTGCTGTTCCTGCTGAAAACAAGGCCCATGCTCAAGCTTATGGTCAAGCTGAAAGTCAACCACAGGTGCAGGCTCAAGGTCATTTTCAAGCTCAAGCCATGGCTCAGCTTTGGGCACAGGCTGTACCGATATCTACTAGGACAAGAGAGCTTGTGCAACATTCTCTACCTGAGTCAGTAGCATCTAATAATGTTCTACATGATGTAAAATATGTTGAGCCTTTACGAGTTGTTCAAAATGGTTTTACATCTCAAGGGACTATATCTGCAGAGGATACAGAGCAGAAGCAAGATGCTGATACTGAGATGCATCTTGGAGAAAGGGAACAAAAAGGCCCAGCTCCCCAGACCCTAAATGGTAGACCCACGGAAGATGGTTACAATTGGCGAAAGTATGGGCAAAAGCTTGTGAAAGGTAGCGAGTATCCCCGGAGTTACTATAAGTGCACACACCCAAATTGTCAAATGAAGAAGAAGGTGGAACGCTCTCATGATGGACAAGTTGCAGAGATTGTCTACAAGGGTACACATAATCATTCTAAACCTCTGCCTAGCCGTCGATCGGCGGTTGGTGCTGCTCATATCATTCATGAAGGGGTAGAAAGTAGTGATGGATTCAATTCTACTGTCAAATTTGAAGGTGGAAGTATGTGGAGAAACACAGAATTAGGGCCCAGAGATGGTACAGATTGTTCCAAGCCATGGAAAAATGAGCATCTGGAGAGGTCCTCATCAACGTCTGTTGTGACTGACCTCTCAGATCCATCCTCCACAGCTCAAGTACAAAGTTCCAGTCAGCTAGAGTCACTAGGTACTCCAGAGCCCTCCTCAACTCTAGCAAGTGATGATGAAGGAGAAGATGAAGGTACAAATGGTAGCAAATCACTGGGAGACAATGCTGATGAAGATGAATCTGATTCAAAGCGCAGGTGATTTCCTTAATGGTTAAGCTTTATGAATATTCTAGGATATTATCATTTCAGTCAGTGATGAGATTGTTTAAGATGGCAGGAAGAAAGAGAACAATGCAGTGGACATCATTGCAGCATCAAGAGCTATTCGTGAGCCACGTGTAGTGGTACAAACCACCAGTGAGATTGATATCCTTGATGATGGATATCGGTGGCGCAAGTATGGCCAAAAAGTGGTTAAAGGAAACCCAAATCCAAGGTATGATTTTGTTTAATTTTGGTAACACACTTAATTTTTTTCCTTCCGAGAAGCATTTCTGCATGTTGCCCCTCAACTTTTGGTTTCCATATCATTTTTTGAAGAGCATGGTTTACAGGAAATTGTCTTTGCAGATGAAAAATTTGTAGCCAAACATTCTTTCTGTATGATTTAGGTGAAATGTTGTCTGAACATTTATTTAGTTAGCAGTCTCTGACTTACCCTCTTTAAGTTGTTAAGTTCTGTATTATTGTAATGCAATCATTAAATAGTTTGTCCAGTCTCTTAACAAGAGATGTGTGCATACTTGTTTTCCCTCCCTTCAGATACATTACTTTTGCACTTGTTACAAGAATATTCTGTAAAATTTAACTTATAAAATATTTCGTTTGTTTTAAAGGGAAATTTGCTGGTCAAAATATAGTGAAACTAAAATTAACAGCTTTTAATTAAGGAGAATAATTTAGAAAAAAGTTATAAATTCACATAAACTTATTATTTATTTATCATGTACATGGATACCAACAACCTATTAATTAATAGAGTTTCTTCATGCTTTTGCTTAGTGATCTTCTATGTATAGATATAATCTAAAAGGATTAACATTTATGAGATGATCAAAACAAATCTACTTCAACCTATTTCAGCATTGAGAGAGAACATGCATGCAAACATCATGACCTATCTCTTTCTATGTATAGAAAGAATGCACAAATGATGCCTCTAAATTTTCATTGCTGTTGAAATCATTGTTGCTAGGTTGACTCATTTTCACTGCTATGTTATATAGTTAATAATCCTAGATTGAGGTGCTTGATATTTACTCATAATATACATTTTGAAGACCCCTTAGGGCTGAAGAATTTTTTTCTTAGGCTTGTTTCAATTACTTTATTTTAGCACTTGTTGTTAACATTATTCCTTCAAGGTACTGGTTGGTACTTGTATATTCCTTGACAAAGCTTACTGTTTTCATCATCTCTTTTTTGTTTCTTTTTATAATGAAATGCATCTTATTTTAATTACATAAAAAGAACAAGGTGGTCACATCATCTTAGCACTCAGCTTACAAGGAAAATCTCTTCTTAGGCAAGGAAGGAACTTAATTATCTGAACCTTAACACCAATTGACAATCAATCAATATCACGTCTGTCCTATATTTGATCTTTTTCTCTAGTTGCTTGACAACAGAACCATAGAGACTTTTCAAATTGCTTTTGTTCTAAGATGTTTCAATCTTTTAGAAAAGAAGGTTTTTGATGTTTGAGATGAACTGTGCAGTCTTTTATTATATTCATAGCTACATGGAGACTCATAGCTTGTCCCCTGGCACTTGTCTCACTGAATTGGAACCATGTCTGTCTTGGAGAACCAAATGGGAATGTCTCTAGACATTAGGAGTCTTCAGATGAAAAATGGGAAACTTCCTATAGAGGTTTCTTGGATATATCCAATGTCCCAAGTGGACCTGCCAACCCGCTTACCCCCCGCCCATTCAAAATGTGACATTTTGGGGATGGGGGCAAAATGTCCCTGCTCCCTGCCAAACCACCTGCAGTTGGGGATGTCCTGGGTGCATCCCCATCTGTAGGGGATGCTGGGGGGACTTCTTGATGTCCCCGTGACAGCTAGGGATGTTGGGTGCCGTCAACCATTTTGGGGATGCCAGGGAGTCCCCATGCTGGCCAAAGTTTATCTAGGTCACAATAACGATTATGAGTCGTGTCAAAGCTTTGAACAACAGACAACATGATGGCATGTACAAATGGTTGATATTTGAATAAAGAAGGAATATTTTCATGGTATTGGAGGCAAAATGCACTATTAAAAGTAAAACAGCTGTTATTGTTTTTGTTTACTTGGATACAATTTCTCTTATCTTCACTTTAGGAAGTTGGTGATCAATTATTTCTTAATTTGTATTTCATAGACACCACAGGAATTGTAGAGAGTGGAGGAAGAGGTGAGGGTGGGTGGTTGTGGATATTATCAAGTTTTCATAAATGTTTGCAATTATTTGCTGACTGCTGTAAGGAGTTTCTAAAAACAGAGATGAAATAAAAAAAGATCTGAATATGACAATATTCCTTTCTTCAATTTGCAATCCTTATGATTGATACCGTTCACTAGTTAGATTCCCCAACTTAATTGTTAATTCTCAATGAAGATTTGGTCAGAAATCATGATAATTTGGTGTCCAAAAAACACAGGAATTGTGGTGAAGCCTCATAATTATAGTAACATAATATAAAAACTCATAATTTTTTTTCTAATTATGTTGCTCGTGAAACTCTGTTGCCCTTCTAAAACCCTATATATATAATAATTAGTAGAAAGACGTTGCTCCTGAACCTCTGTCGCTCTTCTAAGACCCTATATCCTTCCTCCTAAGCAAGTGGATATGCAGCTGCTCCATCATCGCCAAAGGTCAGGGCTGTTGCTGCTTTAAATGTTTTGGCTTCTCCAGGGGGTGGTACCAAGGTTTTTGCAAACTAAGAAGACAAACAGGTGCGATTTAGGGCATTGGCTCCCAAATTGAGGTCTCTAGACAGTGGCTTCAACTCTCATTTGAATGGTAATTTTCCTTCCTTGCCACAATCTGACAAAGATTGCCAAATTTCTGAAAAGAATAGTGCCTTTGACAGCACTATTAATCTTCAACGATTTTAGACATTCATATAGTTTTTAATCTTGACAACAAGGTTTATTCGGGCAAAAATGTTTTGTAGGCCTCTCTTTAGGGCAAGATTTCCCTCACCTGCCCCAAAACTTCCCTTGTTTTAGAATTTGGGGAAGAAGTATCAATGGGGAGGACTTTTTGTTGCCGGACATGGTGTGATCAGTCATTTCGATCGCCTTTGGCTTGGCCTCCCTGATCTACAAAAATAGATTATGAAAAACTGGTGACCCATAATGGAAAATAATTTGGAAATATATATCTGTGCACAGGGGTTTTTCATCACAATTTTTGATTCTATCGAGGATCAAGATGCTATCCTTTGTGATTACTTTTGGATTTGGTGGCAGCATTCTCTGATGCTCAAACCTTGGCATCCTGCTTTCAATGCCACCACCAAATCTTTCAATATCATGCCTGTTAGGGTTTGACGTTCAAATCTTCTGCTTTAATTGTGGATCAAGTCATGCATCGAAGCAATTGACAACTCTTTGGGATGATTTTTGACAACAGACACGGTCACCTTTGCTTTCTCTCACACAACCTTTGCATGCATTCTAGTTGATTTAGACATTTCAAAAGATCTTCCTGCTTACATCATAATGAAAGTAGGTAATCACTTTTTAACCCAGCTTTTGGATTATGAAGGTTAGCTATTTTTTTGTTGCAGGTGTTATGAACTAGGTCACAGAGCTACAGATTGCCCTAGATTTAGAAACAACTTGAGTAGCCAGTCCTCTTGGTAGCAAGGTGCTCTTCCTCATTGCCTCACCAGGAAAGCTGCATAGGTAGTTTCTAGTTCTTCATCCGAAAAAGCACAGGTTGTCAATACTATTACAATTAGCTCAGGAAATCCATTAGAGGTAGCTCCCTCTCTGGTCAAGCAAAAACATGTATCTCCCCTACAGATAGCTATATAGGCAGAAAAGGTCCATTTGGCAGTGGAGGTTTCTCAGCAGTCCTCTAGCTCATGATGGTGTAAACAATGATTAAATGTGCACTCTCATGCAAAAGAGGGATTAAAAAAGATACGAACTGCATAACATGCTTCTTCGATCCCATGTTAAAACAGGTAGCTAGGGATCAGGAATAATTTAAGACCTGTGTGCTAAGCTTATTTCTCACTTGCTCTATCTAGGTCATGAATTGGTCCAGCCTATGGGCATATCACTGTATGCAAACATCTTTTTATTGAATGAATACAAAGGGGAAGAGCCCTTATCCCTCAATTGATCAAGTATATAATATATATATATATATATATATATCACGTGCTGTATCAGGGTCATGAATTGGTCCCGCCTATGGGCATATCACTGTATGCAAACATCTTTTTATTGAATGAATACAAAGGGACAGGGCCCTTATTTCTCACTTGATTGATCGAATATATTTTAAAATGGGTATTCAGGGATCAGGAATTGTGTAGTCTTTCTTAAGGTCGGCGTGCCAATCTTATTTTTCATTTGCTGTATTAAGGTCATGAATTGATCCAGCCTATGGGCATATCACTGTATGCAAACATCTTTTTATTGAATGATTACAAAGGGAGAGGGCCCTTATCCCTCACTTGATTGATCAAATATATGTTAAAATGGGTATTCAACGATCAGGAATAGTGTAGCCTTTCAGGCCTGCATGCCAATCTTATTTTTCACTTGCTGTATAAAGGTCATGAATTGGTCCAGCCTATGGGCATATCACTGTATGCAAACATTTTTTTATTGAATGAATACAAGGGGAGAGGGCCCTAATCCCTCACTTGATAAATCATATATATATATATATATATATCAGTGTTTATCTAAGTTTCTGGGATTAGGGGACATGAGGATGGGTTTCCAGGGATAGAATTTTTTTCAACTACCTTTCTTTTTAAAACAAAAAGGCTAGGAGGTAATGTATTCCTGTTCGAACTTACCTTTCTTTTTTAAAAAAAATGCTAGGAGGTAATGTATTCCTGTTTAAAATTATCAGTATTACAAAGCTATCATTTTAAGGACTAGGAAATATTCTCAGTGCATGTGAGTAAATTAGTTACAGAACAAGCTTTGACTGCCCAGTCATCTGGCAGTTAAATTAAACACTTTCTACCAATTGTCAATCTTGATCTCAACTCAGGAAATTAAAAAAGCTTAAAATAAATATTTTTTCAGATATGTATCACAGAAGTCTGGGATGCTTGGGCTGTTGGATGTTGCCATTTGTTTGTTGTTAGAGTCTCAAATAAAGATCCAACTGTACCCCATTGTAGCTGTTATTGCTATTTCATTTTCTTGCAGTGGCCCAGTTTTGGGTTGATTCTCTTTATTGTCCATATCTGGGGATATCAGAGGTGATCACAGAGGAATGGAACTGCTCCTAGTAAACAAATCTGCAGTTGGAGACTGCACTTTCAATGGCAAAGTTGTGCTCTTATAACCAATTTCTTTGGTGTATAGATTCCATGATGCAAAATGAACAGGATTCTATCCAAAGTTGCTCCCTCCGATTAGTGTCTGAGGTAATAATGAAACAATGGCAAAGGCACACAGAGAATGTTATACGGGTGTCGGGAATGTCCTGATGTACATCGAGGTTCCCCTTTGTGGGGAATGTCCCAGGGGCCATCCTCCATGTTCAAGGGGTGTCCCTGGGATGTCCCCAATTTATGAAAAAAAGGGGGATCGGGTGGGGAAGTTTTGTCCCATCCCCCAAACTTTATAGCAGATATATATGTATATAATATATTTGCACTGCCAGCCACCATCCTCCTGTCATCCCCAAATTCTGGTCCACAGTCACTCCAATCCCTGGAACCCATCCCTGTGTCCCTCCATTCTAAAGCTCCATGGAACATGGGACATATTGCATAAAATACAAGGGGTGTCCCTGGGATGTCCCCAATTTCTGAAAAAAAGGGGGATCGGGTGGGGAAGTTTTGTCCCATCCTCCAAACTTCATAGCAGATATATATGTATATATTATATTTGCACTGCCAGCCACCATCCTCCCGTCGTCCTCAAATTCTGGTCCACAGTCACCCCAATCCCCGGAACCCATTCCTGTGTCCCTCCGTTCTAAAGCTCCATGGAACATGGGACATATCACATAAAATACACTAGGTTTTTTTAAAGTGCTGATATGTGGTTGGAAAAAGCCAAGAGAACTAAAGAAGTGCACTATTTGCTACTTTTTTTGTAGCAGAAAAAAATCATACCCAGTAAATCGCAAAGAGGCAGTAGCATGTACATAGAAACAATATTAAGACTTAAAAAGTGTACATAAATTGAAGGTTCATCAATTGATTGAAAATGTAGCCATCTCCCGTCGTCCCCAAATTCTGGTCCACAGTCACCCCAATCCCCGGAACCCATCCCTGTGTCCCTCCGTTCTAAAGCTCCATGGAACATGGGACATATCACATAAAATACACTAGGTTTTTTTAAAGTGCTGATATGTGGTTGGAAAAAGCCAAGAGAACTAAAGAAGTGCACTATTTGCTACTTTTTTTGTAGCAGAAAAAAATCATACCCAGTAAATCGCAAAGAGGCAGTAGCATGTACATAGAAACAATATTAAGACTTAAAATGTGTACATACATTGAAGGTTCATCAATTGATTGAAAATGTAGCCATCTCCGAGTAGACCCTTGTACCATGTTCTAAATTATGTCATTCCCCTCCCAATCTCTATTTGCTATCTCCAGGTGATTATGGTTTAAAATTTAATTGTTTATCATGTTGATGATTATTAAATATCAATATACTTAATCTTTGCTTTTATTGACATCTATTTCAATGCTTTTATATGTAATTTTTTAAATTTTGAAGCATTTTACTTTTTTACATTCTTTAAAGTTGCACATCTTGTATAATTATCTTTAAAATTTAAATTATATACATTTTTTTTGTTGTTGTGTACGGTGTAAGTACCCAACTATCTTCTGTTTACTTTTTTTTGAAAATGGCATACCGGTACCAGTCCATCTCCTGTACCAGTAATTATCTCCTGGTAACTATGGTTATATTTCATAAGAATTTCAGTCATTTGCATAAAAGTTCTGTAAGATGCTTATTTATTTTCAATTTAAGGGACTTGATACTTAAAAGTGTTAAAATAGAATACACAGATAAACATCAACACAGAGATGGTCAAATCCTGGGTTTGAATGCACAGATAAACTTCAAGAATAGGTTCTAGATGTGTGCTGTATTTGATGAACTTGCTTTTTCACAACCGTAGTGCTTCTACTGAGATTTTAGGCAGTTTGTATAAATTGTTTATATGATTATACTATGAAGATTTGGTTAGTATTTAGAGCATTTTTGCTACACTAATAGACAATTGATTTTGACCATAAATCTAAAAAATTCTTGCCAGTTTGAGTAGATTGTGGGTAAGAAAGTTAACTTGCCATAAATTTAGATCGTTTCAAGCTGTTGAGCTAATGCATATTATATTTGCTGATTTACCATTTGCAAATTCCTGGCTACTGGTTGGTTAGTGTAATATCCATGTCTGAGGCTGTAGTGAGGGCAATATTGCCCTCCCATGTTTCTATGTGGAAGGGTGGTTTCATTTTCCAAGTGTCAAGTGCCTGGTAGTCTCACCATGTCATTTATTTGTCTATTTATGTTGCCATAGCAGATATCAATAAATGTATTGATCTTTAATTTTGTACAGTAAGATCGATTGGATTAAGAGGTTTTTGTCATTATCATAGGTTTTTTGTTCTAAACTAATTCTTTTGAACTTTTCTGTGTAGTCAGAGATCATAGATTTCTGTTGTACGCTATACTATTTGTTTTTGAAACATCCAATGTACTCTTTTTAGTGAGAGTGCCACCTAATGATTTGTGCTGTGGAAACTTTGATCTACAGGAGTTACTATAAATGTACTAATGCAGGATGTCCAGTGAGAAAGCACGTGGAAAGAGCTTCACATGATTTGAAGGCAGTAATCACAACATACGAGGGAAAGCATAATCATGATGTACCTGCTGCCCGAAACAGCAATCATGACAATGTTTCAAAAGGCAATTCAAATGGTGTGTCTGCTTCTGCCATGCAGGCTAATGTCCCATCATCTATGGCTACCATGCAGCGGTCTATTCCTCAAGTACAAAATAATGTTTCCCAGTTTGATAGGAATTTGGATTCAGGGAATGAATTTGGTAAACAGACATTTTATGGGAAAGTTACAGATGAGAGCCTGCGTTTGCAAGAAAAGAATGCAGCAACTCTTGACTTGAGAATGGGAGCAGGGATCAATTATCGGATGTTTAGCCTAGACAATAATCTTTGTGATAAACAACAAATAACTGGTGGGCGACATGCACTACCAATGCAGATGCATGTCCCTACAAACCATGGATTACCTGGCATTGACCGACATACTGGAAAACAAATAATGCCCATTCAATCATATTTTGGGCAAGGTACAGAGAGTGATATGAGGTTTCTAAGGCCAAAAGAAGAAGCAATTGACGATTCTAGCTTCAGAAACCCATTATCCATTCATCAGCCACCAAACTCATCCCTGTATCAGCAAATTATGGGGAGACTACAAATGGGACCCTGATTGCTAATTCTTCTTTTGTGAGGTAAACTTGCTATAGGCTATGGTAATTTTTTTGGAAACACAAAGATGCGTTTTGTGCAGAGTATCGCAAACTATTTGTGGTCACTCTACATATTTGAAAATAAAGGAGTAAATATCTTTGCAGGCCTGTAAACATATTGTGGCCCTGAACCGATCTTAATTCTTGTCCATGTAACTTTCTTAATTTCGACATTCAGAAGCAAGTAATGCTGCTTGTGTTGTAGCTTGTCATGCTGTGTAATGTCTTGTTGGTACTGTATTCAGAATCCATTTATATGTAAATTATACTTCAAAGTGGTGGCATGTCATGTTTTCGATTCAATCTGTTTGAGTACACAGTTGTTGGTTTATGTTTCCCTGTGTGTTTATTAATGTCAGCTTATGTCAAAAGCTTTTATTCCTTTACCTTTTGCTTAGCTGACTCCATGCTATACTTCGAATGCAGTGACTTTTGCAAGCTGTGTGTTTTTAATCTCTGGTTTTAATGAAGTACTGATGTATAGATGGCATGCCAGATCTCATTTGTCCTCAACTGGTTCATGCTCCAATTTCATGCATTTGGCATGTATTTGAGAATGATAAAATATCTTAGCGGGTAAAATTGTGCATATGATCTCCAGAATTGATGCATAACTTGGGTAAAACATAAATTTTAACTTATTTTATACCGAGTAACTTAAACTTCATTGGATTTGTTTAATGTTCTTCGGAAGCTGATTTCTTCATCCTTGCACATCAAATGCTTTTATTTACATGGTGCATTCTTCGTTGTTGAATGCATCTTATAACTACAGTGCTAAGCACATCTGTAAAGCTCTCATTATCTTTGGAATTTCATGGCACTTAACTGAGCATGTAGTTATTAAAAGAGCGTCTGGTTTACAAATATTATGTTCTAATATTATGATCGATAGTTCTATGAGAGCAATTTAATGTATTGGTTTTGCTTTGAAGATTTGCTGACACTAATCATTTATTAATAAACAAAAAAGATTTGCTAGTTATCAATTTGCCTGAGCTTAAAAAATGATTTTGCTGAACAATGAGAACATTGAATACAATTATGCTCCTAGGGAGAATTTTTACAGCTCACCTATCATTGGATTCCCAACTTAGCAATTACAAGTCTTTTCAGGCGATAATTCTAAATCATTCTACGCATCAACTGCAATCATGAACGTTTTGCATTGTAACTTTTTAAAGGGTTTGCTTGGGGGAGTTTTGAACTGGATAACCATGAACTATAAAATCACTGACTTTTTCATTGGGAAAAATACTTTCCAAGTACTGGTTTGATTGATCTAGGATGCAAACTACAAGTGCCAAGAGTCATTAGCATTGGCAACTACATTGAAGGCTCTGAAACATCTGTAACTTGTACGACACTCTGATATTGGATGATCAATTACAAGTTAAAGTTGAATTGCATCATCAGTATTAGAATCCACAAATTGCAATATCTTGAATGTGAGGGATACTATCACAAAGCTTTCCATTCACCTTGTATTAAGAAAAAAGACATTGTCTTCTGATTTTGGTGATTGATCCAACTTTGAATTCATTGTTTATAAAATCTTAAAAATACCGTATGTCAAATCATTTTTGAATGAATGAAAGATTTTAATGACGTCCACGAGACTAAACAGTCTATGAATGAAGCACTTATGCTCAAGCCATTATAATGTGGTGCAAAAGATCTAATAGTGCAAATCGTGCAGCTTGGTCAGATAAAACTTGGAAGGTAAAAATCTACTTTTCAAATTTGATTACATGATCAAAGTATGAACTCGAGGGCCCTCGCAATTATTTGATATCAACGCATGTGACAATGATACCTCTACTTGTGTGGCAGTATGTCTTATTGACCATCCTTAATAGAGGCATATGAAATTTTGGACCCTTTAAAGGAATTAAATTATTACTGAAAGAAAACTGGTAGTGCGTTTGATGTGGAGTAAATAATTCAACAGCCGTTGGTTAAATAATTCGACAACAACAAACCTTAGGAATATGTGTTGGGATTCATGTCAGGTGCAAAAATTAAATACAAGGATAGTGTGATAAGGGTCTCAAACTTTACCGGAATGGGTAATTTGGACGTCCATGAAGAGTTGAGGGGTACTATGATATTCTTCTTGAGATAATATGGGATATTGTATTTAATGATATTAAATAAGAGGATTTAAAAAAAAGTTTAAATATTGAAAGTTATAGAGTGTGTCATTTTTTAATATAGGCTGTGACAATGCAGATTAAAACACTCATTGAGCACTTAGAAGGCAGAAAGTAGGCTCTTTGGTATCTTATGATAGAATCTATGACATGTCAGCTTGTAAGTTTTGTTGTTTATTTTGGAAACCATTCTCATGTAATGGGTTGTGGAATTTTTATCGTATTATTCTGAGATTATATTTGGGCACATGGTATTGCTTTAAGTTTATATATTGACAAATTGATATGGAGGAGGTTTGATTTTTTTGGTACTATTACATGAGATTGACTATCATTTACACAAAATGCACATATGGCTAATAAATATACGTACATATGCCTAATAAATATACGTGTATGTCCATCATGCATGCGTTTATATCATGTATGATTAGTTTAAAAAATAAATTCACTTTCAAATAATTGTGAGCTGTTGCATTGACTAGCATCATTGCCCATGCAATGGAGTTGGTTGACACATGCATTAATATTCTAAGTATTTTCTAAGCAATAAGATGACAATACGTGTATTTGATGACTATAAGTGCATTATATGTGGGGAATAGCCACTCCCCTTTATGCTACTAGAGTGTTGTCAAATTAAAGAAGATTGTATGAGCTGGAATGTTGTCAGATTGAAGAAAATTATATGAATTGAATTGATGTACTTGTTTCTACTTGATTAATATAAGATCAAATAACTTTTTGGTGATGATTTTTTTGAAAGAGTTTCTCCACGTATATTTGATGATATATTCATTTTTTGATTTTTGATTACTATTTTACAAGTTTATCCATGTTCTATTTTAGTTCTAATGGTTTATTACATGTTCCTTTAAATGGGTTAATCATATTTGCACACTTTATGATTATACCATCATTGTAATTGTTCACTAGTTTATTGAACATTTGGTATTAGAGATAACAATTTTGATCAAAGATTAATGCCTTTCTAGAAGTGTTGTGAGGTTTTTTGTTTTAATGGGAATATTGTTGTAGTGGGTTTTGCAAATATGTTGTGGTGGAAGCTATGGCTACCACATCTTGGTTAGAAATCGAGAAATTTAATAGTTTTGGGTACTACCTATGGAAGTTGAAAATGAAGGATCTCTTAATCAAGAGATCAATTAAGAGCAATTGCAAATGAGGTAAAGCCTATGGATATGTTTTACAAAGATTGAACAAAAATGGACAAGAAGGCATGAGAAACTATTCAGTTATGTCTAGTAGATTTCATCCTCTTGAATGTCTTATAGGAAGCTACCATATACAATTTGTTAAAGATGATAGATGATGTCTATAAAATGAAGACTCTTGTGAATAAATTGTATTTAAAATGAAAGCTTTACTCTTTGAAAATGGAATAGGGAGACTTTGTTGATGAAAATTTGAATGCTTTTAATTTGATCTTGAGTCAACTATGTTTTATTAATGTTAATCTAAATGAGGAGGATAAGTGTATATTGTTGTTTTATTATTTGATTAAATATTAGAAGAATCTAACCATTGCTTTGAGTGGTACTATGATAGATAAAAAACTGGACAACTTTGTTACTACTATGTTTTTTGAGGAGATAAAAAGAAAATCCATTGACGAGGGCTTGAAAGATGTATTACATGTTCAGGGAAGGTCCAAGGACAAAATTGAGTGTACAGGAGAACAAAATAAAATTAAAAGATAGGTCCAAATCTAAAGGACAATCCAAAGCCCCTGGAAAGAGTAGAATTGTGCAAACTAGGAATGGCGAAATAATACAAAAATAGGAAGAAAACTTAATGATGATTCCTTCACTAAGAAATTCTTCAATGATGATGATAATGATGATTTATTCATTTTTGCTATTGTCGTTAGTGATGATTGTTGGCTCATTGATTCAAGTTGTTTTTACCATGACTCACGACAAAGAGTGTTCTTCCCTTATTGATGGAAGGGGTATTGTTTTTTTTTTATCAGTGATACAATTTATTTTATTGAGATAGAAATAAAAAGTTACAAAGCAAAGTCATAATAACTCCCAATATATTTCCAATCAGACCCACTAGATCCCTATTCAAAATCCAGGGAGAGAACCCTAGATGCCACTGTACTCCAACCTACACCAGTAGATTAAAAGTTGTAAACTACTAAGATTGGAAACAAAATTCCAAAAGAACCCATTAACGGATTAAAACTACGAAGCTTACTTTGAGTGGCCTTTAGTGTGAGATCAGAGGACCATAACAAAGGCTTTCTTCTTCTCCTTCTTCGCTTTCTTTCCCACAACCGATTGCCATCCATCTTCGACCCTTGTAGCCTCCATCTACCAATCCAAAGAGCTATCCCAGGGGCTCTTCCAAGAGCCATTTCCTATACCATCTTGCTGATGTTGATCCTTCTCCGACCTCTCTCCCTCGTCCTTCTTCTGGGGAAATAAATCCCAGGGACTCCTCCAAACACCCACTCCCCTGCTGACTTGCTGATGTTGCTCGTTAGCCTTTCGCTTTCCCTCACCACTCTTTTGGTGACTACTACCACCCTTCTTTCCCTGCATTCTAGGGTTGCAGCCCCATTTTTTGTGATCATCTCCTTGCCACTTCCAGTGAAAACAACGTTAGCATTGTTTTCAGCCAAACTTCTTTCCTGAGTGTATACTTCCTTAATTTGTTGCTGCTCCTCACACCTTTCCTCCTGCACCAGTCGTTTCTCTACCATTTTCCGTTCCTCTGTAACCTTACTCTTCTCACCAAGAGACATAGTTGTAAATTCAGTGTTTGGTACATTCAGTTGCCAAGTGCCCTGTTTGATGACATTTTCTCCACCTAAAAGGGACTCCTTCATAGTCCAGTGGCTGCACCCAACACCCTTTTGATGATTTTAAGCGAATCTCCTTCGAGGGCACATTGGAAATTTTTACTTCCACCAGAATCCTGGCATAAGTAGAGTGCAGGAGATATGAGGAACCTTCATCCACCATTATGAAGGTTTTGATAGAGTTCCCTATAACCTCTAAACATGCTTCAAACCAAAACTGTAAAGGGAGATTAGGCAGCCTTACCCAAAGGGGAACCATCTCAAACACCTTTGTAGTTGGATTAAAAGCTGGATGCCATGGTTTTAGCATCAGTACATGCTTCTCTTCCCAATCCCAGTGATACTCATAGAGGATTTTATTTCTATCTTGTTCCTTCTCAAAAACAACAATAAAAAAGCCTTTGGCCATAGGGTAAATCTGAACATACCCGTCCAACAGGGGTTTCCAGTGATTGGATATCCATTGATGAAGCTCAAGAAAACTTGGCCAGAAGCCCCTAAATCTCCCGATCAAACCTAGTCTAGAGAATACCTTTTCATTGGAAACTACTTTCTCTAGCTCACCATCTATCTCCAAGGTGATTATTTTTGGAACCGGTTGAGATACATTGTGCACCCCTTTCCCCCTAGTGAAGCCTCTTCCAGGTTGTTTTGCTGCCTTATCGAGCCTAGATTTGGTGACTTCTAGCTATGACTTCTTAAAATCCCTAAAAATCTCCTCTTTATTTTGAACATCGCCCATTTGAAGATTTGACTTACCTCCATTGGCCTCAGAGCCTCCACCCCGTTTCTCTAACGAAAGCCTATCGGATTTCAGGTTCTCTCGGCCTAAGGTATTCTTAACGCCATCACTAGCCATTGCAGAAAACCCAAACACCCCCTGCAACTTCTTTTCTAGAATGTTTGGCTTAGGCAGATTCCTAGTCTCTTCCTCCAAGAGCCGACCGCTGGCAGACATCGCAACTCTTAAAAGTAGGCTTTTTGTTTTGATGGAAGGGGTATTTTTTAGTGACAACAATTCACATCAAATTGTTGGTAAGGGAAAGGTAAAATTGTGTTTTAATGAGAGGAGAGTGAAAAATCTCAATGGTGTTTTGTATATTCACTCGTGATAAATCTTTATCTTGTATCCAAGTTGAATGATTCTAGAGTGCATGTGACATTCGACAAGTTTGGTTGTATGTTGGTTAGAGTAAATTTGGTGTTGATGAAAGACTCATGGTGTGAGACTTTGTTTAGGATTGGCATCTTCATATTTTGTACTTCTTTGAATGTAATTGATGCTTTTGACAATGCATATTGATATTAACTCTTGGGTCACATTGGTGAAAAAAGTTTTTAGACCATTATTAATAAAATAATGGTTGATGAATTTTTTGGTTGTTCCAATGAATTTGATAATTGTGAGCATTGTATGTTTGGAAAATAGAATACAATTTCTTTTTCTATTGGAAATACTAGAGAAAAATGTGTTTTAGAAGTCATTCATTTATGTGTTTAGCTAGTGGATGTCATTATGTTGGTAAATCACATTAATTATGTTTCATTTATTGATGATTACTAAAGATACACCTAGGTTCAATTTTTAGATCTAAATCTAAAGTTTTCTTAAGTTTAAGGAATTTAAGGCTTTGGTTGAGAAACTATTGGATATAAAGATAACTTGGATAGAAAGATAAAGATGTCAAGATTTGCTAATCAAGGTGAATATTGCTATAAGGAATTCAATGGTGTATGTAGACATGTAGGTATTATGTGACATAACCTACAACAAAATCATATTATAGAAATGCTAAACTAAACCTTGAAGAAAACATCTAAAATTACGATGAGTAGTACATAGTTGGATTGATACTTTTGGGTAGAGGTTATGTGTACCACCTGCTACTTGATTAACAAATATCCTTGTTTAGTTCTTGTCGATAAAACTCCTTATGTGCTATTTTTGATTAAATAAGTAGCATTTACAGGGTGTTGTACCCTTCACACAGAAAGCCCATAGGGCCAAAAGGAAGCTAGTTCAAACCAGAACATGAACTAGGAGAAGAACAAACAGGAGCCACTAGGGCCCAACAAAACAAGCCAAACATGCCACATACATAAACAACTGATAGTTAGCTGTAGAACAACAAGCAAGGACTAGACAACCCCAAAACCTGAGGGGACTAATCTAACTTCCTTAACCGAAGGGTGCACGACAAATTTTTGGAGTGTCCCCTCTTCTTTCTCTGCACAACAGACTAGGAAGACTCGAAATCAAAATCCACTGAGAGAGGCGAGAGGAGTGGATCCTCAACAACCACCTTGGGGGAGGATCCACCAAGCAGCGAGGGAGTCAAAAACGAAGAAGAGGAGACATGAGAAATCAAAGGACCAACAGAGTTGTTCAACGAGGGACGGGCAGGTTTTTCCTGGACAACGACAACAGATCGAGGCAACAAAGGTTCCACAGAAAGGATAGCCAGAGGAGGAGCTCGGTAAGACTCAAACACCATGGGAGAAACAACCAAGGGAGGGTAGCTCTCCTTAGATGAATCATTCGAAGAGGGAGAGCCAACTGTGAGATGGTCTGAGAGAGCATTCTTCCACCAAGTAGTAGCGCCCTTGCGGCGAGCAAGAGGGTAACTAGAGGCCAAATGACTAGTGGAGAAACACCTCCTACACCGAAAGGGGAGGCCCTCATAGTCCACCAGTTGCGTTTAAGCTCTGTCCTCCACCATTAAGATCACATCACCATGGAGAGGTTTGTAGATGTCCAAATCAACTAAAATACGAGCCACCTTAGTATGCCCAAGATCCCGAGTCATAGAGTCCACCTTCAAAAAGTTTCCAATGGTGTTTCCAATAGCTTCATAACAAGAATCCTCCCAAAAATGGAGAGGGAGATTTGACAGTCAAACCCAAACTGGTGTGATATTCAGTGGCTCAGTAAGAGGATTGAAAGAGCGAGACCAAGGCCTGATGGATAGTGAATGAATACCCCACATCCACCCCCTGTCCAATACATAGTCCCGCTTCGTAGAGGAGGCAAAGGTAGCTAAGAACTCCCTAGCATTGGGATAGAGCTCAATCTTCCCAAAGACAATAGGCTTCCAAGAGACAAAAACCTAATCATGGAGATCGGGAAGGGAGGGCACAAGCCATTAAACTTGCAGACCACACCCTATTTCAAGTAGTAATCCTCATTTTTAGCAACTTCAGATCCACATACCACAACAACGGAAGCACATACATAGGGAAAAGGTATAACCCTAGTCAGAGCAGGCATAGATCGAGCACAATCCTTTGAAACTACCTCAGAAAAGGACTTCCAAAGGCAGTTCAAAGTAGGGAGACCACTGACAATAGGAGTAGAAGGCAGAGCAACAAACTCCCACATAGTTAACTTGGAAGTGGAACCACAACATTCATTACGATCAGGGGGAGCCCCAACCACTAGAGGAGAAGGGCCCCCATAGGCCACCTGCCCACCCCCAGTAGATAGCGGCACCAGAGAAGCCATGTCCAAACCCTGTGCATCGTCTCCATTCAAAAACTTTTCTTCCCGTTGTGCTCCACACACACTCCCACCCAGCGCCACACCAACATTTGTCTCCATTGTTGTTTTGTTACTAAGTAAGAAACTCTTTGTTTCACATTTAAAAGTATTTTTTGATGAGGCTTTTGTTCACATGTCTAGAGAAATGTGATATAAATTAGATCCTAAGACTAAGAAATACATCGTTGTTGGATAAGTAAAGGGTTATATGCTTTAGTATCCTCTAGCCTTGAAAACAATATATTCTAAGGATATAATTTTCAATTTTTTTTGAGTATTTTTGATCCAATACAACCAAAGGAAAATGAAGGAAAACAATACATTTTGAGATGGTCAATAAATAGGAAGATGCATTTTTTTGATATTGAAGAACAAAATAATAGATTTGAGGACGGAGAGGAAGAAGAGGATTTATGTGGGATTTCTAAGTAGGTTGAGCTTGTAGAGGAACATGTAAGAGTCCTTTATTCAATCCTTGTGATGACACACGAGACAATAAAACCCAATTGATACATATAGCCCAGTAGATTTTTATTGTATATTTGCTTTGTCATGTATTGATGATGAACCTAGATTTTTAATGGAAGCTTTTTCTTCACGAGTGATTCTTAGATGGAGGCCATGTAGGGGGAGATGATGACTTTGGAAAAATACGACACTTATGATCTTGTGAGTTTTCTCAAGGGAAAAAAACATTAATCACAAGTGGGTATTTGAAAAAAAGTTTAGAGTAGATGATAAGTTGAAAAGGTACAACACTAGACTAGAGGCCAAGGGATATTGCCAAAGAGAGGGAGTTGATTTTGGTAGTTTTTTCTATTGCTAAATTGTTTTCCATCAGTCCTACTTTCTTTTGCTATTTCTTGTCATTTTGAAGTAGAGCAAATGAATGTTAAAAATACTTTATTGCATGCGAATCTTGAAGATAAAATTATCTTTTGACAAGCAAATGGGTTTAAGGTAAATGAGAAACAAAATTTGGTTTGCAAGTTAAAATATTCATTGTATGGTTTGAAACGATTACCTTGGATATAGTATAAGAAATTAGATGCTTTTGCATTAAATTTAGTTTATTTAGAAGCCAGGAGGATCATTGTGATTATATTAAAGTTATTGATGATTAGAGCCTAATTATTATCTTGTATGTTAATGACATGTTATTTATTGATAATAATAAGACAATGATTAAAGAGCTTAAAACTCAAATTAATTAGTGCATTTGACATGAAGAATTTAGGGGTAACAAAATCTATCTTGGAAATAAAAACTAATTGGGACCAAGTTCACAAAAATCTCTAGCCCAGTCAAAACAAGTATGTTGACACTATTTTGTGGTGGTTTATTATGTAGGATTGTAAACCAATAAGTATTCCTTTACATGTAGCACTAAAATTTATTAGATACGTGTCTTAAGTTGGATGACAATTTTTAAGATATGTATAATGCACATCTTATGCTAGTGCTATTGGTACTTGATATATGCAATAGTTTGTACTAAACCTTAGATACTCCAAACAATGGGAGTTTTTAGCATGTTTATGTCTAACCTTGTAAAGAACATTGGATTTGTGTTAAGATGGTATTTAGATATTTGCAATAATCTTCTGATTATTATTTATGTTATCATGGTTTTAATGATGTAGATAGGATATTGGATATATAGGGATTTTTTAATGCATAGGTGGCTTGGATAGTTGGAGATCCGCTAATGGCTATTGGCTATATGCTTTTTGTATTTGGTAGTACTATTAGTTGGATGAGTAAGAGGTAGTCCACAATCTTTTATTACTATTGAAACATAGTATATGACTTACAAATGCTTGCAAATAGTCAATTTGGTTACAAATACATGTTTAGGAGTTTATTTTGATTGTAGAGTGGTTTAGATCAAATGTGATAGTTAGAGTGCTATTGATGCAGACTAGGTGGTGAATTCACTCTATCCAACACAAAATGACTTGACAACCCAAGAAATCAACCTTTGATCACTCAAACCCCAATCTTCCAAGACTCACTCAAAAGGCTTCTAGCCCTTACAACACGACCATGGATGAAAACTCTTGAAGAAGGCCGTACAAAGGCTACAAAACATCAATAGAGACCTACCATAGTCCCAATACAAGATCCCCAAAAGATCCCCCAAGACTTCTTCAAGTCAACATTGAGGAAGATAAATTGACCCTGCAAAGGCTACTAGAATTAGCCCATTTTTACAAAGGGGGTCCCTCTTAAACACCTACTCTCTACAAAAACTCTTCAAACAGTCAACAAACATGTGACAAAACACCAAATTCTCCAATTTTTTTGATGCTACAAGTCCTTTAAGTCACTGATAAAATAAACCCTCACTTTCAAGCAAAAACATAAGGGTTTTATTGGAAAACATATCTCCAAGGCTTTCTTGACATAGCCAACACATCAAACACCTTGAAAATACTCTGCTCAAACTTGAAAATCCATCTCAGAACCGGTTCCCTTAATATTTTGTCAAAACCCCATTTTTCCACTCTCATTTCACATGGAAAACACAAAATTACACCCTAAGGTAACATCCCACAACCTTCAATTTGCTTCATCACCACTCTAAGACATAGAATTACTTACTCTACCATCCTATTATTCCATTCCATCGAGACAAAGATTAAAATAATAGATGAAATGGTTGTTACATTATTTAATGTGAAAATAGGGCCTTCACTGGCCTGTACATGCAGTCTCAAGAAAAGTAAAGAAATATCCCACAAGATTTGTAGTTAGGTCCTCAAAATGGATTTAAAAGAAAGTTAATTCATGCCACATGTTTCAAAGAATTTCAGAGCATATAAGACCAGTACGGGTCCATACAAAAGCAACAAAGTTCAGGAAATCAAAAAATATGCAAAAGGACATTGTATTCAGTTTGAAATTTTCTTCAATAGAACATCTAACCAACCTTCTTCGGTCATGAAGAGGATTTTATAGCAAATACATTTGATTTTCAACTTCCCCCAATGTTCCAAACTAACTTTTGACAACCTTTAGTAAATTCACTTCGTGTTTCTAATTTGTCATTGCAATGTATAATATCAAGTGGGAGAATGTTAAGATAGGGTAGTTAAATTACAATTTTAATGTATAATGTAGGGTCTCCAACCTTCTTGGAATGGGTAACTTGGATGTGCATGAAGAGTTGTGAGATATTATTATATTATAATTATTCCTTGAATATGTGAGATATTTTTGTAATGACATTGAATAAGGGAGCTCAAAAAGAGGTCAAATATTGAGAGTTATGGAGCATCTCTCTCAAGATAGTTAATGGCAATGCAAATTAATATACTCATAAAGCATCTAGAAATGAGAAAGTGGGCTCAATGGAATCTTATAATAGAATATATGGCATGTCAATGTGTAAGATGAGTTACTTTATTTTTTGGAGGCCATTCCTATGTAGTGGGTCACAAGAATTTTTACCATGGTGTTTTGAGACCATGTTTAGACCCATGATATTGTTTGATGCTGGTTTTTTGAACCTCCTTAAATCTATATTTTGTGAGCTTGATATGGATATGGTATAATTATTTGTAGGTCCTTTAATGCTACTAGAATATTGTTAGACTAAGAATATTCTATGAGTTGTATTTATGTACTTGTTTCACTTGATTAATACAAGCTCAATATCTCTTCGTAGTGGAAGTTTTCTATCAAAAGTATTTCTCCACATAAATCAAGTGACATGTCTTTGTTGATTTATTATTATTATTTTACATGCTTATCCATGCTTCATTTAAATTTTAATGGTTAATTAGATGGACCAATAATCAGGTTAATAGAGTTTATGCACTTTATACTTATACTATTATTGTTATTATTCATCAATTTACTCAACATGCTAGAGAGGTTTCCAAGTGATATAATGACGTGCTAGGGAATTTGGACTCGTTCAATGAAGACCTTGAAATACTATTTTTTTTAATTGATTATTTGGTTTAGGTCCACACCTACAAATTTAATCTTTGTCCATGCATAAATAAAATCCACGCATGAAAGTGAACTTGATGCACACATTTAAACATTGTGTAGAAGTGATTTGGTAGAAATGTGATGACTAAAAGTGATTTTCCTTGATCTTTCGATGTCTAAATCATAGTAAGGAACTAACAATGTTTTCAAAAACCTTTAGATAATCTATTGAATTGTGAAGGCCATGTTCTCCTTAGTTAGACCTCTGGGTGAATTAATTTCATTGACATAATGAACCAATATTGAGGGTAATAAATAATCATGCAATCTTAGGATGTTGATGCAATATTTTTGATTATGTAATGCTACTTTTCTTTGAGTATGAATTAGATAAATTTAGTATTTCTTCGATAACAAATTTATTAGTGTTTTTAATTAAGTTTAATGATTAGAAATTATTTGTATCTAAAAATTAGATAAAAACACATAAATAATGCTAATTAATCAATGTTATCTAGTTTAAGACTTAAGCACATTAAAAAATTATCAACATTACATAAATTGACATTCAATAATATATACATATGATTTAAAGAGAAGAAATAACATCATCAAAGAATTCAATTAAGTCAACTCCATCTCATTTATAATTAAAATGTCTTGGAATTGAGTTTAGTACTTATCTGAATAATGGGGCTTGGAAAGGTCATTCTCACCCTAAGAAGATGTCAGTGGTATTGTCTCACTATGGAACAATATGGGAGGAAACAACTCCTTTTAGAACACAACACACTATTGTGCTCTACACAAGTGTTGGTTCAATAGAACAATGCTCAACACAAGTGCATACCATGCTCCAAAGTAATTACTCATCATGTATACAACATGCTCCAGAGTAATTAATCAACATGCTCCAGAGTAATTGCTCAACATGTATACAACATGCTTCATAATAACTACTCAACATGCATAACAACCCTAGCCAAGACAATCCTAGCTCTAAAGTAATTACTCATCATGTATACAACATGCTCCAGAGTAATTACTCAACATGCATACAACACATTCCAAAGTAATTGCTCAACATGTATACAACATGCTTCATAATAATTACTCAATATGCATAATGGCCTTGGCCAAGACAATCCTAGGTGTACTCTGTACCTTGAGTTGGACACTCTGTGTGCCCCCTTCTCCAATGCCCATAGATCACCAAACCACTTTCTTCTTCCTTGAATGTTCTCCATGCTTTCCAAGTTTCACATAAATGCTTTATATAAGCCTTAAGGGGTCGTTTCCAAACCATCACACCCTTTGCCAAAAGTTTCCTTCTAATAATATTTAATAAATAATTATTCCTCTCTTTTAAAAGAGTTTATATATATATTCTTTATTAATCTCTCTTTTAACCAGGATCATAATATCCTTTATTTTTTATCGCCCTTTTAATTCTAAAGGGTTTTCATAGTTTTCTCTTCTCTTGGGGAAAAAGTCACATAACATATCTCCCCTTGTCAATTAGTTACTACCCTTAGTAGCATGAGATGCATCTGCATCACAACTCAGGAAACACATAATCAATAATTGAAGAAATTGATATTGAATATATTTATTCTTCATAATGTTTCTATATATATATTTCAATGACAAGAACTATACATAGATACATATTAGGAATTTACAATTGAAGAAAGTAATGCTATTCTATATGTTTAATCACATATATTTCAACTTTATCAGTTTGCTCTCATGTAACCCATTTTCTTTAATATAGACTTTCTAATCATTTATATGTAACTTTAACATTAAATTTACAAAATTATTATCATGTGTTGACATAATATTTACCTAGTGAATGACATGCATATCCCATACTATGTAGTCACTCATCATTGAACTGTCTAATCTATGTACTCAAAATATATTCTAAGATGATAATCATGTATTTCAGATTGCACGAGTATCCTCTTTTCCTATATGTCAAGTATACTTGAATTGAAACAAGTATAAAGTTACCCTAAAAAGAGTTCATATCTTTTCTATATAATACTTTATAAGACACATGTTCAAATTTATTGGGTTGATCAAGTCCAATAGCAAATTACAAGACAATAGAACATGGTTATCTTTCTAGGCATCTTAACATGAATAGATTAATAGTAAATTATTAACATGCATAGAGTACTTCATAGAGAAACACTAGAACTAATCTTTCAATTAATTTAACTAGAGTGCACCCACCTAGAATAAAAACTAGAATGCACTGGGTATCTATAGCTAACTCATCTCTTATTATTTCTTAATCTTGTTGACACATCAAGGCCCATATTCCATGAGATTAGGCTCAATCAAAATTCTCCTTCTTTATATCTTTCTTCATGTAAGGAGATTCACCATATGAAAGTTCTACAGTAATGATCCCGAGAGACCATATATAATTCTTTTGTTGGGCTTCCCATTTTTATTCACAAATGTAGTCCAATATTTGTCAATTTGACTATGACACCATTATCTTCCAAAATGTGATTAGGTTTGAAATCTCTATAAATGAATTTTAACTTGTGAAGATAAGTCAAGGCCTTCACTATGTCTTTTAATATTGTTGCAACTATACACTCTTCAAATGGACATCATCAAATGAAAATTTTAATATGTTTGGTCAATCTAACCCATATATATGGTATACCTTTACATAACCATTTTCACACCATGGAAGAGCAATGAGTATTTTTTCTTAAGAATTAGAGGTGGTTTCTCTCCTTGTAAAAAATTGACATGTCCCCATGTTTAAGGCTAAGAGAACCACATATGTTTTGTCATATACAATATTGTGTTATTTTAACTAATGCAAGAATATACTTTCCAAATTTTATGATGTGAAAATGATTTTAGAACCCATGGGTAATGGGCCCACAATGTACTTAAAATATATATATGTAAGAAATCATAGTGTTTCAATTTTAAATAGACATATCAAGCATGGCAAAACTATTTTCTCAAAATAGACACAAAGCCAAACAAAAAATTAGTTGACATGATACTATCTTAATTATGAAGACAACTTTTTTGTATAAGTGGATGCTAGCTAAATAGGAGATGATTTTAATATTGTTAAATCTATTCTCAAGTTTATTTGAGATCTTATGATGTATAAATTGATATTTCTAGAGCTTCATCAACCATCTAATAGTTGAATTTATGTGAGTGAATTATCAAGGTCACCCTTTAAGGAAGTAAAAGCTAAATTTGAATTGTAAAATTATGACACTCTTGGTATCATACTTTGAATTTCAATGACAACCTAATTTGAGCATTGGAATAAAATTATTTATGCTATTAAGAACATATGATTCAAAATTACTACCAAGAGAGGATATCGCTAGATTTTCATAATGCAAGTGCCAAAGTAACTCCTCATAATATCAATCCTACAATTTTTTTTTTTTTTTAAATCTTACCAAGATGAGGTGAATTTGTACATAAGTAGCATAATAAGTTTGAACCTTGTTTCATCTAGAAACCTAATGAGCTATATTGTATTCCATATGGTTTATCAAAACCTTTACTAACTATTATGGTTGATGCTAACTTAACAAAAATGACATGTGGTTTGTGCCATCAAAATGATAAGAAGTTTGAGTACCCTACATGTTGGATAAATGTGCATATTTGAAAAATAAAAGTTTTAAAGTTTCAAATATGAAAGCAAGTTATACAACATATTCATCAAAATACTTATTGATATACAAGATCATAAAACTACAAGCCTTGCAACACAATTGTCTAGGTAGGTATGCTACTTGTTTGAGGAAATGAGCAAGTTCAAGAATCATATCAACATTTGGCAACATTATTAAGTTGATTCAAATTTGATATTCCAAATGCCAAAATAACTTGACATCTAATTTTTATAGGTTTACTCTAATCAATATAATCTTTGGCATTAAATGTTGTATGCTAGGTCTAAAGTATTTGTTTCATCCATCGTTTATGTGATATGGAGAAGGAATTCCCTAATGAAAATCTTCTTCATGCCTTGGATATCTCTAATTACTAGCTAAAAGTTTTGTGCGATAATGAAATATATTTTTAGGATTACACCCAATATTCTATTATGGTTCTTGATTAGTTACTTTGATAGTAGTAAAATTTCTCAAAGTTTTTGAAGAATTTTTTTAAAATGACATACAAAAGTTCTTTGATTAGTTATAGATGGTGAAAGAATATGTTTTTTATTTGAAGCTTCTTGGTTTCTTTGGGTTGAATCGAAATGAAATTATAATTAGACTAATGAGATTTTAGATGTAAATATAATACTAATTCTGTGATTCCCAAAAGTGTTTCTATATTTCTTAATATCTTAACTTTATCACTAATAGAATGAGATACTAATCCTCATTTTATAAAATGATCATATATTCTATTAAAATACTCTTCTATTCCCTTTAAAATAATTTAAAAGACCAATAACATAGTTTAGGAACCTAAGTCACAGCTCAGCAAGCAAAAATAACGTCATAATCCTGGCAGTTTTTCTTTACTCATATCCATATACAAATACTTATAATATTTAATTTGAAGTCTTAGAACCTAGCTGGGGATTAATCTTTCATGCTCAAAAACGTACGTCAATGTTGGAGGTGATAGTAGTTTAAGATTAAGTTCGATTGATTTCCAAAAGGTCAACCTTTTTTTCCCATTTTTGATTTCTTGTTGACATATATGAAAGGAAGCTTCATAACCCTCCATTAATATACAGAGTAACAGACAACGTGGAATCGCTGAGACGAAAACTAACTGTAGCCTTGTGGATTTGGACCCTGCTTGGAAATGCCAGATGTTCCAGAAACACTTAAGTTCTTAAACAAGCAAAGATCAATCCTAGTTACAGCAAGCCAGCAAAAGCAAATCAGGTGATGTTACCTCAAATCACAAGGAACCAGGAGATTCCTCTTTACGAAAATGTTGAAGCAGGTAAAGTTCCTTCGTAAGGAAGATGTATCGTAGAAGCTCAAGATGCGTATAACTTCTCTCATCTTCTTTTCTAACTTGAAGCAATGGGGACCAACGCTTCTCAAGGGAGGTTACTGATCCAGGAAGACCTAGCACTTTGATCAGCTCATAATATAATAACGGTACTTCACACCATATATATTGACTTCACCACAAGCTATAGGGCTTTTTTAAGCACACATGGTCAAACCATGAAAGTCTATCTCCTCATATCCTATGCCGCACAACTCCAACAGTGTCGGTTGTGTTTTACATAATTACTCTGCATTGCTTTCATTAACAATAAACGGAAGATATGAACGGTTAGAAGGCGAACAATTACATTTCTTATAACTGGCATCACCTCCCCTCGTCTTCCAAATTTGTATATTAATGTACTCTATTTGTTCCTTAAGTGAGTAAACCTATAGATGAAGCGAACATGCATTCGACCTCTTAGATCTTTGTACAAAACTTTTAATATAAATTTCTTTATACAAATATTTTACATAATATAAAATATATATATGATTGCATCTATTGCACTTTTATTTGATTAATTCATTTTAAAATAGATGTCTCCGGGAGGATATCTCTGGCGTATTTTATATATAATATATATGCTAGTAGCATTTCGGACATAGATGACAAAATTATTATTGTTAGGGTTAGGGTTAGGGTTAGCATTAGGATTAGGATAGGGTTAAGATTGGGGTTAGCATTATGAATAGGGTTAGGATTATGGTTAGGGTTAGAGTTAGGAATAGGGTTAAGATTAAAGTTGAAGATTGTGTTTGGGATAACACATTAACTTATGTTCATAACACATTTGAACTTGTCTGAGTGTGTTTTTCCCCAAGCACATGTAGCTGTGAATCATTAAAAGCAATGCCTTGTGGATTTCAAGTTCTTCACTAAACCAATACAGGGAGGGACTATCAAAACATTGTGGAGTTTGAAAATTTGACAACAATCAATGCTTTTAGGGTTTAAGGACTTACAAGATTTCACTCAAAAATACCTCAAGGACATCATTGTGGCCAGTTGCTTCAAAATCTTCAATAAACCTGAAAACAAATGCTAATAACCCTTTGCCCAGTTTGCTCCCTTGTCAAACTAGTGGCTTCTTTTTGTCTTTGTTGTCCTTGGTAAGAGGGCTTTAGTCCCAATTTATACTTACGTAAGATTCTCTAAATATCATAAAAACTTTTATTTATCAAAAGACGATTTTAATCTCTCCAAAAAATAGTCAAAATCGTTAAAGGCAGCAATCAACAGTTAGAGAAACCGCTTGCTGAGTAAACTATACCTGCTTAGCAACAGAAATCCCCAAATATTCTCTGTTGTCCCAGAATTGCTTCACTGATCTGCAAGTATAATAAATGCTTTGAGTGATGTCATTAGTAACTTCAACTGTGGATATCAAAGGAGGTTAATTGTTGATGTAGGGCACTAATCACTCCAGTCAGCAACTAATGCTTATTTATTGAAGTTGTAGCGACCCTCCGTTTTTGGCCCCTTCGTGATGTTTGAGTAAGTACAATTAATTGAATTGATGATTAACTAAATTGTGTTTATGAAATGATATTATATGTATTGATTAAATAAAATATTATTGATGTTTTAATGGATTTAAATAAATTAAAACTTATGATTTGGTAAAGAATTATTTAAATATATATATATATATATATATATTAATTATGGTAATATGTAAGCAAATTAAAAAGGAAGATTAAGACTAATAAATTAAGAGTGATTTAGTCTTATTGTTTTTGGAAAATATAATCTAATTAAAATTTTCAAATAGTGGAAAAACAATAATAATTAGTGAATTATTGCATTCATGATAAATCTAAGAGTTATGAGTTATTCTTATTCATTGATTATTAAAAAGGAAATAAATACAAACAAAAATGTTGATTAATAATGGCACATTTTATTTAACTCCATAGTGTTATTACAAAAGATGAAATTTAATATTCAAAAATCTTTGTATTGATATAAAAATAAACTTTTGAAAAAAGCTAAAGTCTTCACCTGTCCTTGCCTTAATCTCCATCTGGCTTCATGCTTTATCTCCTGCCTTCCACGTGCTTGGTCTGGGCTTCCTCTTCTTGCATGACCTCAACGTGGTCTTATTTCCTGAAAACTCTGCCTTTGGGGGGGATCGCATTTTTCTTTTCTTGGAGGGAAATAGGGAAAAAGGAGGGGGGAGGTTACCTGGGGGTTGGGGAGGAGGAATACATTTTGTTTCCAGGAAGGATTCTCTCTAACAGTTTAGGTGCCTTGCCTGTGTGACCACATCCGCATACATATCCATGAGGCATCTGGGAACGCTGCTATTTTTTTCTTTACTAGGAACGGGTGGACAACAAGGAAATCTAAGCAGAATCTTGAGAGGATTTCAGAAGTTTTTTTTTTAGGGCCTTCTTTGCTACGGAGGTCATGAGAAAAGTTAACGCTATTATACATAAAGAGAGACCCGCGTAGATTCATATTGAACAAAGAGGAGCTCTTATAGGTACACAAATATTGCTTGATAGGTTATGCTGAATGAAGTTTAGAAGAAGAACGGAGCTATAGATTTTGTTCTTAGTTTACGAATGGTGACAAAATTAATTAAAATTAAAATTAATATTTCTCCTGTATTAATTTAGAGTCAGTTTTCCTCTCAGACCGATGTTGAATTGCATCAAAATTCATGTTTGAGACTTAGCTGTGAATATAAGCGTAATCTCTTCTTTGAACCACTCAGGAAATAGGATGTATTGTAGTCATGATTGTGCCGATTCCTTAAATGGCTTGATTTTTCTTCCAGATTTAAAAGCTTTGTCTGTTCCAGTATAAGATCAATTTATCCTTTTTCTCTGACCTCTGATTACACAATCCAAGCTTAGATCGTTGTGTAAGTTCTCGGTTAAGGAAATACATCATATTATCTTTTCTCTAGCGCTTCTTGCATCCGTAACAAAGAGACTTAGACATCTTTGGTAGGTTCCTTCATAAGCTTCCATCAGTTCATCCTTCCTCAATTTTATTTATGTTGATATCATTCTTTCTCCTTCTTCCAATCATAAAAGTTTGAAATTAATTTCTGCATCAAATTCAATCTGTTCCTATCTTCTTTTACCCTTGTATTGGAAAGCTATGAGATTTTGGTCCGTTGATTTTATTGCATTCGATATACATAACTTATTCGATCATTTAAGAAAGGGCCATACAATGTTTCAAAAGCTTGAATATATTGTTTTTCCAACCAAAAGCTAACTATGTGATATCTTTTAGTTGATACTGCTCTCCTCTTAGCCGCGCCCGTCTCTTTCTCTTGAGCACTACTGAAAACTTTTGTCGGCTCATGCTCTTGATTTGTTTGTATTTCATAGTAATTGTTGAATATGTTGAGCACAGTGATATTTACCAGTTGATGAATGTATAAAAAGAGTGGTCGCTGAAAATGCATTTGGCTGGTTATCCGTTGTTTGAGGACTGCTAAGAATTCGATTTCTTATCTCTTGAAGACTTTACCGTGTGCTATAAGATCCAGGCTTAGTGTATGCGTGTGTCTTTGCAGCTCTCCCCTCTCTCTCTTGTGTTTTGGAGTTTAAATCTTTGATATTTTCTCGAGCTTGTTCCTTACACAACAATCTTCTTATGTTGGCTGTACATTATGTTTGAAATCCGATTAATACATTTTGAGTAATGATCGCTGCGTAACTTTTGTTTGAGGTCCCAGGCTACCCATTATGTTGCAGTTTGGTATTTATTTATTGCTTGAATTTCGATGGCATCACTCCCTTTTGCATTCGTTTTCATTAAACTCTAATAGCCATAGTTGCTTTGCCTGCAGATATGCTGCATTATTAATGAACTAAGCATGGGTCCGTATTTTCTTTTATTGGATGCTTCTAGGTCACGAAATGCTTGAGGTTATTCTATTAATTCTTTTTGTCATACAAACATTCTTTTATCCCTCAAAGAATTAGACGGGATGCTTTTAGGTGTAATGATATTTGACTTAGGTTGGAAATCTACTAATTGATTGTGTGGTGTTTTTAAATTTAGGAAACAGAATATGGTTATACCTTTTCCCAAAAAAAAAAAGAGAAGATAAGACAAATTTAGCATAGTAAGAGCCTTCTTTAAGGGGGGGGGCACGTATTTATCCTCTTAAAAACCTTTCTTAAATAAATAGTTCCCCCTTGATTTTCTTTAATAGTAAAGTTACTTTCTTTTCATGGTGTGGGAAAAAGAAAAGTCTTAATTTTAAAAGAATTAAAATAAAATAGGAATTTAGGGGTATTAGATTTTAAAGAGAGGAAAAAGAAAGCATCCCTTTTGTTTATTTTAAATGTGTGTTTTTTTAAAAAAAAACTTTTCATTGAGGGAAAATGAGTGGAATATATATTTAGATAATGCTTTTAGTGCAAAATTATTTTGGTGTTATAAATAGCTATTGGAATGGAAACAAATCATTTTGGTCATATCATCAATTGATTTAAATAAATAGATAAGACTTTAAGAACATATGCATATAAATCAAAGTATAGGTGAATAATTAATATTATATAGGAGTTAAATAAATGTTAGGACGTATACCTTATATGAACTAGAGATAGCATATATGGTTGTGTGAGCCAAATTGGAACATGGATATTACTAATTCCACCCATACATATTCTTATAGGCATGAACTGAAGATAAAATAAAATGTTGATATAAAACTAAGAGTTTATAATGATAATATAAACATTCTATTTTATTATTTTTGCCCTTGTAGGTAAAGAAATAATAAGCGGAATTTCTACGTGGGGTTGGTGGTTGAGTAATGAATTATAGAAAATGTGAAAATAGTGTTAATTAGTTGATCTTATTATTGATGAATTAGGTGGGTAACCCCTATTTGTTGTATGGTACCACTATAGCTTCCATCTAGATAGTTTATCCTTGAATGATAATATAAACATTCTATAGCTTCCATCTAGATAGTTTATAGCTTTCATGATTATGTTGGTTACTTGAGGGGATTCTTTAATTAGTTGAGTAAGTTGATGATTTTGTGAGTGGTCTTGGAACTCTATTACTTTGATGGTGTTAGTGGGATTTAAGTATGCTGATGATTCTAATTTTATTTAGTTTTCCCTTGAATGCCCTATTGGCTGATTTGTTGTTGGTGATGGTGGTTGGTATTGTAGTAACTTGATTATGATTTAGTATGAAAGTCTTGTTATGATATTGCCTCTTTTATTCTTCACCTGTTTTGGTGAATTATTGAAGTTGTATAGTCATTTTGTGGTTCCATGACGTGAGTCTTCCTTTTGTGTCAATTTTGACTGAGGAGACTTATTGCAACAACTTTCTGGTAGTCATATTTGAGATGGTTGGGAACCTGATATATTTGAATTACCTTCAATAGAAGATTGTGGATTTATAGTCTTTTGGCTTCCAGAGACAATGGAGGAACTTGACTTATGTTGATTTTTCCACGGTTGTTCCATTGGGATTTATTGCTCTTATTTTAGATTTTGAGCTTGTGGGTTTTACTTTGTACTATGGTGTTGAATTTTGATGTGGTGGGTGGTACCTCCCTTGTTCTTGTTTCAATAATATGGAATGGGTTTGCAAGATGGTTCTTGCCTCGCATGTTGTGAGTATGAACACTTTATTTTTATGTGAGATGAGGTACACCCCTTGCTTGTATTTAGTTTTGGTGTCGTAGGGAGAGTGGCTCTTCATGGGGGCCGACGCACAAAGGGGCTATTTGGATAACCCATGGAAGAGTTTCTTAATCAAGTGATAATGTAATTAATTAACTAGTAGGTTGGGTAGATAAACACTAAATAAGATTAATTATGAGCCTCGCCCATACCGTTAGTGCTTTCATAGACTAAGGATGGGATGAGAAGACTTGGTTGGTAAGATCACTGCCTTGTCCTCACGAAAGGTAAGTGGTTCCGCATGAGTCACCCTATGGGGCCGACGCCTCAGGTAGGAGGAAGGGCCAGGATAACCATAGATAGGGGCTGGCGCCTCGAGCAGTCAGAATTGAGCCAACGCTTGGAGGAAGGGCCAGGATAACCCATGTAGGACTATGCGATGACACTCTCCTCTAGTACCCCTTATGATTTGTTATCTTTGCAAGCCTCTGGAAGTGGTTTATTGATATTATGACTTGATATTATTGATGATATGTTTTGTGATTTATTGTTACTTTGCTCTGGAAGTGGTTTATTGATATTATGACTTGATAATATTGATGATATGTTTTGTGATTTATTGTTACTTTGCTCTTGGAAGTGGTTTATTGATATTATGACTTGATATTATTGATGATATGTTTTGTGATTTATTGTTACTTTGCTCTTGAAAGTGGTTTATCTCTATTATGAAGTGACTTATTGAAGTCATGTTTAGATGCCATGTTTCTGGTCGTGGTTTCTTGATGTTGTGATCATCCTTGTGTTTCTTGTTACTCTTGTATGATGTGAGTCTTGTGTTTCTCTAATGGATTATCTTGGTCGAGGATTCTTTCTTGTCAGCTCCTTAGCATGGGGGGTGGGTCTTCGGACCCACGTGGTCGGGTGGAACGTGCTATGCACCCCATTGGGTTCCCAGGTTGTGTTCATGATGCGGAAGCATATTCAAAGTTTCTAGAGCTTCACTTGGTTGAAGACTACTTTTCACTTTGTACCTTATTCTTCTTTCATGTATCATCTTTGTATTTGATGTATCTTTTCCTCTGCATGACAAGATGCATATGTACTCCTGAAGTGATGTAATGTACTCCTGTAACAATTGTAATGTTGAACTACAAATTGAAATGTAATAGAATGATGTGTGTATCCTTTATATTTCCTTTGATCATGGATGGTTATATGTTATCTTTATGTAATCTTGATTCGTTTGTTAACGTTATGGTTTTATTTTTAGGTTTTCGTGACGCCATCTCGTGTACCCCAGAGGACATAATGGTCATTGTAATTGTATAATTGCTTAAATGTAATAAATGTTCATGTTCATCTTATGTTATGTTTCAATTTCAAAAATTAAAAAAAATAAAATAAAAAATTATTGTGCTTTTATTGCGAGTTCTTGTTGTCCTTTGGGGCTCACGTGGTGGGGCGTTACAGAAGTAATAAGTTAACAAAAGAGTGAAAATAGGAGGTTTATGCATTAACATCAGAATTTTCTAAATGATATTGTAAGTGGCTCAATGATGTCATAAATGAGGATGAATTTATATATAACATCTTTTCTTGCTAGTAGCCTCTCCTCCACTAGTATGAACAGGAAGTTGATGATAAGAGTCTAAGACTCAATGAATGGTGTAGATCCATTATGACAATCAAATGTTGTGGCACTTTCCTAGTATGCATCTGTAGCTTCTATATTATTCTTATATGGTTGTCATTTATCACCTTTATTTGCATTCTAACATAATATACACTCAATTTTGAATTTTTTAAACCCCCGTTTTTTTAACATTGTACTCTTTGATTGAGATCCTTTTAGATCATATACAATGAAACTTTCATCTGTTCGCAGAGAAAAATATTTATTGGCCTAAGTCAAAGGAAAACATTAATGATCACACTTTATACCTAGATATTACTTCCTGGGTGAGTGAGTGCATAGAATGATAAATGAGTTTACAATGGAAAGACATAGAATAGAGTTTGAGATCATTTCATAAATCTAAAATCAGGGACAAAAAATGATACATTTGAATAAAGTTCAATATCTAGGTCCTGTTCCTAATTTCTTAGGATTTAGAAGATACATCTTTATGGGAGAAAAGGAGGTTAGACCTCATTTATTTCCATAAACATACTTCAAGTGGAGAGTTTTTGAACAAGCTTAAAAAAAATACAGAAGAATAAAGCACTAATAAGATCTTAATTGAATGTTCACAAAGGCTCTCCAGAGCTCCATAGTTTGAACATCAAGAAGGATTCTCTAGGCTTGTATTCTGGTGCTGTATGTCCAGCTCCCTATAAAAATTGTGTTTCATTATTAACTCTTCAATATCTTAGATAGATTAATCATCCCTTATTTCAAAAAAAGTTATGGCTTTCGAATCAAAAATATAATTGAACAAACTTCTGAAAGCCTCTAACTAAAAGTAGGATTAGAACTTTCACCTTCACAGTTACAAACGTTAGGTTGTGATTGTATGTTCTTGTGTATCTAGATACCACATGCAGCAAGCATCATTATTTCTTTCTATAAATAAATAAGCATATTTTTGCACAAATAAATAAGAATCCATACCACAAACTCAAATCTTTCCTTCACTCGTATTGAATAGAAAGCAATTAACTTTATACTAGGTTACGAAGTCCATCATTAAGAATCTGTATAGAGTCTTACCCAGCAACCTGTCCATCTACAAACCACGACCTCCATTCCTCAACTATTGAATATCCTAATGATCTGATCCATGCCTGAGTTCCAAGGAATGGCATAATCAAATCATGATCTCCACTGTTACAACATTTAGATACATGAAAGTCAATCTAATGAAATGGTGAGTATTGAGCTTATAATTATACATGGCAGCTCTAAAATAACTATAACGATAAGTAACTTCAAATTGGATGAGTTGAAAATGTTCTAACAAGCATGACATGTAAGCAAAGAGATTTTATTCGTATAATAGCAATTTACCTGTAGATCAAAGCACGATAACCTCTCTTGGTTAAATTTTGGTGATATTTAATGACACTTGTGACATCACATTTATATTTAAAACGAGGAGTACATCTTTTCCACTCCCCTGTTATGTTCTCCTGAAAAGAAATGAAGAGGAAGCAAGCAAATAATGGCCATTAATTTCTCATTAAATTGCAATATTTGAACATACAATTATAACTCATGAAACAAGAAGAGTTAACAAAATGATAGCAGATTATAACACTCTAAAACATATATGTGCACTATGAATCCACACATATTTGTGAGAACATGATAATTTAGTCTATTACACTTTTTGTACATAACATTCACATTCTATTTGTTGCTTGCCTATTTGCACATATTCTCTATAAAATTATAACCTATAGTTCCCAAACTCACCAGGTACTTGCTAGAGTCATTGAATCTTGAGCCAAGCTAGGCCATCTAAGGTTTGCAGACTGGGATGTAATTCTCTATGAGTTTCTAATGTAGGAATATCTAAGGCGTAAGAGCAGTCTTGCATCAACCAAATATTTTCTTTCATGTTTGTTTTGTTTTATAGGTTTCCAATAAATATCACAGTCATCATTCTATTACAGTCCACATTAGCACATGAAAGGTCTAAAAAGTATTTCTACTATGTTGTATCACATTTGTATTGTAAACTTTCAAAGTCATATTAGAGCTTCATGGAGGTGCATTTTACAAGGCCACATAATTATAGGTTGTTTTCTTATTGGCTAATGCTATGTGACAAGTCAAATTCACTCACGGAAGGTTTAGTTCAGTTGTGCATCAAATTTTTGAATCTTGCACCAGTTCCTAATCTTACACATACAATTATTGGTCCCAAGGAGGTTCATGGTTAAGGCCAAGTTGAATTTTAATGCATACTCATTTTAAGAGAGATCATCTACACATTTAGTAATGAAGAACAAAGGAAAAATCATCTAATATTGGTCCCACGATTCCTACTACTTGTGTATAGGGAAATGTTGAGGGATTCAGCTCTAAAGCAATACATTATCATGTATTACACTTCAATACTAGGGGAAAGGGAATAATTTAATTAATGTGATATGGGTAGGTAATGGAGGTTAGGAAGAATGCATAGAAGGGGGAGGGATGCTTATAAGTGACGTTCTAAATCATCTATAGGTCACTTTGCATAGGTCAATTAAAAGAAATTCTGTAATGTCTCCAAATTTATGAAGTGATTTAATTAATCTAATTGATTAAGTCATAGATTACAAAATCGCAGAGTACTCGGCGAGTGAAAGATTAATCGCCATATTTTTCTAAAAACGAGTAAAAGCTGCCTTTACTCGCCATTTGCTACAGTGGAAATAATCGCCACATTTTTCTGAGTAATCGCGGGCAAAAAATGGCGAGTAATCGCTGTTTGGTCAGTATTAAATGCGGCGCGTTTTTTTTTATGCATTTTCGCACTGATTTTGCCGCGTTTTTTCAATGAAAACGTCTACTTAAGCCATCAACTTGCATTCTTTCTGCACACCCGCGTTTTATACATCTATTTCTGGCGCGATTAGGGCTTCGATTTCAGCGCGACTTGGAGTTTTGGCGTCGCGATTTGCAGCATCAGCTACAGGTTAGGGTTTCTACTTGCTTCATTTTCAATGTTTCATACCTGGTTTTCATGGCTTCTTAATAATTCGTGATTCGTTTCTGGGCACTCTTCATACTTCATAGTTCGGCGTTTTCACAGTTCGCGATTTTCACAATTCGTGATTTTCAGTTTTTTTCACAGTTCGCATTGAAATCCGCATTATATTTAAAATATTTGTCTCATAACTATAAAGTTATGAAGTATAGATTTCGATTTTAGAATTTTATTTATATATATTGTTGATAATAAATATTTTACTATCTGAATTTTTTTTATTCATAGTATATTAAATTTCACATTTTAATATATACTATAATATATATTAAAATTTAAAATTTAATATATGATGAATCAAAAAATATATAAAATAGATAGTAAAATTTAAACTACTAAATTGTAATAAATTTATTATTAATAATATATATAAAAAATAATAAAATCTCATTTTATTATTTATTTATATCCATTATTAATAATAAATTTATTACCATTTATAGTTTTACTTTTACTATCTATGATTAAAATGATTCTATAATATATATATTTTGATTCATATATAATATAATATATTAAATTTCAAATTTTAATATATATATTAAAATTTAAAATTTAATATATAAATATTATTATGAATAAAAAATACCTATATTATAGAATCATTTTAATCATAGATAGTAAAAGTAAAACTATAAACGGTAATAAATTTATTATTAATAATGGATATAAATAAATAATAAAATACCAACATGGTGGAGCCACTTCCACGATCTTCTACAGCAAGCAGGGAGCCAGAATCGAGTGCAAGGACCGTACCCTCTACCCCCCAATTTTTCTCTAGGTTGGGGAAGAGGAAATTGTAATTTCCTAGATATGAAATTTATGATGATGATTTTCAAATACAATCATCATAAATTGACTATAGTTATTGGTAGTTAATAGTTTTACAGTTTTACTATGCGGCTTCGTATAATGATGCCATTTTGTAATCCATATGTATTGAACAATGAAATTTTATATAAAACACTTCCTCATGGTTTTTAGACTCATTTGATGCATTCTAGAATTGAATTTTGCAAAAAAAATGTGTTTTTATACGAAATTTTGCTACTTTTTAAGTTGCCGAGTATTTGCCGAGTATTTGCCGAGTATTTCCCGAGTCAAAATTTTTGGGCTTGCCGAGTACTCTCCGATTCGAGTATGTAAACTATGGATTAAGTTTTCCAAAAATTAATAATATTTCAAAATGATGGCTTAATTGATTATTTTAATTATGTAAAGTGGGAATAATATTAAATTAATTATTTATAAAGTTATCTAAATAAATTAAAATAAAAAAAAGTAACTTTATTTTTAATTAATTTAATTAAAGTGACTAAAATAAAATAATAAATTATAAAGTCACTTAGATAATATTTTTAATAGTGACTTAATTGAAAAATAAAATATTATAAAGTCACTTTGGAAATATTATAATATTCTAGAAGCTTCTTGGAGGATTTTTCTAGAAGATCAAAAAGTTCTTTATAAGGAGCTGTGAGCTAGCCATTTGAGCATGCTTGGATTTCATTTCTCATTTCAGTTTGGGAGAGGTTGAAGGCTTTCAGGTCCAATGGTTTGAAGACTCTAGGGCACCGGTTTTAGTTGTGAAATATCAACCCTAGCTGGAGATTTTGGAGATCATTTCAGGGTTCCTACAGGAGCTTCATTGCAAATTTAATGGTCACTCTCAGCGACAAAATTTGGAGAATAGCTATTACATTCAACTTATCTGAGAAGCTAAGTATTTGAGGGTTATACAAAACAATAGCTGATGTATTATTGCATGTTGTATAAGAGTTTCTGAATTATTGCAATAGTTGGTTTATTATTTCAAGGGTTTGAATAATTGCAATAGCTGATCTATTATTGCAATTCTAAATTTTGATGGAGATTCATGTTGAACAAAAAGCCACAGTGATTTATTTCATTTGGAGCCTATTATATTATTGGAGAAGGTCGATGGTTCCTTGATTTCTAGGCACTGGCTATTTCTTCATGTTGCAGTCCAAAATCGAGGGTTTCTATCAACATTATGTACCCAGATTGTGGCATTTATGCTCATGCTTGAAGGATGAGATTAATATTAGCAACTGCACCAATCTTCTAGCAATATTATGTGGAATTTATAGCTGATTCTTGGTCATTCGTGGAGGATAGAAGCTTCAGCCAGGCGTGGGAATTATAATCAGTCCAAATCGACATTATCTCTGCCAACTAATTTATGCCACGTTTGAGGGTTTCTGGTTTGATTTCCATTATTGCAGTTGTGTAACTACTTTTCCATTATAGTGAGATGCAGTTGGTCAAGGAATCGAACTATTCATAGTATTTCTATGTTATAGACATTTTCTGAGCATGCCATTGTAATGTCAATCGCTGAAAGCAATAAAAAGTACATTGTGTCCATCTGAAACATATGATGTTCACCTCTAGGCTGATAATCTATATGTAATCAGTCAATGGTATTGAAGTATTTGCTCAACATAAATGTTCAGAAAATTAATATAAGTCTTTGCATTACATATCTCAAAACATAGGTTATTTTGCTGCAAATCATTTGGGGTCTAGTGGGGTGTGTTGATGTGATTTTCGTGACCGCACCAACATAGAATAAAGTTGCCAACGGCGACTCTATCCTCTCTTGAATAAAGTATCCAACACGCTAAAATTGCGAGAGAGTTCGGGCGTTCAACTCCAAGGTTCCTTCATGTAGTGGATAGTCTTCGTTGGCTTGATGTGATTTGCTGGTATTTCAAGGGGACTTACGTAATTGTTCACTCCAGAGGAAGGGGTTTTCAGAATTCAAAGGATTTATCATGAAGCTCAGATTTCTTAAACTAACCGGGAAGTACTGAATTTAAATGGCTGTAGGGATAGAAGATGCTATGGACTAATCTACGCGTGGGACATGGAGATCAATTTTCACAAGCCTCAACCAGATTCCGCTTTGCTTCACTTCAGACAACTTCCACAAAACCGGTGCAATCTTCAAGGGGAGCAACTAAAGATATTCAGATTACAATTCAACAATGAAGACACTGTCATGACGATGCATACCAACATGATCATAATCGAAGTTAAGTCCACAAGTTTCCAGTTGACCACGCAAGGCGAACTCACCATCAGCAAGCCCACTAGTGGTATGGATAGACGAAGTTTTCTCAAATTGAAGACCACACTCCACAATTACTAGCATTTACTTGCATGAAATGAAATTTATTCTACTTTAAGATTCTACTCGAATTAGAAGGACGAAGAGACCTTGCTAGCTACTCACAACAAAAGACAAGATCATCATCAATGAAAACTCTTTTTATTGAGAGAGTGTTCACAACAATTTCTTACAAAGTTTTCAAAGGAAAAACTTTCCTTCTTCAAACTATACTATCAATCTATACTAAGCTATCTCTAAGCTATCACCTAGCTGTCTCTCTATTCTAATCTCTGATCTAATGAATTACAAATGAGGGGGGGATGCCTCTTTTATAGATGGCCAAGTCTAGTGGACGACTTAGATTACAATCAAATGAAGAGCCCAGATCGAGCCACATAAGCCCTAACCCTAAAAATTGCCACCAAGAAGAGTGGAGTAATAAATGGGAAATTAATGTCCACCATCTTCTAGAAGATTCTTGTCTAGAAATGCATTCTCATTGTTCTTGTTTTTCTTCTCGACTGCAAATTCAATGAGTCTGATCATCATGGCTTCAACTTCTTGAAAGGGTATGGCAGGCACGTTCGACTGTTTGACAATGATCTTCCTCCTTGTGGTCATGGTACCTTTGGTTATGTGAAGTATGCTAGAGAACATCCTCTAGGTCATTGCCGGAGGACTTCAGACTTAAGAAGAATTCCTTTATTTTGTCCTTCAATCTATCGTGATGTTAGTCTCCAATGCCTGGGCCTTCATCTTTTCTTCCATCCTGAGCTTTGAAAACATTTCTTCCATGCCACTTGAGTTGGGCACATACTAGGTCTCAACACTTAGCCACTTCTTCCAAGTACTCGCTTCATCTCCCCAAGCCATCATGCCTTGGCCTCGGTGTTCATCCTGCAAAACAGATAAAGAGAAGAGCATTAGAACACTTAATATATAAACTCACCTCACTTACCTGATTTTCATGCTTTGATCTCCAAGGTCTGAGTGATCTTCGAATCTGTTAGGGTTCATTGTTTTTCTCTAGCCAACTTTTCTTTCTTCTTGATTTTTTAACATCTGTAGGTTGGGTGTATAACACTCGTGCTTCATATTTCAATGCCTTAGAAAAATTTCATCTTCCTCAAGGACGCATTTAAGAGATGTATTTATCGTTTCACTCTCATCATATCTTTGTCTTTTCTTAGGTTCCTAATGTCTCGAGTTTCACTTCTTGAGGGTGTCTTCTTTTACTTCCATGACTTAGACAAAATTCAACCCAGCTTGAGCCTGGGTGCACCTGACTAGGTCCTTCTAGGGGCTTTGGAGAATTCTCATGCCTTAGACAAATTCAAGTTCCTTTGCCTAGAAAATTCCATCAACCGGGTGCTCGAGGAAAATCTCCATCTTAAAGTCTCAGAAGAGGCGCGAAAAGTTTCAAAATCATCTCCTTGTCGAAGATATCCAGTACCCAACAGAGAATTCCCTTCAGAAAGCATCAAATTCATGGGTCTACAAATGAAGGGGTACATTTAATTTTTGAATTTTAACCTCAGAAAAATATTTTGCCATCAAATTTATCCTCATTCTTCATCTCTGGGCATATTTTCCTTGCTCTGCCTTGACAATTTTTTTTTTACTCAACTTCGTGAAGTTGGCACATTCAGATTCCTTCTTGCCAATTTATCCATGCCTTAGCAAATTTTATCATCCCCTCAAGCTCAGGCATATTCCTCTAGGTAAGGTGGAATTTTGTGCCTTAGAATTTTTTTAAATAATATCACCAGCATGGGCGCATATAGGGGGTCTAGAAGGAATTTTGAACACTTAGCATTTTATTCATCACCATCTCTTTCCAAGGGCGCATATGACCTCCTCTACTTTCATTTTGTGATACTTAGCAGAATTTTCAATCAGCTCCTTGAGGTGGGTGCATTTGGGGGTAGGAGCTTTAAGTTTACCACACTTAAAAAAATTTCAAACTCCATCTCCAAGTGAAGGTGCATTTCACCCTTCATACTTTGAGTTTATTTGCCTTAGAAAATTCTCCACACTTCCTCTTGAGTTAAGGTGCATTTGCTGGGTGCTACTTTTAATTTGCTTGCCTTCGAAAATTTTCAACTCACCTCCTTCAAGGCTAGGCACATATAGGGTGTCATACTTCAAGTTTAAATGCCTTAGAAACTTTCAAGGCCTTCTCTTCTTCTTGGGCAAATATGACCCTTCAAGCTTTCAATTTCAATGGCTTAGAAAATTTCAAGGCTTCCTCCTTCAAGCTAAGGCGCATATGAGACCTTGAGCTTCCAATTTTCAATACTTAGTAAATTTTACCCTCTAGTCAAGGCTAGGGCGCATTTAGCATAGTGAGCTTTCAACTTTCCATATTTAGAATATTTTTCAAGTTTCCCTCTTTACCTCAGGCGCATTTTGACCCTGGAGCTTCCAATTTCTATGCCTTAGAAATTTTTTGGTGCCATCATGCAAGTCGGGCGCATTTTACTAGTGGAGCTTCCATTTTTGCATACTTAGAAACTTTTCCATGCCCCTTCATAAGTTTGGGAGCATTTTGATGGGCCTCGTGCCATTTACCAATACTTAGAAGATTTTGAAGCTACCTCCTTGAGATGGGTGCATTTTGGGGGTGGAGGAGTAATTTTCTGCATGACTTAAACATTTTCCATCACCTTGACTTGATGAGGGCGCATTTTGGGTGGTGAAGGAAATTAACATGCCTTAGAAACTTTTTCACTTCACCTTCTTGGAACTAGGGTGCATTTAGGGGGTATGAGCATGAATTAACTTTAGACTTAGAAAATTTTCATGTCTTCTTCCAGCTGAGGGCGCATTTTTTGGTAGGAGCAAGAATTTCTTCACTTGAAACATTTTCATCCTCCTACCATTCTCATCTTGGGCACATTTTGGGTGTGGTGAAGGAATTTTTTCGGACTTAGAAAATTTCTCTGGCTTGCTCATGTTTTACTATATTTGGTAAGTCTCTGATTTTCATACCTCTGGAGCTTGGATTGATTTGGAATTCGTGCCACAAGATCTTCATGACCTAGTTAGTTTGTTCACATTGCCATCCTAAGCTGACTTACTATTTATAGCATGTTTCTGAAGGTGGTTTACTATTTATAGCAACTGCTTGATTTTGAGACTTCCACAACTCCGTTTAACTTGAAATTTGGATGACGTGATCCTCATCGGTAGGCTTGCCTGTTCACACTGGCGCCTGCTATTGACTTACTATTTATAGTTTGTTTCTAGAGTGGCTTACTATAAATAGTAAGTGCTCTGATTGCCTTCAAATTTTACCAGTGGATAGCTCAAAAGATACTGATCGCAGTGGGATACACTGGTTTTCGAAAATTGGCGTTTGACCCCTCATTTTGGGTCCCCAAAGCTGGAAACCTAATTTGAATTGCCTTGTCGATCAAATGACCTCCGTTTGACCTTATTTCTGTTGCACTTCGCTTTGTTAAGTGATATTGATGTGTTGGTTGCTAGAATGATCCTGCTAAAAATAGTAAGTCTCTGAAAAGTGATCATCTTTGTTTGCATATCACATCACTGCGTAGCTCTTGAAAAACCCATAAAGAATATGTTGACATGCACTGAAAAATCCTACATGCAAACCCTAAAAATAGCCTCTGAAGACAACTCCTAAAAAACTCTTGATCTTGGTTTGCATGTTACACCACTGCGAAGCTTTCAAAAAACCCACAAAGAATGTCCAGGCATGCGTAGAAAATAGGTCTCAGAAAACCCTAAAGATAGCCTCCGAAGGCTGAGTTCTGAAAGTTATCATCTCATCTTGCATGTTATATCATTGCGTAGGTCTCAGAAAACCCAGAAAGAATCTCTAGACATGCGCTGAAAAACTTTGCATATGCAAACCCTAAAATCAGCCTCCGAAGTCTAGACTGTTGAAAGTTATCTCATTTTGCATTTTATACCATTGCGTAGGTCTCGGAAAACCCATAAATATTCTCTAGACATGCATTGAAAAAGTTCACATGCAAACCCTAAAATTTTCTTTTGACGGTGGTATTTGCTAAAAATAGAAAGTTGTTAGTTTCGGCTCAAAACTTGTAGACAATCAGCTTGATGTGTCTTGGTTGCAGTGTAACAGATAGGACTTCAAAAGTGCTGAGAAAACGTCCCAGATTAGGTACTTACTAAAAATAGTAAGTTGTCAGAATCTACTAAAATTTAGCTGGGAACTTGCTGGAAGCATGCTGATTGTATTGCCAACCTTAGATTTCAATTTATTCACTCCATTTGAATTCAAATTGGCCGAAAGAAAGCAAACCCTAATTCTCAGACTTTGCCAAAATTTCAATTCAGACGGGCACATCCCCGGAAAGAGAGACAAAACAAGAGAGAGAACAAGAAAACCAACCAAAATCAAGCCAAAAGACCCAAATGAAGCAAAAATTAGGGGGTTTCCCATTTGCAATGGGGCAATGTGTGAAAAAGGTCACAACAGGGTGAAGTTTCATAACTGAACCTTTAATCCTTCTTCACCCAATAGTATAAGGCCGTTGGTGTTTGTAATCTAAATTTGGTGACTATTGGATAGTTGTTATTATTCTGGGTATGTTACAGTCAGTTCTTGTTGAAGAAATCAGTCATATAGTAAAGTGTTAAGGTTGCATGCCAACTGTTCGATGAAATGCAAATATATAGTCCCACTGCCTTGTTACACTCCCACTGCCTGAAAAACCCCCAATGGCTGCCATACTTCTATGAGTTCTACTTCTATGTCTACTTCTTTTATGCATTTGAACCTCAACCTCCTCACTATCATTACTAGTAATCTCACTATTGCTTATGATTTTTTTTGGTTAACAATTGAAAAGAGAGCTGCAAGTTTAGAGAAAGGAAAAAATAAAGTCACAATGCCCTTCCTATGTGATAAAAAAACTTGAAAAAATGGAAACAAATTGAAAAATCAAAAAACAAATGTAAAATAAAGAACTTATCTCTAATGGAGTAAATTTGATGCCCTAGTCTCCCCTTTCAACTGTTGTTCTCTCCTCTTTCACTTGCTGCTCTTCACCTCAAGTTTGCAAATGTCAAAATGAGAATGTTTTTTCTTTTAGTTGTTTTGATAAGTCAAGGAGGTTTGGGTTTTGTTTAAAGGGGTGGGGGATTCTTGTGGGCCCATCCATTCCCTTTTTTTAATTTAAAAATGTGTTTTTTAATAAAAAAATAAAGTAAGCTGTTGCTGGGCCATAGGGGACGACTAACAGTCCTCAGGACGGTTAGGGGATGTCCTGGCCGTATTGGGTACTGCTAGCCATCCCCTAAGTCCCTTGAATCTGCAAAAAACATCCCCTAGAAATTTCAAAAACTTTATGTGAAAAAAGGGACGGCTAGGGGACGTTTCCTGGCCATCCCCGTGTCCTCGTTTCGTCCTTGGTATGGGTATGAGCCAAAAAAGGAAGGGGACGCGTCCCCGTGGAGCATAGAATGAAAGTCAATTGATAACTAACATTAGTTAATTGGATCCTAACTAAAAGTCCAACCTCCTCCAAAAGATATCCTCGAAGATGAGATAAACAGGCATGAAATCAACAATCAAAACTCAAGAATGATGTTGAGTTGACTGCTGCTTATGACTCTATCTTCAAGAATAACTGTGGGATCCATCTGTCTGTCTACTCTAGGTCATCATGCACCATCATCTCCTCCAAGAATTCAGTAATTGTCTCATATTTTGGTACTTTGATGCTATCCAGCATGATAGATTGCCTACATAACGCCTTCTCTCCATCCTTGATCATTCTTTGGCACTCTTTGACTTCTTCAGCTAACTTGTTGAAGCTCGTTAACATAACCGAGCAGTGATTCAACTTGGACGCCACAGGATCACCATCAAGGCCATCATGAACTAAATTCTGGAACTTAGTTTGTACAACCTTGAGATCAGTGTAGGTACCATCTTCATGAAGATAATGGCACAGGATCTGAGTGACAAATCCACTCACAAGTTTGAGAGCACCGACAACATCTTCTTTGGTTCCATCCAACTTTGTAGAGATTCTTTCATATGTTTCCACTCTGAAGAGGTGTCCTCTCCAAGCAAAAAGATTTCTTTTATCTTCATTTGCTACAATGGCGTCATATGCAACTGCCAACTGAGAAATGAGAATCAAATTCTTTGGTTTTCCCTCTACCATAGTCAACTCAAATTGATGGATTCCCTAACAAAGATCATGTGCATCATACCTCAATTGATACAATTCTGTTAGAAGGTATCTGCCTGCAACAATGAAATCCTCGATCCAGTTCTCCAAAATTTTTCAATGATTGACTAACTGACCCAACTTTTGTTGATTTGTAGGTGTCTCTTGAAGCTATGGAAGAATAGCCACCTTGCTTGAGGTTCCATGAAGAAGATCCGAGATGTAATGCCACAACTGCTTATTCTTAGCCTTTAGGGCTACCTTGTCTTCTTCGTCCTTCATCACTCGCTCTTCAAGATTACTTGTGGCAACCTTCCTCAACAACAATCTCTGCTTCAGGGGTCTTTTCTATATGCACCTGTTTCTTGATTTTCTTGTTTGACTTATCTTGATAGGGATTGCCAAACTCAGATAGATCAAGCTGATAGGAAGGCTTTTTCCTTCTTCTCAAATTCCTCTCAAGCCAACATGAGTGATCGATGTCAACTTCTCTAGGTGAAATTGCTGCAATTGTGTTGACCTCTAGTGGATTAATTGGCGCTGAAGTTTCATGAACTGGCAATTTTGGCTTTGAGTCAATATCAATCTGAATGGGAGACTGAGGAGAGAATGGCAGACCAGGAGATGAAGAATTGACTTTAGTTTGTACCATTGGCTCTACTGGAACTTCCAACGCCTTCTTGATCTGCTCTCATTGCTTTGTTCTTCTTCTCTTCATCTTTCCACTAATTCTGACACCTTCAGGCGGTTTCATGATAACCTTAACTTCTGGTCTCGACCTTGATGTAGAAGGTAGTGAAGAAAATACCACTGGCGGCTCTGCAACTGGAACTTCCTTCAGCCTTCTCTTGCTGTCCAAGAAATACATGCTAGTCTTGATAACTCCTCTCGACAGGTCCTCCACTGAAGTACTCTTTGGCTTACCAATCCGGTTGTCGAAGTGGTTGGCGAGCAACTTGATCCTTAACGAATGTGCTAAGCAACACCTCTCTGTCATCATTTGACAAGCCTTCAATGTCTTCTGATAGGAAATCAGCAAGCTGAGGAAGAGTAAGTCTACAATAGTGACGTTTGCATACTTCAAATTCATCTTCGCAGTTGACCCAAAAGTCCTCAAGTGTTGGCCTATGTGAATGATTTCACTCCAACCGAGTTGCATAGTGACCCAAAGAATCATAGGAGCGCTTCTCGCTGAGATACTTGAGATGGAGTTTTGACAACTCGTTGCTCATCAACTTGCAGTTGACAGCTGTCCTATATTTGAAAATACCCAATCCAAAAGGAAAGGTGAATGCTTGCTTGTGACAATTGGAAGAAAAGTATGAACATTGTGAACCTGTCTCAGGAACTCCATGAACAAGACCCTGTCTAACAGGTATCTAGGTGGCATCATAGGCTCTCCGATGTAACCATACCCTTGAATATAGGTGAAAGTGGGAAGCTGAATGAACCAATCTGCCCAACCTTCCATTGCTGATTTTTCCTTGGCCAAAATTTTGATGTGCATCTCATTATCAAGGTCTTTGATTGTCTTCATTAAGAAGTGATCATTCACCTGTTTGAAATCCTATTCAACCTTTGAGAACTCCAATTGTGGGAAATATTCATGGACATGTTGAACACCAATAGTTCCATTGGTTTTCAACGTTCTAAAATTGCCTTGGAATGCTGTTGCCCAATTTTCACCTACGGGCTAAATTAGTTGGGCAATCTATGTTTCAAGTGTTCATAAAGGCCAAATGGGGACATTGTTGTGCAGGATTAAATCATGCATCTGATGTTAAGTTAGAAGGAACTCAGTTGGAAAGCCTGCCTCATTAAGTTTAGCATGAAAATCCTCTAAGGAGAGAGTCGCCAAGACCTTCCAGATGTCTCGCCGACTAGAAGGGGTTCTTTTCATTTTTGAAATGTCTCGGCGACCAAGCAAAGTCTCCCCGAAATGGTCTAAGCTCGTTGAAAGATTTTGACCTCTCTGGGAGGTCTTGCCGACTAAAGGAGGTCACACCGAAGAAGGATGTCATCGGGTGATGCCTTCGGTGTAACTAGGGGGCTTCGGAGTGAAGTCCTGTCGATCAACAATGTCTCACCGAAAGAGTGGAGCTCTCGACGTAATATTAAGCTCAGGGAGATGTCTCGGCGACAGAGTAAGGTCTCGCCGAAGTGGAATGGCTTTGGTATAATGTTGTGACTTCAAAAAGAAGTCTTCCCGACCAATTGGAGTCACACCGAAATGAATGAGCTCAGGGAGATCGGTTTGTGTTCGGCATGAGGTCCCGGTGACCAAGGGTAGTCTCGTCGAGAGATATTGCCTTCGGCATAAAGTCTGGCCGAATGGGGAATGTCCTACTGACAGAGTGGTGCCTTCGGTATGAAGTCAAGGGTCAGTGTAATGTCTCATCGACACGGTGAAGTCTCGGCGATAGGAAAGGAGCTTGGTGAGAGGTCACACCGACTAGGCAGTGTCTCCCCGACTGATATGGGCTCTTGCCAAAACAACATGAATTCGCCATGATGTCTCACCGACCCGATGGGGTCTTGCCGAAAGAAGGTGAGCTCGGCGCAAAAGAAAGTAGATTCGCCATGATGTCTCGGCGAAAGCATGTGGTCTCCCTGAAAGAGGTCTGAGCTTGCCAAGAGATAAAACCTTCGGCGTGAGGTCTTCTCGACTTGCTAGTGTCTCACCGAAAGAAGTGTTGTGCTTGGGGAAGTGATTTGTGTTCGCTGCAAGGTCTTATCGATACTGAAAGGTCTCCCCGAAGTGAAGTGAGCTCGGCGAAAGAAAAGAGCTCGACATGATTGTCTCGGCAACCACTGTGGATAGCAGTATTTTTTTTTTTTTTGCCTTCGCTATGAGGTCCTGTCGAGAGTATGGAGTGTTGCCGACAATGAGCTGAGTTCACCGTGACATCTTTCCTTCGGCATAAAGTCTTTCCGACTCATGGTCTTGGCAAAAGAGATTGGTCTTCGCCGTGATGTCTCACCGACCCGAAGGTGGTCTCGCTGAAGTAGAATGAATTCGATAAGAGGTCTTGCCGACCCAGGGGAGTCTCATCGAAAGGAATGAACGGGGCTCAGGGAGAGAAGAATGCGCTCGGTGAGAGGTCTTGCCAAAAGATAGAGGTCTCAATGATCGACTTGCCCATGGAAATGAGATGGCGACATCGGTATGACTCCTGAGGGCTCGCCGTGATGTCCTGCCGACAGAAGTCTTGCCGATGGTTTCATGGATGTCGATATGACTTTTGAACTCGCTATGTGGTCTTCCCAATCGTCATGTGTTATGCCGATAGCTGAAGAGGGGCGTAATAGCATCGGTGAGACACTTCTACTGTCTCATTGAAATGCGATTCTGGTTGAATGACCTTTGACCGCTTGGGAACCTTGTGTGGCACAAGTTCAACCAATCAAAAGGAGCTACAGGGGAGCTGTGGCAGTTTGATCGGTGAGAGGAAGATCGATGGAGTGAAAGCAACGTGGATCGGCTATGAGCTCAGAAGCATTCAAAGCAGCTCGACAAAGGTATTCAAAGGTGGACACGAAGACCAGAAGTGAATGCGATGGTTGCAAAAGATCAAGGAGGCCATTCCTGGAGCAATCCTTCACACCGACCTGAACAACAGGGATACACTTAAGTGTGGCATTAACTTCCTTCAAAAGATCTAAGGGGAGATTTTTCCTTAAGTGAGATATTTTTGTGAGCCCTAAGGGGCCGATATCTTTTTGTATATATGGCATTTTTTGCCTCTTACGAATTATGCATTCTGGGGAAATAGTGATTTTTCTCGAATCCTTTCTCAGCTGATGTATGATTTGTAACTCATCTGAAATTTCGAATACAAAGATTACCTTGGAAACCAGTGTTAGTGTTCATGCTACTTTCATTTTCTTCTAGATTATGTAATTTTTTGATTGTGTTTCTCAATCTGCATTTGAACTTTAAAGTTGTGAAATTCATATTTCCTTCTAAAGTGTGTATGTAGATTAAGCCTTTCAAAGAATGACGCATAAGTTCACGAAGTTAATGTTGAGTAAATAAAGTAAATATCATTAGTCTTCTAGTGTTTGTTCATCTATTTTATTTCATGATTCTTGTCAGTTTGGTGCATCACCGTAGTATTTAGCTTTATTTTATGCACTCCTCCCTTTCCCTCTACAGAATCAATAGTTTAGGTGATTACCCAACAAGGAAGCTGGCCTTCTTCGGAGGTTGACCTTTGCTTACAAAAAACCCACATCTTTAGAGGTCTTCCCATGT
>VDFB02078072.1:162918-255122 GCA_007258455.2 Sequoia sempervirens
AAGGGGAGGCCCTCATAGTCTAGCAGTTGCGTCTAAGGTCTGTCCTCCACCATTAAGATCACATCACCATGGAGAGGTTTGTAGATGTCCAAATCAACTAAAATACGAGCCACCTTAGTATGCCCAAGATCCTGAGTCATAGAGTCAACCTTCAAAAAGCTTCCAATGGTGTTTCCAATAGCTTCATAACAAGAATCCTCCCAAAAATGGAGAGGGAGATTCGACAGTTGAACCCAAACTGGTCTGATATTCAGCAGCTCAGTAAGAGGATTGAAAGAGCGAGACCAAGGCCTGATGGATAGCAAATGAATACCCCACATCCACCCCCTATCCAACACACAATCCTACTTCGTAGAGGAGGCAAAGCTAGCTAAGAAGAACCCCCTAGCATTGGGATAAAACTCAATCTTCCCAGAGACAATAGGCTTCCAAGAGACAAAAACCCAATCATGGAGATCGGGAAGGGAGGGCCACAAGCCATTAAACTTGCAGACCACACCCTGTTTCAAGTAGTAATCCTCATTTTTTAGCAAATTCAGATCCACATACCACAATAGCGGAAGCACAAACATACGAAAAAGGTCTAACCCTAGCCGGAGCAGGCATAGATCGAGCACAATCCTTTGAAACTACCTTAGAAAAGGACTTCCAAAGGCAGTTCAAAGCAAGGAGACCACCAACAATAGGAGTAGAAGGTGGAGCAACAAACTCCCACATGGTTAACTTGGAAGTGGAACCACAACATTCATTAGGAGCAGGGGGAGCCCCAACCACTAGAGGAGAAGGGCCCCCATAGGCCACCCACCCACCCCCAGTAGACAGCGGCACCAGAGAAGCCATGCCCAAGCCCTGTGCATCATCTCCGTTAAAAAACTTTTCTTCCCGTTGTGCTCCACACGCACTCGCACCCAATGCCACACCAACATTTGTCTCCATTGTTGTTTTGTTACTAAGTAAGAAACTCTTTGTTTCACATTTAAAAGTATTTTTTTATGAGGCTTTTGTTCACATGTCTAGAGAAATGTGATCTAAATTAGATCCTAAGACTAAGAAATACATCGTTGTTGGATAAGTAAATGGTTATATGCTTTAGAATCCTCTAGCCTTGAAAATAATATATTCTAAGGATATGATTTTCAATTTTTTTTTAGTATTTTTTATCCAATACAACCAAAGGAAAAAGAAGGAAAACAATACATTTTGAGATGGTCGATAAATAGGAAGATGCATTTTTTTGATATTGAAGAAAAAAATAATAGATTTGAGGACGGAGAGGAAGAAGAGGAATTATGTGGGATTTCTAAGTAGGTTGAGCTTGTAGAGGAACATGTAAGAGTTCTTTATTCAATCCTTGTGATGACACATGAGACAATAAAACCCAATTGATACATATAGCCCAATAGATTTCCATTGTATATTTGCTTTGTCATGTATTGATGATGAACCTAGATTTTTAATGGAAGCTTTTTCTTCACATGAGTGATTCTTAGATGGAGGAGCCATGTAGAGATGATGACTTTGGAAAAATGCGACAGTTATGATCTTGTGAGTTTTCTCAAGGGAAAAAAACATTAATCACAAGTGGGTATTTGAAAAAAAGTTTAGAATAGATGATAAGTTGAAAAGGTACAACACTAGACTAGAGGCTAAGGGATATTACCAAAGAGAGGGAGTTGATTTTGGTAGTTTTTTCTATTGCTAAATTGTTTTCCATCAGTCCTACTTTCTTTTGCTATTTCTTGTGATTTTGAAGTAGAGCAAATGAATGTTAAAAATACTTTATTGCATGCGAATCTTGAAGATAAATTTTTGTTTTTATAAGCAAATGGGTTTGAGGTAAACGAGAAACAAAATTTGGTTTGCAAGTTAAAATATTCATTGTATGATTTGAAACGATTAGCTTGGATATAGTATTAGAAATTAGATGCTTTTGCATTAAATTTAGTTTATTTAGAAGTGAGGAGGATCATTGTGATTATATTAAAGTTATTGATGATTAGATTCTAATTATTATCTTGTATGTTAATGGCATGTTAGTTATTGATAATAATAAGACAATGATTAAAGAGCTTAAAACTCAAATTACCTAGTGCATTTGACATGAAGAATTTAGGGGTAACAAAATGTATCTTGGAAATAAAAACTAATAGGGACCAAGTTCACAAAAATCTCTAGCCTAGTCAAAACAAGTATGTTGACACTATTTTGTGGTGGTTTATTATGTAGGATTGTAAACCAATAAGTATTCCTTTACATGTAGCACTAAAATATATTAGATATGTGTCTTAAGTTGGATGAATTTTTTTAAGATATGTATAATGCACGTCTTATGCTAGTGCTATTGGTACTTGATATATGCAATAGTTTGTACTAAACCTAAGATACTCCAAACAATGGGAGTTTTTAGCATGTTTATGTCTAACCTTGTAAAGAACATTGGATTTGTGTTAAGATGGTATTTAGATATTTGCAATAATCTTCTAATTATTATTTATGTTATCATAGTTTTAATGATGTAGATAGGATATTGGATATATAGGGGTCTTTTTATGCATAGGTGGCTTGGATAGTTGGAAATCCGCTAATGGCTATTGGCTATGTGTTTTTTGTATTTGGTAGCACTATTAGCTGGATGGGTAAGAGGTAGCCCACAATCTTTTATTACTATTGAAACATAGTATATGACTTACAGATGCTTGCAAATAGTCAATTTGGTTACAAATACATGTTTAGGAGTAGAGTGGTTTAGATCAAATGTGATAATTAGAGTACTATTGATGCAGACTAGGTGGTGAATTCACTCTATCCAACACAAAATGACCTGACACAACCCAAGAAGTCAACCTTTGATCACTCAAACCCCAATCTTCCAAGACTCACTCAAAAGGCTTCTAGCCCTCACAACACGACCATGGATGAAAACTCTTGAAGAAGGCCGTACAAAGGCTACAAAACATCAATAGAGACCTACCACAGTCCCAATACAAGATCCCCAAAAGATCCCACAAGACTTCTTCATGTCAACATTGAGGAACATAAACTGACCCTGCAAAGGCTACTAGAACTAGCCCATTTTTACAAAGGGGGTCCCTCTTAAACACCTGATCTCTACAAAAACTCTTCAACCAGTCAACAAACATGTGACAAAACACCAAATTCTCCAATTTTTTTGATGCTACAAGGCCTTTAAGTCACTGATCAAACAAACCCTCACTTTCAAGCAAAAACATAAGGGTTTTATTGGAAAACATATCTCTAGGGATTTCTTGACATAGCCAGCACATCAAACACCTTTCAAATACTCTACTCAAACTTAAAAATCCATCTCAGAACCGATTCCCTTAATATTTTGTCGAAACCCCATATTTCCACTCGCATTTCACATGGAAAACACAAAATTACACCCTAAGGTAACATCCCACAACCTTCAATTTGCTTCACCACCACTCTAAGACATAGAATTACTTAATCTACCATCCTATTATTCCATTCCATCGAGACACAAATTAAAACAGTAGATGAAATGGCTGTTACTTTATTTAATGTGAAAATAGGGCCTTCACTGGACTGTATAGGCAGTCTCAAGAAAAGTAAAGAAATATTCCACAAGATTTGTAGTTAGGTCCTCAAAATGGATTTAAAATAAATTTAATTCATGCAAAAACATGTTTCAAAGAATTTTAGAGCATATAAGACCAGTATGGGTCCATACAAAAGCAACAAAGTTCAGGAAATCAAAAAATATGCAAAAGGACGTTGTATTCAGTTTGAAATTTTCTTCAATACAACATCTAACCAACCTTCTTCGGTCATGGAGAGGATTTCATAGCAAATACATTTTATTTTCAACTTCCCCCAAAATTATTTCGTGACTAATTTGTCACAATTGTTTCTAATTTGTCATTGCAATGTATAATATCAAGTGGGAGAATGTTAAGATAGGGTAGTTAAATTACAATTTTAATGTATAATGTAGGGTCTCCAACCTTCTTGGAATGGGTAACTTGAATGTGCATGAAGAGTTGTGAGATATTATTATATTATAATTATTCCTTGAATATGTGAGATATTTTTGTAATGACATTGAATAAGGGAGCTGAAAAAGAGGTTAAATATTGAGAGTTATGGAGCATCTCTCTCAAGATAGTTAATGCCAATGCAAATTAATATACTCATAAAGCATCTAGAAATGAGAAAGTGGGCTCAATGGAATTTTATAATAGAATATATGGCATGTCAATGTGTAAGATGAGTTACTTTATTTTTTGGAGGCCATTCCTATGTAGCGGGTCACAAGAATTTTTACCATGGTGTTTTGAGACCATGTTTAGACCCATGATATTGTTTGATGTTGGTTTTTTGAACCTCCTTATATCTGTATTTTGTGAGCTTGATATGGATATGGTATAATTATTTGTAGGTCCTTTAATGCTACTTGAATATTGTTAGACTAAGAATATTCTATGAGTTGTATTTATGTACTTGTTTCACTTGATTAATACAAGCTCAATATCTCTTCGTAGTGGAGGTTTTCTATCAAAAGTATTTCTCCACATAAATCAAGTGACATGTCTTTGTTGATATATTATTATTATTTTACATGCTTATCCATGCTTCATTTAAATTTTAATGGTTAATTACATGGACCTCTAATCGGGTTAATAAAGTTTATGCACTTTATACTTATACTATTATTGTTATTATTCATCAATTTACTCAACATGCTAGAGAGGTTTCCAAGTGATATAATGACGTGCTAGGGAATTTTGACTCGTTCAATGAAGACCTTGAAATACTATTTTTTTTAATTGATTATTTGGTTTAGGGCCACACCTGCAAATTTAATCGTTGTCCATGCATAAATAAAATCCACGCATGAAAGTGAACTTGATGCACACATTTAAACATTGTGTAGAAGTGATTTGGTAGAAATGTGATGACTAAAAGTGATTCCTTGATCTTTCGATGTCTAAATCATAGTAAGGAACTAACAATGTTTTCAAAAACCTTTAGATAATCTATTGAATTGTGAAGGCCATGTTCTCCTTAGTTAGACCTCTGGGTGAATTAATTTCATTGACATAATGAACCAATATTGAGGGTAATAAATAATCATGGAATATGCTCTTAGGATGTTGATGCAATGTTTTTGATTATGTAATGCTACTTTTCTTTGAGTATGAATTAGATAAATTTAGTATTTCTTTGATAACAAATTTATTGGTGTTTTTAATTAAGTTTAATGATTAGAAATTATTTGTATCTAAAAATTAGATAAAAACACATAAATAATGCTAATTAATCAATGTTATCTAGTTTAAGACTTAAGTACATTAAAACATTATCAACATTACATAAATTGACATTCAATAATATATACATATGATTTAAAGAGAAGAAATAACAACATCAAAGAATTCAATTAAGTCAACTCCATCTCATTTATAATTAAAATATCTTAGAATTGATTTTAGTACTTATCTGAATAATGGGGCTTGGAAAGGTCATTCTCACCCCAAGAAGATGTTAGTGGTATTGCCTCACTATGTAACAATATGGGAGGAAACAACTCCTTTCAGAACACAACACACTATTGTGCTCTACACAAGTGTTGGTTCAATAGAACAATGCTCAACACAAGTGCATACCATGCTCCAAAGTAATTACTCATCATGTATACAACATGCTCCAGAGTAATTAATCAACATGCTCTAGAGTAATTGCTCAACATATATACAACATGCTCCATAATAACTACTCAACATGCATAACAACCCTGTCCAAGACAATCCTAGCTCTAAAGTAATTACTCATCATGTATACAACATGCTCCAGAGTAATTACTCAACATGCATACAACACATTCCAAAGTAATTGCTCAACATGTATACAACATGCTTTATAATAATTACTCAATATGCATAACAGCCTTGGCCAAGACAATCCTAGGTGTACTCTGTACCCTGAGTTGGACACTTTGTGTGCCCCCTTCTCCAATACCCATAGATCATCAAACCACTTTCTTCTTCCTTGAATGTTCTCCATGCTTTCCAAGTTTCACATAAATGCTTTATATAAGCCTTAAGGGGTCGTTTCCAAACCATCACACCCTTTGCCAAAAGTTTCCTTTTAATAATATTTAATAAATAATTATTCCTCTCTTTTAAAAGAGTTTATATATATATTCTTTATTAATCTCTCTTTTAACTAGGATCATAATATCCTTTATTTTTTATCCCCCTTTTAATTCTAAAGGGTTTTCATAGTTTTCTCTTCTCTTGGGAAAAAAGTCACATAACATATCTCCCCTTGTCAATTAGTTACTACCCTCAGTAGCATGAGATGCATCTGCATCACAACTCAGGAAACACATAATTAATAATTGAAGAAATTGATATTGAATATATTTATTCTTGATAATGTTTCTATATATATATATATTTCAATGACAAGAACTATACATAGATACATATTAGGAATTTACAATCGAAGAAACTAATGCTATTCTATATGTTTAATCACATTTATTTCAACTTTATCAGTTTGCTCTCATGTAACCCATTTTCTTTAATATAGACTTTCTAATCATTTATATGTAACTTTAACATTAAATTTACAAAATTATTATCATGTGTTGACATAACATTTACCTAGTGAATGACATGCATATCCCATACTATGTAGTCACTCATCATTGAACTATCTAATCTATGTACTCAAAATATATTCTAAGATGACAATCATGTATTTCAGATTGCACGAGTATCCTCTTTTCCTATATGTCAAGTATACTTGAATTGAAACAAGTATAAAGTTACCTTAAAAAGAGTTCATATCTTTTCTATATGATACTTTATAAGACACATGTACAAAGTTATTGGGTTGATCAAGTCCAATAGAAAATTACAAGAGAATAAAACATAGTTATCTTTCTAGGCATCTTAACATGAATAGATTAATAGTAAATTATTAACATGCATAGAGTATTTCATAGAGAAACAATATAACTAATCTTTCATTTAATTTAACTAGACTGCACCCACCTAGAATAAAAACTAGAATGCACCGGGTATCTATAGCTAACTCATCTCTTATTATTTCTTAATCTTGTTGACACATCAAGGCCCATATTCCATGAGATTAGGCTCAATCAAAATTTTCCTTCTTTATATCTTTCTTCATGTAAGGAGATTCACCATATGAAAGTTCTACAGTAATGATCCCAAGAGACCATATATAATTCTTTTGTTGGGCTTCCCATTTTTATTCACAAATGTAGTCCAATATTTGTCAATTTGACTATGCCACCATTATCTTCCAAAATGTGATTAGGTTTGAAATCTCTATAAATGAATTTTAACTTGTGAAGATAAGTCAAGGCCTTCACTATGTCTTTTAATATTGTTGCAACTACAGACTCTTCAAATGGACATTATCAAATGAAAATTTTAATATTTTTGGTCAATCTAACCCATATATATGGTATAACTTTACATAACCATTTTCACACCATGAAAGAGCAATGAGTATTTTTTCTTAAGAATTAGAGGTGGTTTCTCTCCTTGTAAAAATTTGACATGTCCCCATGTTTAAGGCTAAGAGAACCAAATACGTTTTTTCATATACAATATTGTGTTATTTTAACTAATGCAAGAATATATTTTCCAAATTTTATGATGTGAAAATGATTTTAGAACCCGTGGGTAATGGGCCCACAATGTACTTAATATATATATATGTAAGAAATCATAGTGTTTCAATTTTAAATAGACATATCAAGCATGCCAAAACTATTTTCTCAAAATAGACACAAAGCCAAACAAAAAATTAGTTGACATGATACTATCTTAATTATGAAGACAACTTCTTTGTATAAGTGGATGCTAGCTAAATAGGAGATGATTTTAATATTGTTAAATATGTTCTCAAGTTTATTTGAGATCTTATGATGTATAAATTGATATTTCTAGAGCTTCATCAACCATCTAATAGTTGGACTTATGTGATTGAGTTATCAAGGTCACCCTTTAATGAAGTAAAAGCTAAGTTTGAATTGTAAAATTATCACCCTTTAAGGAAGTAAAAGCTAAGTTTGAATTGTAAAATTATGACACTCTTGGTATCATACTTTGAATTTCAATGACAACCTAATTTGAGCATTGGAATAAAATTATTTATGCTATTGAGAACATATGATTCAAAATTACTACCAAGAGAGGATATCATTAGATTTTCATAATGCAAGTGCCAAAGTAACTCCTCATAATATCAATCCTACAATTTTTTTTTTTTAATCTTACCAAGATGAGGTGAATTTGTACACAAGTAGCATAATAAGTTTGAACCTTGTTTCATCTAGAAACCTAATGAGCTATATTGTATTCCATATGGTTTATCAAAACCTTTACTAACAATTATGGTAGATGCTAACTTAACAAAAATGACATGTGGTTTGTGCCATCAAAATGATAAGAAGTTTGAGTACCCTACATGTTGGATAAATGTGCATATTTGAAAAATAAAAGTTTAAGAGTTTCAAATATGAAAGCAAGTTATACAACATATTCATCAAAATACTTATTGATATACAAGATCATAAAACTACAAGCCTTGCAACATAATTGTCTAGGTAGGTATGCTACTTGTTTGAGGAAATGATCAAGTTCAAGAATCATATCAACATTTTGGCAACATTATTAAGTTGATTCAAATTTGATATTTCAAATGCCAAAATAACTTGACATCTAATTTTTATAGGTTTACTTTAATCAATATAATCTTTGGCATCAAATGTTGTATGTTAGGTCTAAAGTATTTGTTTCATCCATCGTTTATGTGATATGGAGAAAGAATTCCCTAATGAAAATCTTCTTCATGCCTTCGATATCTCTAATTATTGGCTAAAAGTTTTGTGCGATAATGAAATATATCTTTAGGATTACACTCAATATTCTATTATGGTTCTTGATTAGTTACTCTGATAGTAGTAAAATTTCTCAAAGTTTTTGAAGAATTTTTTAAAAATGACATGAAATTTCTTTGATTAGTTATAGATGGTGAAAGAATATGTTATTATTTGAAGCTTCTTGGTTTCTTTGGGTTGAATTGAAATGAAATTATAATTAGACTAATGAGATTTTAGGTGTAAATATAATGCCAAGCCTGTGATTCACAAAGTGTTTCTTAAGATCTTAACTTTATCACTTAATAGAATAAGATACTACTACTCCTTTTATAAAATGATCATATATTCTATTAAAATACTCTCCTATTATAATTTAAAAGACCAATAACATAGTTTAGGAACCTAAGTCACAGCTCAGCAAGCAAAAATAACTTCATAATCCTGGCAGTTTTTCCTTCCTTATATCCATATGCAAATACATATAATATTTAATTTGAAGTCTTGAACCTAGATGGGGATTACTCTTCCATGCTCACAAACGTACCTCAATGTTCGAGGTGATAGTAGTTTAAGATTAAGTTCGATTGATTTCCAAAAGGTAAACCTTTTTTTCCCATTTTTTATTTCTTGTTGAGATATTTGAAAGGAAGCTTCATAACCCTCCATTAATATACAGAGTAACAGACAACCTGGAATCGCTGAGAGGAAAACTAACTGTAGCCTTGTGGATTTGGACCCTGCTTGGAAATGCCAGATGTTCTAGAAACACTTAAGTTCTTAAACAAGCAAAGATCAATCCTAGTTACAGCAAGCCGGCAAAAGCAAATCAGGTGATGTTACCTCAAATCACAAGGAACCAGGAGATTCCTCTTTACGAAAATGTTGAAGCAGGTAAAGTTCCTTCGTAAGGAAGATGTATCGTAGAAGCTCAAGATGCGCATAACTTCTCTCATCTTCTTTTCTAACTTGAAGCAATGGGGACCAACGCTTCTCAAGGGAGGTTACTGATCCAGGAAGACCTAGCACTTTGATCAGCTCATAATATAATAACGGTACTTCACACCATATATATTGTCTTCACCACAAGCTATAGGGCTTTTTTAAGCACACATGGTCAAACCATGAAAGTCTATCTCCTCATATCCTATGCCACACAACTCCAACAGTGTCGGTTGTGTTTTACATAATTACTCTGCATTGCTTTCATTAACAATAAACGGAAGATATGAACAGTTAGAAGGCGAACAATTACATTTCTTATAACTGGCATGACCTCCCCTCGTCTTCCAAATTTGTATATTAATGTACTCTATTTGATCCTTAAGTGAGTAAACAGTGAGTAAACCTATAGATGAAGCGAACATGCATTCGACCTCTTAGATCTTTGTACAAAACTTTTAATATAAATTTCTTTATACAAATATTTTACATAATATAAAATATATATATTATTGCATCTATTGCACTTTTATGTGATTAATTCATTATAAAATAGATGTCTCCGGGAGGATATCTCTGGCGTATTTTATGTATAATATATATGCTAGCAGCATTCCGGACATAGATGACAAAATTATTATTGTTAGGGTTAGGGTTAGCGTTAAGGTTAGCATTAGGGTTAGGATAGGGTTAAGATTGGGGTTAACATTATGAATAGGGTTAGAGTTAGGAATAGGATTAAGATTAAAGTTGGAGATTGTGTTTGGGATAACACATTAACTTATGTTCATAACACATTTGCACTTGTCTGAGTGTGTTTTTCCCCAAGCACATGTAGCTGTGAATCTTTAAAAGCAATGCCTTGTGGATTTCAAGTTCTTCACTAAACCAATACAGGGAGGGACTATCAAAACATTGTGGAGTTTGAAAATTTGACAACAATCAATGCTTTTAGGGTTTAAGGACTTACAAGATTTCACTCAAAAATACCTTAAGGACATCATTGTGGCCAGTTGCTTCAAAATCTTCAATAAACCTGAAAACAAATGCTAATCACCCTTTGCCCAGTTTGCTCCCTTGTCAAACTAGTGGCTTCTTTTTGTCTTTGTTTTCCTTGGTAAGAGGGCTTTAGTCCCAATTTATACTTACGTAAGATTCTCTAAATATCATAAAAACTTTTATTTATCAAAAGACGATTTTAATCTCTCCAAAAAATAGTCAAAATCGTTAAAGGCAGCAATCAACAGTTAGAGAAACCGCTTGCTGAGTAAACTATACCTGCTGCTGATATTAGCAACAGAAATCCCCAAATATTCTCTGTTGTCCCAGAATTGCTTCACTGATCTGCAAGTATAATAAATGCTTTGAATGATGTCATTAGTAACTTCAACTCTGGATATCAAAGGAGGTTAATTGTTGATGCAGGGCACTAATCACTCCAGTCAGCAACTAATGCTTATTTATTGAAGTAATAAGTTAACAAAAGAGTGAAAATAGGAGGTTTATGCATTAAAATCAGAATTTTCTAAATGATATTGTAAGTGGCTCAATGATGTCATAAATGAGGATGAATTTATATATAACATCTTTTCTTGCTAGTAGCCTCTCCTCCACTGGTTCGAACAGGAAGTTGATGGTAAGAGTCTAAGACTCAATGAATGGTGTAGATCCATTATGACAATCAAATGTTGTGGCACTTTCCTAGTATGCATCTGTAGCTTCTATATTATTCTTATATGGTTGTCATTTATCACCTTTATTCGCATTCTAATATAATATACACTCAATTTTGAATTTTTTAAACCCCTGTTTTTTTAACATTGTACTCTTTGATTGAGATCCTTTTAGATCATATACAAGGAAACTTTCATCTGCTCCTAGCAGAGAAAAATATTTATTGGCCTAAGTCAGAGGAAAACATTAATGATCACACTTTATACCTAGATATTACTTCAGGTGAGTGAGTGCATAGAATGATAAATCAGTTTATCATGGAAAGACATAGAATAGAGTTTGAGATCATTTAATAAATCTAAAATCAGGGACAAAAAATGATACATTTGAATAAAGTTCAATATCTAGGTCCTGTTCCTAATTTCTTAAGATTTAGAAGATACATCTTTATGGGAGAAAAGGAGGTTAGACCTCATTTATTTCCATAAACATACTTCAAGTGGAGAGTTTTTGAACAAGCTTTAAAAAAATACAGAAGAATAAAGCACTAATAAGATCTTAATTGAATGTTCACAAAGGCTCTCCAGAGCTCCATTGTTTGAACATCAAGAAGGATTCTCTAGGCTTGTATTCTGGTGCTGTATGTCCAGCTCCCTATAAAAATTGTGTTTCATTATTAGCTCTTCAATATCTTAGATAGATTAATCATCCCTTATTTCAAAAAAAGTTATGGCTTTCGAATCAAAGATATAATTGAACAAACTTCTGAAAGCCTCTAACTAAAAGTAGGATTAGAACTTTCACCTTCACAGTTACAAACGTTAGGTTATGATTGTATGTTCTTGTGTATCTAGATACCACATGCAGCAAGCATCATTATTTCTTTCTATAAATAAATAAGCATTTTTTTGCACAAATAAATAAGAATCCATACCACAAACTCAAATCTTTCCTTCACTCGTATTGAATAGAAAGCAATTAACTTTATACTAGGTTACGATGTCCATCATTAAGAATCTGTATAGAGTCTTACCCAGCAACCTGTCCATCTACAAACCACGACCTCCATTCCTCAACTATTGAATATCCTAATGATCTGATCCATGCCTGAGTTCCAAGGAATGGCATAATCAAATCATGATCACCACTGTTACAACATTTAGATACATGAAAGTCAATCTAATGAAATGGTGAGTATTGAGCTTATAATTATACATGGCAGCTCTAAAATAACTATAACGACAAGTAACTTCAAATTGGATGAGTTGAAAATATTCTAACAAGCATGACATGTAAGCAAAAAGATTTTATACGTATAATAGCAATTTACCTGTAGATCAAAGCACGATAACCTCTCTTGGTTAAATTTTGGTGATATTTAATCACACTTGTGACATCACATTTATATTTAAAACGAGGAGTACATCTTTTCCACTCCCCTGTTATGTTCTCCTAAAAAGAAATGAAGAGAAAGCAAGCAAACAATGGCCATTAATTTCTCATTAAATTGCAATATTTGAACATACAATTATAACTCATAAAACAAGAAGAGTTAACAAAATGATAGCAGATTATAACACTCTAAAACATATATGTGCAATATGAATCCACACATATTTGTGAGAACATGATAATTTAGTCTATTACACTTTTTGTACATAACATTCACATTCTATTTGTTGCTTGCCTATTTGCACATATTCTCTATAAAATTATAACCTATAGTTCCCAAACTCACCAGGTACTTGCTAGAGTCATTGAATCTTGAGCCAAGCTAGGCCATCTAAGGTTTGCAGACTGGGATGTAATTCTCTACGAGTTTCTAATGTAGGAATATCTAAGGTGTGAGAGCAGTCTTGCATCAACCAAATATTTTCTTTCATGTTTATTTTGTTTTATAGGTTTCCAATAAATATCACAGTCATCATTCTCTTACCCCCAAAGGCCAATTTCTATGATAATGGTTTATTCTTGCTACAGTCCACATTAGCACATGAAAGGTCTAAAAAGTATTTCTACTATGTTGTATCACATTTGTATTGTAAACTTTCAAAGTCATATTAGAGCTTCATGGAGGTGCATTTTACAAGGCCACATAATTATAGGTTGTTTTCTTATTGGCTAATGCTATGTGACAAGTCAAATTCACTCACGGAAGGTTTAGTTCAGTTGTGCATCAAATTTTTGAATCTTGCACCAATTCCTAATCTTACACATACAATTATTGGTCCCAAGGAGGTTCATGGTTAAGGCCAAGTTGAATTTTAATGCCAAGTTGAATTTTAATGCATACTCATTTTAAGAGAGATCATCTACACATTTAGTAATGGAGAACAAAGGAAAAATCATCTAATATTGGTCCCACGATTCCTACTACTTGTGTATAGGGAAATGTTGAGGGATTCAGCTCTAAAGCAAGACATTATCATGTACATGAATATTGGATTTTTTTAAATAACCAAAATGTGACTCAACATTACACTTCAATACTAGGGGAAAGGGAATAATTTAATTAATGTGATATGGGTAGGTAATGGGGGTTAGGAAGAATGTATAGAAGGGGGAGGGATGCTTATAAGTGACATTCTAAATCATCGATAGGTCACTTTGCATAGGTCAATTAAAAGAAATTCTATAATGTCCCTAAATTTATGAAGTGATTTAATTAATCTAATTGATTAAGTTTTCCAAATGTTAATAATATTTCAAAAGAATGGCTTAATTAATTATTTTAATTATGTAAAGTGGAAATAATATTAAATTAATTATTTATAAAGTTATCTAAATAAATTAAAATAAAAAAAAGTAATTTTACTTTTAATTAATTTAATTAAAGTGACTAAAATAAAATAATAAATTATAAAGTCACTTAGATAATATTTTTAATAGTGACTTAATTGAAAAATAAAATATTATAAAATCACTTTGGAAATATTATAATATTCTAGAAGCTTCTTGGAGGATTTTTCTAGAAGATCAAAAAGTCTATGTTCCACCAAGTTTCAGGGACGGCGGGACGCGTTTCGGGGACGGCAAATTTTTGAGGGGATTTTAGGGTACGGGGGGGACGGCTGTATATATATATATATATAGGGAGAGAGAGAGATAAATTTTAAAAATATAGGGAAATTTCAAATTTAAGATATTCATATGAGTAATGATAATCATAACAATCACCAATCATATTGACATATGCATCATAGAATCGAATTATCAAACAAATTAATAGATGAAGACAAGACTCACAATGGGTTTGACAATCACTAATCATATTGTATAGATATACCACCACCTCTGATATCACTAGTAGGATTAGAATGCACAAGATAAACACAAAATTAAATCATGAGTGCATAATACTAGAAACAATAAACTGAATTATGTGGGATTTGATTACGTCGCTTTCAATACTTTTGAAAGCCCTTCAAATTCGCATGAGATACCACTAAGTTAAAACTACACAAACCACCACCCAAACTAAGAAACTAATCTTAAATTAACATGACCATTCAAACTAACAAAATATGAAACTCTCACAAACAATATAGAACAATAAGTTATATTGTAACCTATGTTCTAACAGAAAAACAAACACAATTACAAACATCTATGGATCACAAACTCTGACACAATATCTTGCAATTAGAAAGTAAAAAAATGAAATTGAAGAATACAATCTAAAATTTAAAAATTGTCTTTGCAACCCAATGGGCCATTTTTGAATAGGGTGAATCCAACCATGCTTGGCACACGGACATCTATTTCAAAGATGTTAACAAAGAACACATGCTTTGCAAAGTGAGGAAGTTAGTTGCAAACTCTATCAAATCTGCTCACACAAGCTCTTTGCCTCTAGTGTGATCTCTCATCCAGTTGAGAACCCAAATGTGATTGTAGATGTATTTGGTGATGTTCATGATTTCTTCCACCACTAGTCTCTCTCAATCAATTTTGCCCATCCTTCAAGAGAAGGTCAAGGCAAAGAGTAATGTAGGGGGTTCAAAAAAATTTTGGTTGCCTCTTTTGATGCAATTTCCTTGCCATCACATATGCTATTGTATTATCGGTTACAACTTTCACCACATTTTCAGTGCTCACCTCTAGGATTTAACACAAGTTCCTCCAACAATATTCTCAAACTCTTTGCATTCTTTGCATTGAAATATTTTACTAACCCCTAATTCATGAGGAACAACTTCACCATTGTGAGTCTTGTCTTGAACTCCTTCAAACCCTCCTCTTTCTCTTCTCACTTTTGCTCTTGGCTGCAATTTTATCTTGGCAAGTTAAAATGAGATCAAATGAAGGTAAAAAAATGTTTTAAGTGGCCATATTAGGGTTGGGAAGGCGTGGGGCCCTCAAAGGAATGTTTTAAAAAAGGAAAAATTAAAAAAAACTTTTATTTTTATGTTTTATATGCTGCTGGGCGATAGGGGACGGCCAGCTGTCCCCGGGACGATCGAGGGACAGCTAGGCGTCCCCTATCCGTCCAGGGGACGGCATGGCAGTCCCCTTTCCATTCGGGGACGTTTCTTCTAATCGGGTACGTCCCCGAATTTCGGGGACTTTTGGGGGACGGCTGACAGCTGTCCCCTACGCGTTTCCTGTCCCCGAAATGGCACCGGGACGGGGACGGGGGGCAAATACCCAGGGGACGCGTCCCCGTGTACCCTTGCAAAAAGTTCTTTATAAGGAGCTGTGAGCTAGTCATTTGAACATGCGTGGATTTCATTTCACTTTTCAGTTTGGGAGAGCTTGAAGGCTTTCAGGTCCAAGGGTTTGAAGACTCTAGGGCACCAGTTTCAGTTGTGAAATATCAATCCTAGCTGGAGATTTTGGAGGAGATCATTTTAGGTTTCCTACAGTAGTTTCATTGCAAATTTAATGGTCACTTTCAGTGACAAAATTTGGAGAATAGCTATTACATTCAGCTTATCCGAGAAGCTAAGTATTTGAGAGTTATACAAAGCAATAGCTGATGTATTATTGCATGTTATATAAGGGTTTCTGAATTATTGCAATAGCTGGTTTATTATTTCAAGGGTTTGAATAATTGCAATAGCTGATCTATTATTGCAATTCTAAATTTTGATGGAGATTCATGTTGAACAAAAAGCCACAGCGATTTATTTCATTTGGAGCCTATTATATTATTGGAGGTGGTCAATGGTTCCTTGATTTCTAGGCACTGGTTATTTCTTCATGTTGCAGTCCAAAATCGAGGGTTTCTATCAACATTATGTACCCAGATTGTGGCATTTATGCTCATGCTTGAAGGATGAGATTAACATTAGCAGCTGCGCCAATCTTCTAGCAATATTATGTGAGAGTTTATAGCGATTCTTGGTCATTCGTGGAGGATAGAAGCTTCAGCCAGGCATGGGAATTATAATCAGTCCAAATCGACATTATCTCTGCCAACTAATTTATGCCACGTTTGAGGGTTTCTGGTTCGATTTCCATTATTGCAGTTGTGTAACTACTTTTCCATTATAGTGAGATGTAGTTGGTCAAGGAATCGAACTATTCATAGTATTTCTATGTTATAGACATTTTCTGAGCATGCCATTGTAATGTCAATTGCTGAAAGCAATAAAAAGTACATTGTGTCCATCTGAAACATATGATGTTCACCTCTAGGCTGATAATCTATATGTAATCAGTCAATGGTATTGAAGAATTTGCTCAACATAAATGTTCACAAAATTAATAGAAGTCTTTGCATTACATATCTCAGAACATAGGTTATTTTGCTGCAAATCATTTGGGGTCTAGTGGGGTGAAGTTTCATAACTGAACCTTTAATCCTTCTTCACCCAATAGTATAAGGCCGTTGGTGTTTGTAATCTGAATTTGGTGACTATTGGACAGTTGCTGTTATTATTCTGGGTATGTTACAGTCAGTTCTTGTTGAAGAAATCAGTCATATAGTAAAGTGTTAAGGCTGCATGCCAACTGTTCGATGAAATGCAAATATACAGTCCTTGTTCACTGCAAATGGTTTGAAGTTGCATTTTATTTCAGTCAATTGCATTCTACATTAGTTGATAAATCAGTTCAGTAGTAGGCATATTATTCATACATGTTCTTTGTCAACATATGAGATATCATGATAAATTCAAAGCATTGAGAGAAATCAGAAATAAACTTTACATTTGCTGAATGGAGTTACATGCCAAGTGTTTGACGAAATGCCAAACCACTTAAATTAGAAATTTTAGGACAAATTGAACAGGGGATTTTACAATTTCTATTCGCTACATTGATCTTGCTAGGGTCATGAAGTTGTCTTTTTTATACACCACATATTCTTGTATTATGTTGGAGCCTCATAATCCTAAGGGTGCCGACATAATCCCAACTCTAATGTAGTTAATAAAGGAAACAATGGTCACACCAAATTTGTGCAAGTTCAATACAATCCAACTCAAGTTTCTTCAAACTAGTTATTGGAGACCTCTTGGTAATACCACAACTCTACCAAAAAGAATTGCTAGGTATCTTTGAAAACCTTATATTATAATTTGGATTATGTTTAGTATAATTGAGATATCTATTATTAGGGGTATTCACCAATATATTTGGTGTGGCAAGGTTTTGGGGATTAGGATGTACAAGTGCTTTTAAATAAGAAGTTTCTATAGGATGAAATATTTGTTAGAGCTTTTTTTATCGTGGATTTAATGTATGGGATGATAATCAAAACTAGTTTTGAATTGGATGTAGGTAAGGGTAGTGGCCTTGGCTGATAGGGTAGAAATAATAAAAATAGGGAGGTATTTTAATTATACTAGTGTATGCAAAGGGGGTATCAAAAACATAAATTTGAGAAGAAGAAATGAAATCAGTGTTTATTAGTACCCTATGAATGGATGTACTATGCCTAACAGTTAACTGGAAAACTACATCAGTTAATTGAACCAAAACTAAACTAAATGGACGTTGCAACATGCAAGTCCTTATTGAAATGAAAGCTATGCTCCACGAGGTTTCGGGCGTTGGGGGTGCCGGGTATGGCGGGACGAGTTTTCAGTATGGGGGTACTTTTGGGTCATTTTTTAGGGGATGGTAGGGGACAGCTGATAAAAAAATAGGGAAATTTTTAAAAATATAGAGAAATTTCAAATGTTCATAGCATAACATTAATAAAGCATTCATTCTAGACATTGTATAAGCTTAATACATATCATTAGACTTGAATTAAGATTTCACATGAGAATCGACAAACAAATTAACAAAATTCATATGCTTTTCAAATTCATAAGTTGTTGGCCTTGTTACACTCCCACTGCCTGAAGAACCCCCAATAGCTGCCATACTTCTATGAGTTCTACTTCTATGTCTACTTCTTTTATGCATTTGAACCTCAACCTCCTCACTATCATTACTAGTAATCTCAATATTGCTCATGATTTTTTTTGGTTAAGAATTGAAAAGAGAGCTGCAAGTTTAGATAAAGGAAAAAATAAACTCACAATGCCCTTCCTATGTGATAAAAAAACTTGAAAAAATGGAAAACAAATTGAAAAATAAAAAAAAAATGTAAAATAAAGAACTTACCTCTAATGGAGTAAATTTGATGCCCTAGTCTCCCCTTTCAACTGTAGTTCTCTCCTCTTTCACTTGTTGCTCTTCACCTCAAGTTTGCAAATGTCAAAATGAGAATGTTTTTTACTTTTAGTTGTTTTGATAAGTCAAGTAGGTTTGGGTTTTGTTTAAAGGGGTGGGGGATTCTTGTGGGCCCATCCATTCCTTTTTTAATTTAAAAATGTGTCTTTTTATGAAAAAATAAAGTAAGATGTTGCTGGGCCATAGGGGACAGCTAACAGTCCTCAGGATGGTTAGGCGACGTCCTGGCCGTACTGGGTACTGCTAGCCATCCCCTAAGTTCCCTGAATCTGCAAGAAACATCCCCTGGAAGTTTCAAAAACTTTATGTGAAAAACGGGACGGCTAGGGGACGTTTCCTGGCCATCCCTGTGTCCCCGTTTCGTCCTCAATACGGGTACGAGCCAAAAAAGGCAGGGGACGTGTCCCCGTGGAGCATAGAATGAAAGTCAATTGATAACTAACATCAGTTAATTGGATCCTAACTGAAAGCCCGACCTCCTTCAAAAGATATCCCTGAAGATGAGATAAACATGCATGAAATCAACAATTAGAACTCAAGAATGATGTTGAGTTGACTGCTGCTTATGACTCTATCTTCAGGAATAACTGTGGGATCTATTTGTCTGTCTACTCTGGGTCATCATGCACATCATCTCCTCCAAGAATTCATTAATTGTCTCATCTTCTGGCACTTTGATGCTATCCAACATGATAGATTGCCTGCATAACACCTTCTCTCCATCCTTGATCATTCTTTTGCACACTTTGACTTCTTCAGCTAACTTGTTGAAGCTCGTTAACATAACCGAGAAGTGATTCAACTTGGACGCCACAGGATCACCATCAAGGCCGTCATGAACTAAATTCTGGAACTCAGTTTGTACAACCTCGAGATCAGCGTAGGTACCATCTTCATGAAGATAATGGCACGGGATCTGAGTGACGAATCCGCTCACAAGTTTGAGAGCACTGGCAACATCTTCTTTGGTTCCATCCAACTTTGTAGAGTTTCTTTCATATGTTTCTACTTTGAAGAGGTGTTGTTCTCTCCAAGCGAAAAGATTTGTTTTATCTTCATCTGCTACAATGGTGTCGTATGCAACTACCAATTGAGAAATGAGAATCAAATTGATGGATTCCTTGACGAAGATCATGTGCATCGTACCTCAATTGATACAATTTTGTTAGAAGGTATCTGCCTGCAACAATGAAATCCTCAATCCAGTTCTCCAAAATTTTTCCATGATTGACTAACCGACCCAACTTTTGTTGATTTGTAGGTGTCTCTTGAAGCTGCGGAAGAATAGCTACCTTGCTTGAGGTTCCATGAAGAAGATCCAAGATGTAATGCCGCAACTGCTTATTCTTAGCCTTTAGGGCTACCTTGTCTTCTCCGTCCTTCATCACTCGCTCTTCAAGATTACTTGTGGCAACCTTAAAGAGGCTCATGTCCATGTGCTGAGTGCTCTTGCCAAGATTAGCCTTGACAAAGGTGAAATCACCAACTTCAACTTCATCTAGACTCTTGCCTTCCGATGGTGTAGCAACCTCAACAACGATCTCTGCTTTAGGAGTCTTTTCTATATGCACCTGCTTCTTGATCTTCTTGTTTGACTTATCCTGATAGGGACTGCCAAACTCAGATAGATCAAGCTGATAGGAGGCTTTTGCCTTCTTTCCAAATTCCTCTCAAGCCAACATGAGTGATCGATGTCAACTTCTCTAGGCAAAATTGTTGCAGTTGTGTTGACCTCTGGTGGATTAACTGGCACTGAAGTTTCATGAACTGGCAATTTTGGCTCTAAGTCAATATCAATCTAAATGGGAGACTGAGGAGAGAATGGCAGACCAGGAGATGAAGAACTGACTTCAGTTTGTACCATTGGCTCTACTGGAACTTCCAATGCCTTCTTGATTTGCTCTCATTGCTTTGTGCTTCTTCTCTTCGTCTTTCCACTAACTCTAACACCTTCAGGCGGTTTCATGATAACCTTAACTTTGGGTCTTGACCTTGATGTAGAAGGTAGTGAAGAAAACACCACTGGTGGCTCTGCAATTGGAACTTCCTTCCGCCTTCTCTTGCTGTCCAAGAAATACATGCTAGTTGTGATAACTCCTCTCGACAGGTCCTCCACTGAAGTACTCTCTCTGGCGTACCAATCCGGTTGTCGAAGTGGCTGGTGAGCAACTTGATCCTTAACAAATGTGCTAAGCAACACCTCTCTGTCATCATCTGACAAGCCTTCAACATCTTCTAATAGGAAATCAGCAAGCTGAGGAAGAGTAAGTCTACAATAGCGACATCTGCGTACTTCAAATTCATCTTCGTAGTTGACCCAAAAGTCCTCAAGTGTTGGCCTATGTGAATGATTTCTTTCCAACCGAGTTGCATAGTGACCCAAAGGATCATTGGAGCACTTCTCGTTGAGATACTTGAGATGGAGTTTTGACAACTCGTTGCTAATCAAGTTGTAGTTGACAACTGTCCTACATTTGAAAATACCCAATCCAAAAGGAAAGGTGAATGCTTGCTTGTGACAATTGCGAAGAAAAGTAATTGTGAACCTGTCTCAGGAACTCCATGAACAAGACCCTGTCTAACAGGTATCTAGGTGGCATCATAGGCTCTCCGATGTAACCATACACTCGAATATAGGTGAAAGTGGGAAACTGGATGAACCAATCTGCCCAACCTTCTATTGCTGATTTTTCCTTGGCCAAAATTTTGATGTGCATCTCATTATCAAGGTCTCTAATTGTCTTCATCAAGAAATGATCATTCACCTGTTTGAAATCCTGTTCAACCTTTGAGAACTCTAATTGTGGGAAATATTCGTGGACATGTTGAACACCAATAGTTCTATTGGTTTTCAACGTTCTAAAATTTCCTTGGAATGCAATTAAGTAGACCAGATAAGAAACCATGTGAAACTTGCGGAATTTAAGGAATCCTGTGATTTGTTGGTGAAGAACCTTAGTTATCAACATAGCCCAGTCAAAGTGTTCCTTGTTGTTGATAATTGGGAAATGACATAGAACATCCACGACTGAAAGATATGAGCTTCCTCTTGACCTGTAATCCGGTTGAGCAAAGTAATTAGGATAGCAATCTCGTCCTTGAACTCCCCACGGCCAAGCTTCTTCGGTAGGTTGTTTTTTTGTTCTTTTAGCACCTTTGAGCAACCTCCTCTAAGATATTTCCTTGTCTCCTATCTTGTCGTAATCCTCCATGACCATGACAAAATTGTCTAAATAGGGTGGAATGGCAAAGCGCTTCTCAACATCCCTCGGCTTGAGGCTAGAAATGACTCTCCCATCGGCTGATCTAATTTGTCTTGTAGATGAGTTGTAATGCCTAATGCATGCAAGGAAAAACTCAAGATCAAACACCATGATAGGAATAGATGCTGCTGCAAGCAAACTGAGCGATCAAGATTCTTGACTGTTGTGTTGTCAATGCCTTCCAATGTGCTCAATTTGATCACTGGATAAACGTGACCCAAGTTAGTGTCATGGGTTTTCAAAAAGTCATGAACTTAGACTGATTTGGCCTTGTATTCTATTGGGTTGAATTGAATTTTAAAAAACTAGATTTTTGACTGTAAAGTTGGATATGTTTGGGAAAACTTTAGAGAAAAAGCTAAAAATGGCTCCCGATGAAGCTAAAAATAGCCAGATGAGGGGAAACTTTTAGGAAATTTTCTGAAACATGGGTTTTGTAGAGAATGAAATTCTAAGCAAACCCATATCGTTAGAAACTCGAAAAAATGAGTTTTACTAAGGCATGCAAAGGCTTTTTAGATTAGAATTGTAGGGGTTGTAGGGGCACCGGGAGCAATTTTTCCTGAGAAAAGATGGCACATGGGTTTTGTAGGCACCAATGAGCTAAAATAGACCCAGATTCTTCGTTTTTGGAAAAATTGAGTTTTGACCTGCATGCAAAAGAATCTTTGGAAAAAGGCACAATACTTCAAAATTTGAAGTAACGAGGCAATTTTCTCGAAAAATTCAGAAACATGGGTTTTGTTGCTGACACTAAATTATGTGAACCTAGATGATCAAATTCTGAAAAAGATGTTTACTTCGACATGCGAGAGAAAACCTAAGACAAGGATAGAAGAATTTTAGAGATAGAAAATAGAAGTTATATTCTGCCTTTGAAAATGACGCCTATGCCTTGAATGAGATTTGATGAAGTTTGGAATGCATGCACTTGAATGATGAAGTCTGGAAAATAATTCCTCTAAACAATCTAGACCTGGCACTACGAAGAACACTAAAAAATGTCACCTGTAGCGCCTTTAGATCTTGCTTGCACGAGAGAATGTGTTTTTCCTCAACCTGTGATGACAATAATGGACACCCAAATGCCTTAATAAATTAAATTTATGAAGTAAGGCATCTATTTTGCATGCAAATCCCTAAATTAAGACACAATAATTTTATTGGACCTCCATTTAGTTAATTGAATGAAAAATAAGCCCTAAAATGGGTGCCACCCAGCATGCACTTCAGTTGTTCGCCACATGCAAGTAAAACTCAAGTCATGTTGAAGTTGACTCAAAAGTTAAACTGGAGATTTAATATTATTTTAAGTTGAGTTCGTAATCTCCGTTATAGGGCGGTCAAATCACTTCAGTTGAAAATTCAAAGTTTAACTTGGGCGCCAACTCTCTAGACAAACTTTTTTGAAAATTTTCATTTGCAAACGTCATCAGAGCCTGTGTTTGATCACTGATTCTGATTGACTGATGTATCCAATAGACTGGCTAACAATTTCATTGAAGATTATGATCAAAACTGAAAAGGAGCTCCTTGACGTTGCAAACCCTAATTCTAACTTCTGAGGCCTCAAAATTTTGGGCGCCCTTGGCCTCCAGGGGTGCTTTTTCGGTCAAGACAGTCAATTTTCATGCATTTTGAACTTGATTTTGACCTCACTTCATCTCGCGTTCTCCGACCCTTGGCAGAAATTTAGAGCTAGCTGATAGGTTTAATTCCAAACATGGCTCAATTCTAAACATGATCTCCTGGAGAACACTTTTCGTAAAAGCATCATCTGGCAGGTGAAAAACTTGGGTGCCCCTGGTCTCCAGGGGCGCTTTTCCTCATAGACAACCATTTTTCAAACTGGTTGATAATCCAATCAACCTCCGGCTGCAAGCTACTGACTTGTCTTCTAACCCGACTGAGATATGCAATGGAAAGTTGGAAGCATTACAGACAGGATGAGAATTTGAGTTAACCCAAATAACTGCATTTGAGGGTCCAAAACCTTGGGTGCCCCTAGCCTCCATGGACGCTTTTGCTTTGTATTGACATTTTTGACTATGATAAAACCTTACATTTGGCTCCTGATTCTTGCAGTTTAGCAACTTAGATTAACCCACTAACGGATTTGTTGCGAAGCTTGATCAGGTCTGAGACAAACATTCTGGGAATAATTTGATCAAAAAGTTCCATGTGGTGCCTCAAAAAGTTGGGTGCCCTTGGTCTAGTGTTAGTCAAATTTTCACTGATTTTATCTCCCTCGTTCCTCGTTCAATCTCCATTTTCTTTTACTAGACAGATCTTCTGGAATGGCTGGTAGGCTCATCGTGAAGTTGATAGTATTCTAGAGAAGTCTTCTTGGAAGTGACAAATCTCAAACAGGTAATCTAGGCCTTTGAAATCTAGGGTGCCTACGACCTTTCTAGAGGTAGAAAATTTTCGACGATTTTCACCTCAACGAAAATCCCCTCTGTGACGAAGCATCATTTTGAACATATCTCGCCATAGAATCTTCGTTGGAGTGTTTTAAGCTTAGATTTTGACACCTGGTATCTAGCCATTTGCCATTGAAGACCTCAAAGGTCCTAACTTTTCTCCTAAAAAAGTGAAAACAACCCACCAGACTTAAATTGACTTTCTCTTGATTCCGACTTCACCACTATGATCATGAAGTGAAATAAGCCAATCAAAATAGTTTTCAGTCCATTTTGACAAGATTCAATTTTTAGGGTTTTCACCTAAAAACAGGGGCTCAAAAACCCTAATTTTCAAAATTTCCAAATTTTGCCAGTATCTTCCAGACATCAAACTAACTAAAAGCCCATACTTGACTTGCCCAAAAATTGACTTCTGATGACAATTTTACAAGGTTTTGACCATTTTAAGCAAAATGCTTTGATGAAGCAAAAAATTTGGTTTGGGTACAATAAAGCCAATCAAAATAATTTTTAGTCAATTTTGGAAAGATTCTATTTTTAGGTTTTTTCCCTAAAAATAGGGGTCCAGAAATCCTAATTTTCAAAATTTTCAAAATTTGAAAGTATCTTCTAAACAATAAACCCACAAAAAGCCCATACTTTGTTTGACCAAAAACTAACTAATGGTGACAATTTTACAAGGTTTAGACCATGCTAATCTAAATGCCTTAATAAAGCAAAAAAAATGTTTTGGATACAACACAATTCAGCTCTAATATTTCATAGTATGGTTCTATAATGAATGTGGTGAAGGCCTTGTCATATGGATAATTGAAATTTACTATACTTTTAAATTTCATCTATTTTGTAATGGTTCTATAGCCCGTGCTGTCCTGGAAATGCGTACCTCTATTTCCTTTTTACCTTATGTTAGAAACTTGGTGGAACATAGTAAGTTTGACTAATAAATTATCAATTTTTTTATTGTGGTAGATAATTCAATCATGTCTATTCTATCTAGGCATCTTCAATGGTCCCACTTGGACTCGTGACACCATTTGAATACATCTTTTGGCTTCTAATATACTTCTTGCAACTTGGTGGCCCCTACAAGAAGTAAGATAGCCTTCTCTAAAGTGTTCCACACTTGTCTTCTATAGAAATTATCCTCTCCTATAGCTTAAACTTTAGAGTGTTTAAAAACTCCACAAGTAACTCACTAATTTGAGGTTACTTACAAGTGAAAAGGGTTTAGCAAATCACTTGCCAAAAAACTTGCCACCAAGTTTCAGGTGAGCACTAAGTAAATTGCACAAAAACTTGTGAGCTTGGGTGAGTCCATGCAAAAAATCACCTACTAGTGGAAAAAAATAGGTGGTGGGCAAAAAACACACAAATACCCTAATTTTTTGTCATTTTCTCATTTACACTATCGTTCCTTCAACTTTTTGACAACATTGCATCAATTTATCAACACATGGTCAAAAGCAATAGAATTATGAAAATTGCATGTGCCATGAATGTCCCTATGATTTTGAAGGAATTAATTTGGTTTGGTGGCACATCCCTAGACCCAGCAAGGGGCACTATCCCTTAACCCTGTTGAGGACAACTGCCTCCAAACCCACTCTCTAGTTTAAAGAATAAAAAATAAAAAATTGTTTTACACTATGCTATATGGAAGCAACCTTTATTCTTTTTAATTGAATTGAATAGACAAAAACAACATCCTCCCCTATTTTTATAAATGTTTCAACATTTTTTTGTTTTCCAAATTTTTCCAGAGTAATTGCATTCCATTTATATTTTTGGTTTGCCAAGTCAATCCTGATTCCAAGTTACACTACCATGATTAAAAGAGGCATATATGTTCTGTAAATTCATTTTTTATGCTTGCCAGGCATTATTGATTAAGTTTATCTCACAAATTTTTTTTTAATGTGCTGAATTTTTGTTGACTCCCAATTCCAAGTCAAAATCCAGGCCTGCCAAGTTTTTTCAGCGTCCGAGTTTTTGAACCCTTCTTCATGAGGATTTGTGTTATAATCCATAGGGATGGTTTATTTTGTGTGTAAGTAGACATACATCATGGTTTCAACAATTGTTATAATAATGATGACTATTATTATAGAAGTATGCCATCATAATAATGCATGTTGTGAAAGTTTAAAGTAATTAACAACAACATTATCCTACTAAATAAAGCACAAGTTATTTAAAAGAATATATACTATATAGTGAAAAATTGTCAAATTTTATTAACCTATATGATTAGAATATGCACCAAATAGATAATGGAGATTGTAATAATAATGAGATCATAACTCAACATATTAAATAATAATTCACAAGTCTATTAGCATCCTATAATTGTAACAATGTGGAAACATTAAATTTGGTGGAGTGCCAAGATTCATCTGCCATGGCAAGGAGTGAGTTAAAGAGACTACCGGTAGGGCATGAATTGCTTTTCTGACAAAAGAACTTTTTGCCCAGATATATGAAAGGTGATATTTGTCCTGTTTCACAATATGAAGCATTACATTAATAGAATGCATACAATATTTGGTTGTAATTAAACATATTGAACAAATAATTCCTATCAATATGGAAAGTGGATGACTCAACACCAAAATTTGCATTTTGTCTATCATTCTAGACAAAAAATGATTTTGTTAAAGGATACCTTTATGAAGAACTAAAAGCTACAGTTTAAAGGTTACATAGATGGAAATATTTAGAATATACAAAGATTATGCTCTTCATGTATTTCATAGCTATTTAAGAAGCCCAAAAGAAAATTGGATATCAAATCTCACTACATTGCAAATATAATATGTTTCAAATCTATGCTTGAGTGCAAAGTGCACTATGCAATAGCTTGAAATTTGTTTTGACAAGGACATTGTTTTTGTAGATCTCTTAGTGCTTATAGCATAAATAAATGAAGGCACCATGTTATTGAATGCTAACAAGTAAATTCCCAACTTTGTTTCAGGTTATAATATGTATTCTCAAAGTTGTGGACAATGTAAGTTTTGTGTGCAAAGATGCATTAAACCATTTGCATTTGTTATTCAAGCCTTCAATTTTATGGAGTGAAAAAGGATGAATTCAATATACCAGAGAAGGGCAAGGCCTATCTTCATAACCAAGTTGAAGGGAAATTTGGAGATATCCATCTTGAGATGTGAACCTTGTGGACCAAACTTGAGTAAGCATTCTTTTCCTTGCTTCATTAAGCTGATCAAGCACTTCCAATTTCTCGTATCTCTTTACTGGTTCTTTTTGAGCACTTATATTTTCTTGCCTCATTGTAATGGCGAAACAACTTGGGTCGAGGATATTAGCATAATTGAGTTGAGAAAAAACTCGCTTTTTCAAAACAATAAATTAGAAAAAGTTTTAGAAAGTGACCATGAAACTTGGATTACTAAAATGTAGTAGTCATAGAAGTAAGGTAGGGGTTATGAATTTCACCTGATATATTGACTCAATTTTGGATTGACATGAAGAATTTGCGGATGAATAATAATTACCATTGCAAGCCTCCTTTATTTCCTGCCATATTAGAAATGCCATATCAAGTATTTTCTAGAATAATAAATGATTTCAAAATATTTGAGACATTATAGCATATATTTATCCAAAAGGTCCATTTCAAAGTAGTATTCATGTTGTAAAACAAAATTGCCTTGTAATTAACATTTGTGCATGAAGAATGCATAAATGGATACAAGATTTAAGCTTTCAGTGGATCTCATGTATAGAAACCTCATATGTTTCATCTGATATGAGGGCCATTCCATGTGCAAAGGGAACTTGTGCCTTATCAAATATGTCATCTGTCTTCCCATTACCAATCAAATAGCCCTGAAACTAGCAATTCAAGACATCAGTCTATGAGACCATCTAATCCTAAAAAAATTGTAATGCAAGAAAAAGAGTTGGTCTATAGCTAAAAACACAAACTAGAGGTACAAAATAAAAGAAATTTGGCCTTCACTTATTAGTTCAGATTAAAAACTTAACCTTGATATTTAGGATTGGTTTTGCACCGGCTTCAATACCTATCACATGGAAAGGAAATACAGGGTAAAAAGTAAGCATGAAAATATTAATCTAAAAAATAATGCAACAATTTCCATCTTCCTGAATAAATCTATGTTAGAAACATATGCAATGTTATATGCAACTAATAGACCAATCAAAATCCTATATTTCTCTAAAATACAATATTGATGGGACATCCCAAAATAGAATTTCGTATTTTTGTCTTGAACTAAATACTTTGTAGGTAGGTTTATGTAGGCTATTCCTTGCTAATTCATTCCTTCGAGTAATCACAAAATTGTCTCTCTACTACTAGAATTGAATTTTGTACCAAATCTATTAAACTTCATATGTATAAATAAATTTTCTTGTTTAACGATTAAATGACAACCTAAATATTGTAGGAATGTAGGAGGAAGTAAGGGGGAGGAGATCGAACATGAGAAGCATTCAAGTTGAAGGCACACACTAGAGGATAAGTGTTCAAGTTAGAGGAGTATGTGTAATATCCTTGATTAACAACGCTCAATATTTCAATTTGATTTCATTCCATGAGATACCAATGATTAGATGTTATTTCAAATTAGGTATATCCTAACAAATAATAAGCTAAACAAAATATGCAGAAATGAATTGTAAATCCTTGCAAATGAACAAATGTATTTTATTAGCACAAATCACCACTGTTAGCATTAGCTCCAAATATAAACCAGCTTGGAAAGTAACCCTTCACCTTTTGATCACCAAGATCCCAATGTGGGCGAGGTGAGAGCATACAGTGTTGGGGATCGTTAGCAACTGGAAATGAAATGCAAGCTGCTAGGCGGCTAGTTGACCATGAATGAAAGTAAATACAAGAATAGGCGGATAACCGACCATAAGCTCAACCACTTATGCAGCGGAAGCAAACTAACTACAAATAATAAGGCCGAAAGCTGACCATGAATCCGCTCTACCACTTATTCAATGGGGAGAATTTTAACATAGTGCTGAAAGTAAATTATTTAACTTAACCACTTCTTCAGTGGGAGTAATTACAAATATTTAAAATGAAGCAATAAATATAATAGCTGTTAGTACTACTAAACCAGCTTTACAATGATAGAGTTTTCAGCTACACAAACATAGAGTTATTCATCCAAAGTGTAACGGATTGACCCTTTCATAAAGTAAGAATTTCTTAATTTTACACCAACATATAATGGAAACAAGTAATTAAGCCAATGCAATAAAAAATTTCTTTTCTTTTATTGATAATTTCCAAATAAAGTACAACATATTTCATCAAGTATTTCTTTTTCTTTTCAAACTTACAATAGAGTAAGGAAACATACAAGTACATACATAGCTCATGGAGCTTTCCAACAAATAGTAGTAAGCTGGTCCGGGTTCCTTTCCTTTCAAATCTTGGTTCTTCTGTTGTCTGTTGTGGAGGAGAAGCATCACTTGGGCGCTTTTCTGCCAACCACAAACTCTTAATGTGGTCCCCCACACATCTGTCATTCGATAGATGGCCTTTCCGTTCGACGCAGAGATTGGTAGAGTAACTGGTACCGACAACCAACTAAGCATAGTGCTGTGTCCTACATAACTAGAACCTTGTAAACCCACAATCTTGATCTAGCATGTAACAATGGACTATGGTGAACTGACAGTGTAGTCTCAAGCATCACACAATCTAAGTGGAGACTCGTACATTGCACTACTTTGGCCAAAGTGTTTTAATTTAGTAAACGACTGAGAGTCATCTATCACATACACTACTCCGGGCCGAGTTGACTTAAGGCTATCTTACACTACGCATACGTATGGTCCTTTATTGGATAATCTGCCATCCCAGACTTAACCTGCAACATCCTAGTCTAATTGATATGCAAATCAATAACAAGTAAGTCTACAAGCACCCCCCCTTACTGGATTTTCTATCCTAGGAGTAACACAAGCTTTCCTAGTTATCTTGATAACTTAGTTGGTGTACCTCAAGAGACTCTTGCATTCAATCAAGCCTAATAGAATAATATCTACGCAACCAACATTCTCCTATTATGGAGATCTTTACAAACATGTAACACATAGTTAGAATTTGCTTCAATTTCTTTTTTTCAAAGGACAACATTATACTTCCTATGCACAAACAAAAAATACATTTCAAACAGCATAATAATATCTCTATGCACAAACAAAAAATACTTTTCCAACAGAATAATAATCTTCGTAAAAGATAGTAGAAGAATAACCCATGCCTATAGATGCTTTTTCAAATTGAAGATAGAGTTGCCTTTACTTCTAGCTCAATCTGGATTCTAGTTTCACATAAGATGACAACTCCTCACAAATTTCCCTCTTTCCCAATCTCATAAAACAGTAGAACTAATGTATTCCTTGGGTAGAATACGTTTCTCTCCAAATATAAACAACTTTGAAAAATGTGAACAATGATGTATACTAATGTCACTCAGAATTATGAAGATTGACTATATCAAATGTCACTTAGAAAATACGCATATGGTAAACAACACAAATTGGTAGTAACAAGCTATGAGTGGAACGAACTGAAAGAGTAATGTAGAATACAAATGAGTGAATTGGTGCAAAATAGGAGAGTTAGGCAACTATTTATAGTGAGCCCAACCTCCCTATTTCCTACAGTCATGGCATGTGGTTTTTTTGCGTTTCATCTATAGGTGATGCGATTTCTCATGATGCCGTGTTAATTCCAATCTCAAATATTCGGCCATTTCCGTATATTAATCAAAGTTTATTAAATGCCTTTGATTTATTTCCATCCTCCAAAATATATTGAGTCTGTATGATTTATTTCCAAAGTTCATAGACGTTGATTCAAAAATATTTCTCTTCCATAGTTTGATGATGAATATTTAATCAAAATAGGAAATAATTTGATTTCCTTAAGTTCAAACAATGAAGATTTAATCGATTAAGAAATAATTTGATTTCCCAAAGTTTAAATAATGAATAATTATATATTTTATTATATATATATAATTATAGTCTCTAAAATATTAAACATATATATATATATTTAAATACCCAAATATATATATATATATTTAACAAATATATATATATATCGTGAGCCAGTTAGCACACATATGATATATATATATATATATATATATATCCAATTTAGAAGGCAATAATAATAGTATTATTAATATCCACATAATACAGGATATGTGCATATATACATATATATACCTATATATCTCTCTATGTACACATATGTTTAGGTATACCATATTGATACATCCGTACGAGCATATCCATCAGCCAACGTATGCTTGTATCGATATGTATATACATATGGATATGTGTATATACTATATATATGTATATATGTCCACTTCCATCTTACTTACATCCATTTATGTTACCACCATATTGATAGGTGTGTATGTGTGGTATCTCTATGCATATGCATATGTGTTGTCAGATCCTCTTGACACATGTATGCATACATATAAACATACCTCCACCTACATCCAACCTATCTATATGATCATAATTTCACAAGACAGATACATAGACAAACATCACTCACAAATGCACACAAAAGTAGACAAAACTCCAATGCAAATATATAAGCTAAGGATGACTTAACTATAACCCATACAATTGACTCCGTTCACTCAATCTAAGGTGAAGTGTGTGTATGCTTAGATAGTTCACTTTACCGGTTACCTGACCAAGCTCCTCTCCCGAGTGATACTTCCCCTCCCCCTGGAGGAATGGTTCATATACCTACATCCACTGACATAATCTCACAACAGTCAAATGTTCGTAACATTAGCAGTATATATAAATATCTCAAGTTAGAATAATCATAATTCAATAACCTTATAATGCAATTATTTTCCAGGGATAACATCAATTGAAACAACATTAAATGAGACAATCATTAAATGTGAAAACACTCATATTGATAACAAGGAACAACACATTTTATTCATCTTCTGAATTCTCTTTACAATCATTCTACCTTATGCAGTACTAATAAGTAGGAGCTATACAATCGGGGTGTAACACAAAGCCACAAGGAGTTAGAAATAAACCTCTAATTGATACAACATGTAAATGATATAGAAATTGAACTCAAATTAGTATTATATTAAAAAATAGACAAGTCTGATTAGAAATAGTAAATATAGAAAATCAGACCAGCAAGATAAGAATTCACCAAAATGGACACTTCTTCAATTCAGCTCCAGTTGAATTCAAACATCAGTCAAATGAAGCCAATAGCCTAGGCGTCCAAAATCCAACCAACCAATTGTGCCAAAACAACAGACTTGGCACAAATCCCAATGCAAAGGTACAAAAGTGGTACGGACTCCAGGAAGGGTTGACCTCTTCAAATCTGAAACCTTACACAACTAGGCACCCTACACAATAGAACAACTTGATGTAATGTCCCCAATTTTGCGAGCATCAGAGTTTAGTGAATTTAGTCTATTCCTGGCCCTCATAGGCTAGTATGTCTAGTTAGAGGGTCTCTTTTGGCGGTGATCAAAGGAATCTCTCCTTCAGCATCTCGTGTGGGTTCAAGTAGCCTTCAGTTGATTCAGTTTCATATACTTACTATTCATAGTAAGTCAGCCGGCAAGCAATTCTATTTATAGCAGGGCACCTAAAGTTCACATGTTGGCAGTGTCGATTCCCAAATTCAGTTGAGTTGGTGAAATAAGGAGTTTTGCCTAAGTTATAACATTTAATTATTATTAAAGGCGACTTTAATAATAATTAATATTTTAATATTATATTATAACATTATATTTGCACTTTATGACTTGAGGGTCCATTCATCATTAAAAAGGGGGCCATTTTAATTAATTACTGTTGATGTGATTTTTGTGACCGCACCAATCAGTAGGACAAAGTTGTCCGAAGGCTACTTCATTCTCTCTTGATTAAAGTATTCCGTGCGCTAAGATTGCAAGAAAGTTCCAACATTCAACTCCAAGGTTCTGAAATACTTAGAATACTCTCAGTTGGTTGGTTGTGAATTGCTGTTTTCACGAGGGGACTTACACAATTGTTCAGAATACTTGCAGTTAACAGTAGATTGGAAGGGATTTGTATAATGCGAATGATTTGAAAATAAGTATGCTTTCCTAAAACTAACCAAAGATGAACATAATTGAAATGAGTGTAAGGGTAGGAAGGTTCTAGACTCTACTCTAAGGCGGGACGTGGGATCAATCTTGACAGCTTCAACCAAACTTTGCTCCACCTCACGCTGGACAACTTACACAAAGTTGGTGCAATCTTCAAGGGGATAACGAGAAATTTTCAAATTACAATCCAGCATCAAGATACCATCAAGATGACGCATACCAAAATACGACTTGCAATTGAAGTTAAGTTTATGAAATGTTCCAATTGACCACACAAGGAAAACTTGCCGTCAGCAAGCTGCTAGTGGTATGGAATAAAACGAAGTTGCCTCGATCAACACCACAAGCCCACAACTAATATCTACTTGCATGAAATGGAAATGCTATGCTTAAACTACTTTACGCTATCTTACGCTACTTGGAATTGAAGGGATGAAGAAACCTTGTTAGCTATCCACAACGAAGATGAATTTCACCATCAATGAAAGATCTTCTATTATGAAAGTGTTACACAACAATCTCTTACAAAAGTTTTCAAAGGAAAACTTTCCTTCTCCTCCAAACTATGCTAAACTATCAAACAAAATGCCTCTCTGCTCTACTCTCTAGTCTGATCTAGTGTCTAACTTCTAATCTTCTAATTCTAATGCCTTACAAATGAGGGGGACTCCCCCTTTTATAGATAGCCCAGTCCAATGGACGGCTCAGATTACAATCAAATCAAAGGCTCAGATTGAGCCACCTCAGCCCTAACCCTAAAAACTGCCAGAATAGGGAGTGGTACATTAAATGAATCAAAGATTCCCACTCACTTCCAAAATAGCAAAGACAATTAATGCCCACAATTAGTCTTCTAGAAGATCATCATCTAGAAGTGCATTCCCATTTTCCTTTTCTCTAGCAGCAAATTCAATGAACCTGGCGAGTACAGCCTCAACCTCCTGAACTGAAATCGGTGGAATGCAATCAAGTTGAAACTCCAACACTGTGACTGACTGCTCATGCCGTGTGCAAGATTTTCTCCAAGCGACTAAGGAATCCTGCGTGCTCTGAATCAAGCTGGAGAAAGTAGAAGTGTTCTCAAAGTCATCCTGCACAAAAGTCTTCACCTCTGAGAAGAAAGGTGCCAGCCTACCCCTAAAATTATCAGTAGTCACCTCATCGAGATTCAGCCGTCTAGCAAAGATTGCCTCAAAAGTGTTCTGGACTCCATCAATGATGTTTGTCATCGCCTTCCTAACTCTAGCTGAGTCTGCTTGTGCTGCGTCAAAGAAACCACGTCCTGTGATTACTGAAGAGTACCATCTAGAAAAGTCATATCTTTCATTCTCCTGAATGACTCCTCCATCAATCAGCATCTGCAGAGGAGTATGCCTCAATGCCTCTAAACGCTGGATAACTTTGCTTTGATAAACAGAAGCATCACCCCAGGCTTGATCAACTGCCTCCATATGTGCCGTAATACTGGAAGCTTGCTGGTAAGCATGAGCAAGGTCTTCCATAAACTTCTCTGTCTTGGCATGAACTCCTGTAACCCATTTGTCTGCCTCATGTGCCATCTTCCTTAACTCTTCCAAGCTGCTGACTGACTCTCTGGATCACTCAGCTGGAAGCTCTATTGCCGGAATCTCTTGCCCACCAGGACGAGACAACTGCTGCATATATCCTATCAAAGCCTTATGTTCTTTCTTCAATTTCTTATACTTTCCTTCCTTCTTGAACAATCTATTCTTGAGTGCGTGATAGGAGTTATCACATTCCTCTACAATCTGAGCACCTGTGGGACGTCCTAACTCCATTGTTGTGATCACATAGTTCTCTAGCACTGCTTCGTCCCGATCACAATCAACTTGTGGCACTGCTACATGAAGGGTGCGAGAGCCATCTTCATCAGTCGAAATCTTTGAAAACTTTCGTGCTCTCTTCTTTGGCGGAGGCGCGCTGATCCTGTTCAAAAACTCTTCCATTTCAACTGCTGGATCAATCTCTTCACTAGGGCTTCTTCTCATCCTATCTCTAAGCCAATCAGGCACAACATGTTGAATAACAAAGGGCTGCTGCTCTTGTGCCTCTACTTCACGGACTTGTTCAACTTCAATATCATTCTGGCGAGGCTCATCGGCCTCAAGTGGCTGAGTATCTCCTGAAATTATATCATCATCCTCCAAAGCCGTCTCCAACTCACGCTGAAACTGAGTGTCAGTAGCAGTCCTTTCATCATCTTGCTGATCATCTCTAGTAGGTGCGTTGCCACTCTGGCCAACTGACTCTCTCTTTGGTGGCTGATTTTCTTCATGTACCTCCTGCCTCTAATTCAATGCGTTTCTCTGATCAGCGAAAAGAGAAACCTCCTGTATACTTGGAGAACGTGTCTCCAATGGCGTGGGCCATTCAACTACAACTCTTGGAGGCTCTGGCTGAACAGGCTTCTGCCGAATCGGCTCCTTTCGAGATTTTGGACCTTGTGTAATTTGTTTCTTCCTGCTGGTGGTGGGTGTCCTGTGATCTCCCATCAAATTGTAAGTCAAGGAAATTGACCTACTCTTCAATCTACTCACATGCCTGTCAACCCATGCTCTGGTGAATGTCAGGACCGGTATGCAAAGTGTGTCCAAATCTGCTATCTCAGGCTCTGACCAATCCGGGAGTGGAAGTGGAGTATCTCTCACTGCCTCAAAATCTAGATGGACGACGTTCATGTCCTCATCCACCTGGTCTAGTATTGGAATGACTTCACACTCCCTAATCATGCTTATTGGCAACCTAGAGAACATTTCTTTCTGACTTCAGCCTCATCTGATGCACCAGCCCAATAATCCTCAATGTTTTCCTTATGTTTAAATTCTTCTAAAAGTACCCATCTGATATTGTTATGTGGATCATAGTGCTGTCTGCTGGTGTGATAGGAAAAGTGATAAAACTGAAGCTCACTCTCAGCTTCTCTAGCTGCCTGTAATGAAGGACATACTTCATCTGAATTGCCCATGACAATTGGGAAGTCAACTCCCCCCTTCTTCTTTTTCTTCTAAATCTTATCATAGGCAACCAATTGCCTAAATATTTCTAACATCAATATTCTATTGGTTGGGTACTTAGGCAGCCTATATGGATATGAAGAAAATCCTTGCAGCCTGATATAAGAAAACTTTGGAAACTGTATAAACCAGCACCCATACCTCTCAATCAATTCTTGGGCTTCCCTCGAGATCCTGTGATGCATCCGCTCCTGAAGCAATCTCGTGATATGCATGGTGAAGGTGTCATTGACACGTTTGTAATAGGTGGTATTTGTCAAGTGCAGCTGTGGACAAGCCTCATGGATTTTAAACTGATGAGAACCACAACCAACTGGTTCCTTGTATGAATTCGTCTATACTTCGTCATACGGGCCAGCATGTAAATAAGGTAGGAGCCCATGTAAAAGGTCTTTGTTCTTCTCAAGCTCAAGAGCCGCTCGTGCAAATTGTCACTGATCATTGCAACCCAGTTAATGTACTCCTTTCCTTTCAGCACGAGTTTGATATAATAGAACATCCACGGTTCAAAAATAAATGCTCGAGGGCAGCCTCCAACTCTGCTCAGCATCATGATAAGATCACAGTACTCCTGCTTCAAATCATTTGATATAATTTGCCTCGGCAGCTTGGTACGAGAGGGCTTGGGGTTGCTCATCTAGTGAGTATTGATCATCTCTATACATTTCTCGAATGCAGAAGCATACATTCGCTCAACTCGCTCCTTTGATTTGTAAATCATATTCCTATGTGTTGGGATTCCAAAAGCTTCGCCAATAGCTGTAGGAGTGAGGTTGGCAAGCACTTGACCATCCGATGACACAATTGATCTGTGATCCTTCTCATAGTAGTTGGCGCACTCCATCATTAGCTCCGAACACTAAATAGCTGGTGGGAAACCAATAGCTGCATATAATCCACTTCGAACAATGTCGTGCGAAGTGACTGAAGGTTGATGACTACCAATCCCTAGCATTCGATTCTTGAATGTTTCCAAGTTGAAAGAGCCCAAATTCGTATCAGCAAGCTTGCCCAACTTCGAAGTAAACTTGGACTCAGGCATGAAGGACTTGCCCAGCTTCTTGATAACACCTTGCCTGGATGCGCCATTGTTTTCCTTGCCAGTTGTTCTTGCTTTAGCCATTCTGCAAAATAATAAACATCCATTAGCCAATAACTTAGAAAATAAATAAAATGTGCAGGGGCTGCCAGTCGACTTTAAAAACTTGAGAAGTTGCAACATCATATCCCATTTGCAAACCTCACTTCTCCTTCAACAAATTCGAACTTCTTCAATACTTGGAGAATTTTGGCAAGCTTTAGCAACTTCACTCTTTCAGAAAATTTTCCAAGTTGGCTGCAATAACTTCAATACTTGAGAAATCGCCTAGCTTCAATCAGCAACTTGGCTTCTTTTAAATTCGAACTCCAGCAACTTCTAATATCTTAGCAAGTTCGCACTTCCTCAATAACATTCAACTCAATCACTATCTCGCACTGTAGTGTCAACTTTAGAGCATCAAGTCGAACTCAGCTGCAGCAACAAACTCAGATTTCAACCTTCAGCTTCAGCAATCTTCTTCTTCTCAAATCTAATTTCTCACTTGCACTGCAACTTCAAACTTCAGCAATTTTCTTCAACAAATTTCGAATTTCTTCAATAGTTATAGCCTCAACAACTTACTCAGAGCAAGTTCGATTTTCTTCAACTGGTGAGGAGAAATGAATAACCTTCAGCTCTTATAGGAAAATCGAATTCTAGAAGGAGGCTAAGTTTAGCAAACTCATTTATTTTCCACTACTTCTTTTCAAGAATTCGAATTTCCCTCCTCTGGTATTTGCAACACTTGTCACCCGATGCCTGGAATCTTGGCTTTCTAGAAGTTCAACTTTTGACTGGAGCATTTTAAATTCACTTTCGAAAATGTTTATTTTAAATTCATCTTTAAACAATTTTAGTCACCAGCTGGAGCTCTGTCATTCAAATTTTAAATTTCATTCACCTCTGACTCTGGAAAATTCATCTGTGAAGAATTCAGTCAAAATCATCTAGGCAATTCACTTCAAATTCATCGTATGGAAAATTTTATCTTGAAAACACATTTTATTCAATTTGCCTTAGAAAATTTTAAATTTTCCCCTTAGGAAAATTTCACAATTCAAGTGCCGATTAAATTCTTCATTAGAAAAGCGTTGGCGAAGTGCAGAAGACATGGAAATCAACTTCTCATCAAAGATCTTCAGTACCTAGAAGAAAATTTTCTCCAAAAGTCGATGAATCCATGGGTATACAACAAACGGGTTCATTTAATTTTTTTTTTAAATTTTGAACCTTAGAAAAGTATTATTCAATCAATTTAATCCCGCTCTTCTCATCTGTGAACATCTTGTTGCTCTGACTTGGAAAATTTTTAATCCATCCTGCAATGCCAGCACTTTCTGACTTCATTTCTGGCAATTCATTCATCTTCAGGAAAATTTCATCATCCTTCATGTCTAGGTGTAATTTCCTTAAAAAAAATATTTTGTGCCTTAGAGAAATTTTTAAATCACTTAGCATATGCCTTAGAAAAATTTATTCAACTTTGTTCACCTTGCCTGTAAGAAAATTTCATCAACTTTACTTAGGAAATTTCCTTTTGAATGTCCTAGGAGCATTTTATCTTTCACGAGGGATAAATTTCTCTTTAGAACCCAACGCCTAGCACATTTCCATCTCCCCCCTTGGGCGCATTTCAATAGGTGAGGGGGATTAAGTAATTCCAACGCCACCTTGTGACTTTTGACCTCCCTTCCTTTGTCTTTACATGCCCTCATTTGGGCGCATTTAAGCATGAGAAGGGGATAACATTTCTAACGCCCCCCCTTTTGACTTGTTGACTTCTTAGCTTCTCAAACATGGGCGCATATAGCATGGTGAGGTGGATAAGCATCTTTGATTCTCTCCATCTTGAAGTATGGGCGCATTTGAACATATGAAGAGGATCGGCGCATTTAGTGTAGTGAGAAGGATGAAATTTTTGACTCTAACCTTTTTGAGAGGTGGGCGCATATGACAAGGTGTGAAGGATGGGCGCAAATGGAGGGTGGTGAGGAATATCCTACACTTAGAAATTTTCAACACCTTGAAATCATCCACTTGAGGAGGGCGCAAATTCATGGTGGTACAGGATGAAACTTCATACTTAGATTTTATCCATGGCACCAAGGTATGTTGGGCACATTTTGCCTAGGGAAGAGGATGAAAGTTGTGCCTTAGAATTTTTTATGCTTCTACATCCTTCCCTGGGTGCATATTGAGGTAGCAGGAAGATTTTCTTAGACTTAGTTATTTTTTCCTCGTCTTTGCCAGCTTCTCCATGCCTTACTATAAATAGTAAGTCCTTTAATTTTCATACTTCAGAAGCTCAGATTGCTTTGAAATTTTGAACACTGCATCTTCATGACCTCGTTAGCCCGTTGACACTGCTATTTTGAGCTGACTTGCTAAAAATAGCATATTTTTGAAGGTGGTTTGCTATTTATAGTAAATGCTTGCTTCTGAGACCTCCATACCTCTGTTTGACTTGAAATTTGAAAGGTGTGATCCTCACCATGTGACCTGCCTGTTGACATTGGCGCATGCTGCTGATTTGCTATTTTTAGCTTGTTTCTAAAATGACTTACTATAAATAGTAAGTGCTCTGTTTGTCTTCAAATTTTACCAGCGGATAGCTTGAGAGATGCTGATCGCGGTGGTATACACCGGTTTTCGAAAATTTTGACTCTTTACTCCTCCTTTTGGGTCCCGAAGCTGGAAACCCTAATTTGTCCTGCATGCATATCAAATGATCTCCGTTTGTCTTGGTTTCTGTTGCATTGCGATCAGTTCGTGATTCTGAAGTGCTGGGAAGTAGCTGCCGGGATGCATCTGCTAAAAATAGTAAGTTTCTGAATAAGTGATTATCTCTATTTGCATGTCACATCACTGCGTAGTTCTTGAAAAACTGTTGGCGTAAGAACTAGCACCTCTGGAGTAAGAGTTGATACGCACAGCCTATGCACACTATGCAATGAGTGCTCTTCAAATTAGGAGGGGAAGCTCCCTCGTTGTGCTTGACAAAGTATTTGCAAGGAAATAAACTAAACTAAATCCTGTCTTTTTGTTTCAGCTGTAGAGGCACAAGACTTTCTTGAAAGAACTTATACGTTGCAGCTGAGTTTTCTCTGGTTTTGCAGATCTACCAACTACAACTAAACTAATCTATCCAATCTCCCAAGAAAATCAGAGCATGAGGAAATGGAGCAAGGTTATGACTAACTGACGATAAACGTGTTTAGATTCTCTACTTGAAGGCAAGGTGGCGCAACTATCATCTCAATCTAAACCAGCTTATTGGGCACAAAACAGATTTGAGAATTTACCATGACAATCTTATGAAACCCTATGTGGCATAACACTTGATCATAACAGTAAAGACTCGCAAAACAGCTTTTATCATCAAAATCTTATGAAACCCTGTGTGGCATAACACTTGATCGTAATGACAAAAGATTCACAAAACAGATTTATCTAAACTATGAGAAGATTTACCATGATAATCTTATGAAACCCTATGTGGCATAACACTTGATCAGCATAGTAGAGACTTCACAAAACAACTTTTATCATCACAATCTTTACGAAACCCTATGTGGCATAACGCTTAATCATAACAACAAAAGATTCACAAGACAGATTTATCTAAACTATGGAAAGAATCCACCATTACAATCTCTTGAAACCCTATGTGGCATAACAATTAATCGTAATAGCGAAGACACATGAACAAATACCAAAAGAGCAATATTGAGGGCAAGGTAGGCGCAACATATATTTCTCTCTCAAGCAAAGTTAATTACAAATGAGCAAAGCTCTTATTTATATACATCAAGGTGTAGGTAACCCTAAAATCACCTTGAGTTCACTACAGTCTTGCAATGCATGCAAGATATCGCCAAACCCTAATGAAGTAAACTATACAGTTAACTGGAAAGCTACCATTAACTGAAACATCTAACCTAAATGGACCATGTGCAAGCATGCACGTCCTTATTTAAAGCAAAGTTAACTGGCCACTACCTTCAGTTAACTGGAAACCCTAACCCTAACTCCTGTGTTGATAATTCCAAAGATGAGATAAGCATGTGTTAAGTCAGCAAGTAAACTCAAGACTGAAAGTCGAGTTAACTGCTACTCATGACTCAACCCTAGAAATTAACTGGAGGTTCCAACTGGCAGATCACTCCATGTCAACTCGATCTAACACTTCGACCAAGAACTCATCGATCTCTCTGTCATCTGGCACTTTGATGCTGCTAAAAATAAAGTCTGTTTCTTTAGTTCTCTGCCACTTTCTGTAATTGTGTGCATGCCATCTTTACAATCTTCAGTCGCCTTTCTGAAACTGGCTGCAATCACTGAAATATTCTCTAATTTAGGTGCCATAGGTTCACCTTCAAGGCTGTCACGAATCAGCTTCTCGAACTCTGCTTGTACTCTGTCCAACTCAACATACGTGCCATCTTCGAGAAGATAATGACACGGAATCTGAACAACGAAACCGCTGACAAGTGCGAGCACTCCAACTACATCATCCTTGAGTGAAAACAACTTGGAAGAAATCTTTTCACATATTTCCGTTCTGAGAAGGTGTTGCTCTTTCCAAGTAAAAACTTTATCTTGATCCTCGACCATCTCCAAGGCATCGTATGCAACTGACAACTGAGATACAAGAACACGATCCTTTGCCAAACTCTCCGCAACTGCAATCTCAAGTGACTGAACACCCTGACGAAGCTTATGTGCATCACTTCTCAACTGATACATATCTGCAAGAAGACACCGACCAGCAGCAACTAAATTATCAATCCAGTTGTCCAAAAGCCTGCCATGACTGACTAACTGATCCAATTTTCGTTGTTCTGCAGGTGTACTCTGAGGAAAAACAGGTGCTCTATTCGGATTCCCATGAACAAGATCAGAAATATATTGACGAAGTTGACTATTTTCAGCCTTAAGTAAAGCTTTATCTTCTCCATCCTTTGTAATACGTTCCTCAAGATTATTAGTGACAATCTTAAGAAGAGTCACGTCTGTCTCTCTAGTGGTCCTGCCAAGATTTGCCTTAGTAAATGTAAAGTCACCAACCTCGACTTCATCTAAGCTTTTACCCTCTGGAGGAACTGCAACTTCGATAACAATTTCTGATTCTGGAGTCTTTTCAATATGCACTTGTTTCTTTATCTTCTTGTTTGACCTTTTCTGATAAGGCTCACCAAACTCAGATAAATCAAGATTGTATGACGGTTCACGCCTCTGTCTCCCTAAAGATTTCTCGAGCCAACAAGACTGAACAATATTTTCAATCCGAGGAGAGACTGTCCCTGATGTATCAACCTGTGGTGGTTCAGGTGTCTCCGATCCTGCTTGAATTGGTGTCTCAGGCTCAGAATCTATGTCAATAGGTTGCATGTGAGGTGAACTAGGAGGTGAAACATGAGGCTCAGTCTGAATAACTGTCTCTACCGGAACCTCAGGAACATTCTGAACCTGTTTCTGCTTCCTCTTACGAGTAGCTTTCTTCCCCGTGTTTCCACTGAGTTTAACCCCTTCAGGAGGTATTATAATGGCTTTGACTCTGGGTCTTGCTCTAGAAGTAGAAGGTAACGAAGAGAAATCCTTTGGCGGCTCTGCTACAGGAACTTACTTTCGTGTTCGTTTGCTCTCCAAGAATAACTTGCTAGTCTTGATAACTGATCTGGAAACCTCTTCAATAGAAGTATTCTCCTTGGCGAACCAATCAGGTGAGCGAAGTGGCTGCCGTGCAACTTGATCTTTGACATATGAATTAAGAAGAACCTCTCCATCATCATCCGACAAACCATCAACATCTTCTGACAGGTAATCAGAGAGCTGTCCAACAGTAAGTCTACAATAGTGTTGACGACGAACCTCGAACTCATCTTCACAGTTAGCCCAGAAATCTTCAAGTGCTGGCTTGTGTGCAATCCCTCGCTTTCGCCTCATTTTGCGCTGTATCTTCCATAACTCGCTCAAAACCGGTCCATTTGACAGGCTTGATAGCTCACTGCGAAGCTGACGTGATGCCGGACAAAAGTTTGCTGGAGGTGACAAACCTTAAAAACAGGATCTGAGCCCCTAAAAGATAGGGCGCCCATTTGAGAATGTGCTTCCTTCTCCAGAGACAGAAAATTTTGATGTTTTTCGTTCAGATTTTCACTTTCCTTGAATTACTTCAGTAACAGACTAACATGACACTGACACCAACTCCATATTTGAAAAGCCCAAAAACAACCTTCTGACATCACTTTAACAAGATTAAGACTCAATTAAGCAAAATGCCTTAGTGAAGCAAAAATTTTGGTTTTGGGTACAACAAAAACCCATAAGGAATATGCAGACATGCAAAGAAAACCCTGACATGCAAACCCTAAAAATAGCCTTGGAAGGCTGAACTTTGAAAGTCGTTATCTCATTTTGCATGTTACACCATCGCGAAGGTTTCTGAAAACCCAGAAGGAATCTCTAGACATGCATTGAAAAATTCTGCATATAAGCCCTGAAATCTGCTCTGGAAGCTGAACTGCTAAAAATAGTAAGTTGTCCGTTTTAGCTCAAATTTTGCTGGTGAGCAGCTTGACGTGTTCTGGACGCAGTGTGACTGTTAAAACTTCAAAAGTATCGAGACTGCTCTGAATTTCACACTTACTAAAAATAGTAAGTAGCTGGAATCCGATGAAATTTCAGTGGAAGCTTGTTGGAATCATACTGACAGCAATGTTAGTCTTTATTTTCAATTTACTTACCTTGTTTGACCACAGATTGACCGGGAAAGTACAAACCCTAATTTTACCAACTTGGCCAAATTCATGTTTAAACTCAATGGCGGACACATCCCTCGAAAGGCAGATAGAAAAGAGACCGGCAGAGAGAGAGAAAACCAAAGCCAAAAAAGACCAGAATGGAGCAAAAAATTAGGGGTCCCCATCTTGATTGGGGCGATGTGTGAAAAGGTCACAACAATTACTTGGGTGCCAATTTCAAGGACATATTTTAATATTCCAAAGTGCAAACATTATATTATTTTAAAATGATTTAAAAGGCAAATTGGAGGGGATTGGCCTATTATCTTTTATCCCACATTGGTGAGACAAGTGTATGAGCTCCTCTAGGAAAAGTATAAAAGAATCTTAAAGGGATCATTTGGGGACAATTCATAATTGATTATTTGATATTTGTTTGATAATTTCTCATTAGCGTTTGGGGAAGGGATCCCAAGGGTTTCTGCCAGCGTAGGAGAACGAAAACTCTCCATTGTATCAGGCTATTAGCATTTTGAGGTTGTGGAATATCAGCTGAAGGTGCTCACTGTTGGCTTCATCCAGAAGTCAAGTCTATGCTTCATCAGATTTATTGCTTTAGATCTACAGGAGATTGTATTTCCGAGTATGCACATATTTGTAAAAGCTTTGAAAGAAAATCAATAAATTAATTGCATTGCTGCAGTAGGGTTTATGTTTACATTTCTTGTATTTGTTTCCTTGACTAGCAATATATGAGAAAATGCAAAAAAATTACAAACCCTTATCATTCAGCATAAAAATCAGAAGTAGAGACAGATAGGTCTCTTACACTTGAGCCAATACCTTGAACGAGATAAAAATTATTGGCAAAGCTGTCAATAGAAGTTCGTTTCGGCCATATAGTTCATCAACAGAAATAAACATACTATACAATAACAATCTGTTTATGAAATCAGAATTCAGCTCTATCCGCACTTCTGCGTGAAGCACGGTCTTTAGAATGCCATCTAGGAAGCTATCGTTTCAAGCCTGAAGAATGGCAAAGTAAAGGTGCTAGGAGGGATCCCCTCGAAGTAGCTCTGAATTTAATTCAACAGCATAACGTTAACATAATTTCAAAAAGATAAAAATGAAGGAGCAAGGCATCATTAAATAAGCTTCAATGGGCAAATGAATCAACTTGTAACTTCCAAAAAGAAAACTCTTCGGCTTCCTCAAAGGGATGCCCATCTCCACAATGCAACTTAAAAATATTAAAAATACTTTAATATCACTTCCTAGGTGTCCAACCTCGAGCATTTTAAAACATTAATGGAAGTATTTATTTCCTCACTTGGACGTCCACTTGAAGGCCCCTTTTTAAAAACAACTTAAAATCATTGACTAGGCATGGGGTCTAAAAGCCACAGCTGAAAATTTGACTATCATTGACTAGGCATGGGGTCTAAAAGCCACAACTGAAAATTTGACTAAGTATTGAAACTTAGCTCCAAGAGAGAGAGAGAAGCCAATGTCAAAACTGAATTGCTTCGCTGCCTGAAATAGAAAGATGACTGGAGATGACTGAGCTGTTGCTAGGATGACATTGCCATAAATAGAACTTACCAAAAATAACAAACTACTATAAATAGTAAGTTTGCAAAACATCATCTGAACACCAACTGAGCAGTAATCATGACTTACTATAAATAGTAAGTGACTAGAAAGGTTGACTTATTCAAATGCATGTCATACCGCCCTGGAAATCTCTAAAAACCTAGAAAAACCTAGAAACCTTTCCTGCATGCAAGGTACCAGAGAGAAATGCATGTTATTTTTTCAACATGTATGTTACCTTACCTTGAAGCTCTCCAAAAACCCATAAAGCTCCAAAGAACAAATTGCCAAAAAGATTGCATGCGAGCCACCAAAAGCCAAGCTGAAACCTCCTACAAAATAGGAAACCCTAATCTACAATTCTGATTAGCCTACGGATTTCCGGAAATAGGCTATCAATCCACAAAGAGATCAATGCTGAGAAAGGGACATCACAGTCCGCCCTTCCCAAGATTGCTTGTCCCCAAGCAATCGCAAGTTTCAATGCTGCAAAATCTGCTCATTCTCCCAAGTAGCATCCTTGAATGGTAAATTCTTCCACTTTACCAAGTACTCTTTGATTGTCCTCTTCCTCAAAGAGCGTTCTCTGGAATCAATGATTGCCTCAGGAACTAAAATCACTTGAACTTCTTCATCCAATGGAGGCAATTTAGATGATGCAACAACATTATGCCCAAGAGCCTTCTTGAGCCTAAACACATGAAAGACATTGTGCACCTTGCTACTCACTGGCAGCTCTACTCATAAGCCACTTCACCAACTTTTCTGATGATCTTGAAAGGCCCATAGAAGCGTGTCTTAAGTTTCTTAGCTCCACTCTTCTCGAGAGTAGACTATCTATAGGGTTGGAGTCTTAGATAAACTAAGTCACCAACCTCAAAAGAGCGTTCCGTACGTTGCTGATCAGCATATAGCTTTTGTTGATTCTATGCATGATGGAGATTGTCCTTCAAAGCCCTCAAAATGTCTTGACTTTGCTGCAACATTTCCCTTGCTTGAGGGGCTCCATTGTCACCAAATAATAGATCAACAAAGCTTGGAGCCTCATATCCATACAAAGCCATGAATGGAGACATTCTGATAGACATATGGTAAGAAGAATTGTAACAATACTCACCCAGATGGAGCCATCTCACCCAAACTTTCTGCTGCCCTGAGACAGTTTCTAAGATAACCCTCCAACCATTTGTTTACAATCTTCATTTTCCCATCAGTTTGAGGGTGATAACTAGTGCTTGGAGTAAGCACTGTAACACTCAATCTAAATAATTCTTGCCAAAAAGTGCTCAAAAACTATCTTTGTCACTTACAATATTCTTTGGTAGCCCGTGTGATCTGAACACTTCATGGAAGAACAAATCAGCAACCTGAACTGCTGTAAATGTGCTTGTAATGGCTAAGAAATGAGTGAACTTGGTCAATCTTTCTACAACAAAGATGCAATCCTTCCCTTGCACCTTTGGCAATCCGGTTATGAAGTCCATGGAGATGCTTTCCCATTTCTGATTTGGAATGGGTAGGGGCTGCAAGTATCCTATTGGAAAAGTATGCTCATTTTTATTCATTTGGAAAATGTGACACTCCTTGATGTAGCTTAAGACTTCATCTTTCATCCCTTTCTATGAAAATATTTCACGGATTTGCTTCTAAGTCTTGAAAAAGACTTGATGACCAGCAAGAGGAATGTCATGAAAGGTCTGTAAAATCTTCTTCTTCATCTTAGAATCTGTAGTCAAGAAGATTCTACCTTTATACTGAATCAGCCCATCAACCAACTTGTATCTATCATCTTGCAAAGAACCATCAACAATGCTGGTTGCAAATGAATTTTTGGCATAATCAGCCAAAATCTGCTCCTTCCAATTAGCAGAAATATCGCATAAGGAACTCAAATGAGGCTTCTTTGACAATGCATCAACAACTATATTGTTTTTTCCTTCGACATATTCAATATCAAAGTCGTAAGATTGAAGCTTACTTACCCATTTTTGTGCCTATCATTTAAATCCTTCTGATGCATAAAGTGTTTAAGACTGTTATGATCAGTCTTAACAATGAATTTACTTCAAACCAAGTATTTCCTGAACTTGGCTAATGCATGCATGATTACAAGTATTTCTTTGTCATAAATTGAATAAGACTTTTCAGCTCCTCTAATCTTTCTGCTCTCGGAGACAATGGGATGCTTGTCTTGCATGAGAACAACTCCAATTCCTTTTTTGGAAGTATCACACTGCAACTCAAAAGTTTTGGAGAAGTTTGGTAAGGCCAACACTGGACATGAGCTCATGATTTGCTTGAACTTATCAAAGACAATTTGAGCATTCTTAGACCATGCAAATGCCCCCTTTTTGGTAAGATTAGTCAATGGAACAGCCATCTGTGAATACCCCTTGATGAACCTTCAATAGAAGCCACAAAGACCCAAGAACCCCTTCAAATGTGACACGTTCTTAAGCGGAGGCCAATCCATGATTGCCTTAATTTTGTTAGGATCAACTCTAACTCCCTTAGAGCTGATTATGTGGCCAAGGTAGAGAAACTTTGTCATCCTAAATTTGCATTTTGACTCCTTGGCAAGAAGGCATTTTGATTCAAGAATACTAAGCACTTCATCCAACTGCTTAAGATGCTCCTCCGAAGACTTGCTGTAAATAAGAATATCATCAAAGAAAATCAATACAAACTTCCTCAACTGCTTCTGGAAAATTCTGTTCATACAAGACTGGAAGGTTGTGGGAGCATTAATCAAACCAAAAGGCATGACTAGAAATTCATAATGCCCAAAATGACATCGGAAAGCAGACTTCTCAATGTCTGACTCCCTCATTCTAATTTGATGGTACCCAAATCTAAGATCAATCTTAGAGAAGAGCATAGCACCATGTAACTTGTCCAATAGCTCATCAATTCTAGGAATCAGGTACTGGTTCTTAATAGTTTTCTGATTTAGTGCATGGTAATCAACACACATGCGCATGGTAACATCTTTCTTTTTCACAAGAACTACTGTTGAAGCAAAAGGACTCTTGCTTGGGCAGATGTGACCCATTTCTAAGAGTTCTTTGATGGCCTTTTCAATTTCATTCTTTTGCTTCTGGGGTACTAGTAGGGAGTAGTGATGACTAGTTTAGCCCCATCTTTAAGTTCAATAATATGTTCAGTCCCTCTTTCCGAAGGTCTTCCAGAAGGTATACTGCTAAACACTTTACTTTGTGATTGAAGACTGACAATTAGGATGGTAGTGCCTTTTGTCTTCCACTGGATTGGATGGTAAGATTAAACATTCTGCTGCCCATTCAACTTGAACATGCTGAATCAGCCTTTCCATTCTTTTGAAAGACACAATTCGAGGACCTCCATTAGACAATCCTCTTAACACTACTATTTTTCCATCTGCTTGAAACTTCAGCTCTATTGTTTGCAAATTCAAGGTGATCTCTCCAAGAGATTGCAGCCACTGAATTCCAAACACAACATCAGTTTCTCTAATGCCAACAACATAAAATCATCTTTAATATCATAATTCCCCAATTGCATGGACAAATTGGAGATCTTTCAGTTGCAAGATATTGTGAAGCCATCAACCACCATGACTTTGAATCCTTAAAATTCTTCAGTCTTAAGCCCTCTCCTTGCAACCAATCCTTCATCAATAAAGTTATGTGTTGCTCCTGTATAAATGAGAGCAACCATTCTTTTCCCACCAAGCATACCACGAACTCTGACAAATTCATTCTTTTGAAAGCTTGTTAATTGAGCAAATTTACCTCCACTTCCTTGCCCTCTTTCAGGTTCAATTGGGACTCTTTCATCATCACTATACTCATAATCACATCGCTGCTCTGAAAAATTAGATTCTGATTCATAATCAGAATAGGCTCCCATGTGATGTGAAAGACCTTTACCATAGCATCTATACCCTCTGGACCATGGTTTACGACATGTATAACAAACCCCCTCTTTTCTAAGCTTCTCACGCAACTCTTCATCCATCTTGGTGGGAAATTTTCTGGATGGAAGAGGTAAATGTTTCTTTTCCTTTTTATGTGCAAGGGGTTTTGAGGAAAACTTAGGCATTGAAGCAGTCAATTCCATGCTTCTAGCTTTCCTTATTGCTTCTTAAAGACTTGGTGGATCAAATGCTTTAACCCACCCTTTCAATGGCTCCATGAGACTTAAAAACAACACAACAAGCCTTCTTTTAGTGATGTTGGGTGGCATCACATAAAGCCTTTGAAAATATGCAATATAAGAATCCAGTGAGCCATGTTGTTTCAATTGAGCAAGCTCACGAAACTTGATTTCTGGATCCTTAGTATCAAACCTATCGATCAACTTGTTGGTAAATTCTTCATAAGTATGAATGAGGTTATGGCCAAGAGTGACCAAACCTTGGTTCCACCACTTGTGTGTGCAGCTCCATCCAAATGCAAAGTTGCAAATTTGATGGCGTCTTCTTCTAGGATAGGCCTGAGTGATAGGTCATTGTCTAGCTTCTGGACCCATGATCGAGCTGTGCACTTGTCACTTCCATCAAAGTGAGCCAAGGTGACTTTGCCAAGTGCTTGTTGATAGTCCATTTTGGGATCCATAGGAGCTCGAATATCCTTTCTTCTTTCCTTCTCTTCCCTTCTTTTGATTCATATACTGATCAAAAGTTAATATTTCCTTGATTTCAAATGGAAGAGAAACATACTCCATATAACTTTGTCTTACTTCATCTGCCATAGGGACTTCAGGCTCAGTAGATGCTTCCTCCTGTTGATGTGTTTTTCGTGACCGCACCAACGCAGAATAAAGTCGCCAACGGCTACCCTATTCTCTCTTGATCAAAGTATTCCGCATGCTAAGATTGCAAGAAAGTTCATGCGTTTAACTCCAAGGTTCTTTTAGTGCGAATAGGCTCAGTTGGCTCGATGTGATTTGCTGGTATTTCAAGGGGACTTACGGAATTGTTCGGCAGCGGAGAAAGGAATTCAAATGCTCGAAAGATTTGTCTATGAAGCGCGAGTTACCTATTCTAACCAGAAAGTACTGAATTGAAATGGTGTAAGGTTTAGAAAGTCTAAATCTATTCTAAGGCGTGGGACATGGCGATCAATTCTCACAAGCTTCAACCAGGCTCCGCTTTGCCTCGCTTCGGACAGCCTCCACAGAACCGGTGCAATCTTCAAAGGAGTAGCTCGAGGTGTTCAGATCACAACTTAGCATGAAAATACCATCACAACGACGCATATAAACACACAAATCATGATCGAAGTTAAGTACACGATATTCCAGTTGACCACACAAAGCGCATTCACCATCAGCAAATACACTAGTGGTATGGATAGACGAAGTTGCTTAGATCAAACACCACATTCCACAGCTAACATCTACTTGCATGGAATGAAAATTATACTACTTTGAACTATTTTACGCTACCATTTGAATCGGAAGGACGAAGAAACCTTGCTAGCTACTCACAACAAAGACGAAATTCACCATCAATGAAAAACTCTTGTATTGAGAGAGTGTTCACAACAATTTCTTACAAAGTTTTCAAGGGAAAACTTTCCCTCTTCTTCAAATTACACTATCAATCTATACTAAGCTACTTCTAAGTTGTCCCTCTACTCTCTACTGTCTAACTTCTACCTTTATGTCTAATTTCTAATGAGATACAAATGAGGGGGACTCCCCCTTTTATAGTTGGCCAAGTCCAATGAACGACTCAGATTACAATCGGCTGGATGGCCCAGATTGTGCCACCTCAGCCCTAAACGAGATTTTCCCTAAAAACCGCCATAATGGAGAGTGGGGCAATAAATGAGCAATTAATGGCCACCACCTTCCAGAAGATTCCAACCTTGAAACGCGTTCACACTGCTCTATTTTTCGCGTTCAGCCAATTCTGTTGATCGCTTGGAGGAGGGTAAAAGAGTCTCTAAGATTGCCTCCTCAGATAAAATTTGATAGAATCTGGAGTTCAACTGCTCTTGATTTTCTTCTTGACGTTGTTCTTCAACCTTGCTCGAACTTCCACTCTTTTCTCCATCTTGAGTTTTGAAAACGCTCCTTCTTTGTCACTAAGTCTCAACACTTAGCCATTTTTCGCAACTTTCTTCCTTCGAGGTTGAAATGTAGTCTCGGAGTATTTTCTTCATCACTTAAGTCATCATCGCCTGGTCTCGACGTTCCTCCTGCAAAACAAACAAAGAGGAGTATTAGAACACTTCATCATATAAACTTAACTTGCTTACCAAGATTTTCACGCTTTAACTTCAAAGCGTTCATTGTCCTCACTAGCCAACTTCATCCTCAAATTCTTCATGCCTTAGCCAAATTTCCAGCCTATCTTGCATTCTGCTTGGCGCCCTTCACTCTGCCATTTCATCCAACTCAGACTCGAGAAGAAATCCTTCCATCAGGAATTTGATAAAAAAACAATCATATAGGCGATCATTTTCAAATTCATCCGCCAAGGCATTTTTAACACATTTTATCCCTTGCCTTAGAAAATTTTTCAAATTTCCCTTAGGAAATTCACCAACTTGGTGCCCATAAAAAATACTCACTTTGAAGGCCTCGATAAAGTGTAGAAGACTTTAAAATCCCTTCCTCATCGAGAATCTTAAATACCCAGAAGAAAATTTTCCTCAGAACGCATCAAATTCATGGGTATGCAACAAACGGGTTCATTTAATTTTTGAATTTTTGAACCTTAGAAAAAATGATTTTCATCAAATTTAATCCATTTCTTCAATTCCAGGCGCATTTCCTTGCTCTGACTTAAAATTTCTTATTGACCCTGTGAAGCTGGCATCCACTGACTTCATCTCTGGCAACTTCATCCAAATTTCATACTTCCAAGTCTAGGCGTGATTTTCTTCTAGGGAGGTGGAAATTTGATAATACTTAGAAAAAAAATATTTAGATTGCCTTAGAAATTTTTTTATTTGATCTTCAAATCATCTTCCTGTGTTGAGAAATTTTTTATTTCTCCTTGAATGCCTTGGGCGCATTTCAGGTGTCCAACTTCAAGCTTAGATGCCTTAGAAAAATTTCAATCACCCTCTCTTCTCCTTGGGCGCAAATGGAGGGGTGAACTTCAAATTTCACAGAGTTAGAAAATTTTTCAAGTCCTCACCTAGCTCAGGCGCAAATATCCCCTTTAGGTTTTAATTTAATGACTTAGGAACTTTCGATTCCACCCTCTCCAAGCCAGGCGCAATTGACACCCTGAGCTTTCAATTTGTAACCACTTAACACATTTTATGCTTGCATGCCAGACAAGGGCGCATTTGTAAGGGTAAGCTTTCATTTTTTTATGCCTTAGTAAAATTTCAAGTCTCTAAGCTCAAGGGCGCATATGCAAGGGGGAGCCAAACACTGAATTTTTTTATGCCTTAGTAAAACTTTCCTTCTCCTCCAAACTATGCTAAGCTATCAAACTATTTCTAACAAAATGTCTACTCTCCGATGTCTCTTCTAATCTGATTTCTATTCTAATGAATTACAAATGAGGGGGACTCCCCCTTTTATAGATAGCGAAGTCCAATGGACGGCTCAGATTACAATAAAAAGAATGGCTCAGATTGAGCCACCTCAACCCTAACCCTAAAAACTGCCAGAATGGGGAGTGGTACAATAAATGAATCAAAGATTCCCACTCACTCCCAAAATAGTAAAGGCAATTAAGGTCATCATCCAGAAGTGCATTCCCGTTCTCCTTCTCTTTGGCCGCAAACTCAATGAACCTAGTAAGCACAGCCTGAACCTCCTGGACTGAAATCGGTGGAATACAATCAAGCTGAAACTCAAGCACCGTGACTGACTATCCATGCCTCATGCAAGATTTTCTCCAAGCAACTAAAGCATCTTGCGTACTCTGAATTAAGCTGGAGAAAGTGGAAATATTCTCAAAGTCATCCTGCACAAAGGTCTTCACCTCCGAGAAGAAAGGTGTTAGCCTACCCCTCAAATTATCAGTAGTCACCTCATCGGGATTCAGCCGTTTAGCAAAGATTGCCTCCAAAGTATTTTGGACTCCATCAATGATGTTCATCATAGCCTTCCCAACTCTAGCTGAATCCACCTGTGCTGCATCAAAGAAACCATGTCCCGTGACTACTGAAGAGTACCATCCAGCAAAATTGTACCTATCTCCCTCCTGAATGACTCCTCCATCAATAAGCATCTGCAAAGGAGTATGCATCAATGCCTCCAAACGCTAAATAATTTTGCTCTGATAAATAGGAGCATCACTCCAGGCTTGATCAACTACCTCCATATGTGCCATAATGCTGGAAGCTTGCTGGTAAGCATGAGCAAGGTCTTCCATGAACTTTTTTGTCTCGGCACGAACTCCTATAACCCATTTATCTGCCTCATGTGCCATTTTCCTTAACTCTTCCAAGCCACTAATTGATGCTCTGGATAACTCGGCTGGAAGCTCTATTGCTAGAATTTCCTACCCACAAGGACGAGACAACTGTTGCATATATCCTATCAATGTCTTATGCTCTTTCTTCAATTTCTTATACTTTCCTTCCTAAACAGTCTGTCCTTGAGCACCTGATAGGAGTTATCACACTCCTTAACAATTTGTGCACCTGTGGGACGTCCTAACTCCATAGATGTGATCATGTAATTCTCTGGCACTGCTTCATCCCGATCACAATCCACTTGTGGCACTGCAATATGAAGGGTGCGAGAACCACCCTCATCAGTTGAAATCTTCGAAAATTTTCATGCCCTCTTCTTTGGTGGAGGCACGCTGATCCTATTCAAAAACTCTTCCATCTCAACTGCTGGATCATCTTCTTCACTGGGCTCCTTCTCATTAAATCTCTGAGCCAATCAGGTACAACCTGCTGAATAACAAATGGTGGTTGTTCTTGTGCTTCTACTTCACGGACTTGTTCAACTTCAATATCATTCTGGCGAGGCTCATCGGCCTTTAGTGGCTAAGTATCTCCTGAAACTATATCATCATCTAAAGCCGTCTCTAACTCATGCTGGAAGTGAGTGTCAGTAGCAGTCCCCTCATCATCCTCATGCTGATCATCTCTGGTAGGTGCATTAACACTCTGGCCAACTGACTCTGCGTGGTGGCTGATTTTCTTCATGTACCTCCTGCTCCTAATTCAATGCATTTCACTGATCAACAAAAAGAGAAACCTCCTGTATGCTTGGAGAACGTGTCTCCAATGGCGTGGGTGACTCAACTACAACTCTCAGAGGTTTTGGCTAAACAGGCTCATGACTAACTGGCTCCTTCCTTTGAGATTCTGGACCTCGAGTAATTTGTTTCTTCCTGCTGGTGGTGGATGTCCTATGATCTCCCATCCAATTGTAGGTCAAGGAAATTGGCCTACTCTTCAGTTTGCTCATGTGCCTATCAACCCATGCTCTGGTAAATGTCATGACTGGAATGCAAAGTGTGTCCAAATCAGCAATCTCAGGCTCCGACCAATCCGGGAGTGGAAGTGGCGTGTCTCTCATTGCCTCATAATCTGGATGGAGAACGTTCATGTCCTCATCCACCTGGTTTGGTACTGGAATGATTTCACACTCCCTGATCATACTCAATGGCAACCTAGAGAACATCCTCTTCCTGACTTCTGCTTCATCTGATGCACCAGCCTAGTAATCCTCAATATTTTCCTTATGCTTAAACTCTTCTGATAGTATCCACCTGATATTGCTATGTGGGTCATAGTGCTGTTTGCTCGTGTGATAGGAAAAATGAAAGAATTGAAGCTCACTTTCAGCTTCTCTAGCTACCTGTAGTGAAGGACATACTTAGTCTGAATTACCCATGGCAATCAGGAACTCAACTCCTCCCTTCTTCTTTCTATTCTGAATCTTATCGTAGGCAACCAGTTGCCTAGATATCTCTAACATTAAAATCCTATTGGTTGGGTAATGGTCCGCCTTTAGTTCTCTCTGATTGGTTGAACATATTGTTGGCGTAAAATCTAACACCTCTAGAGTGCAGGTTTGTACGGACAGCTATGCACACTGCGTAATGAGTGCTCTTCAAATTAGGAGGGGAAGCTCCCTCGTAGTGCTGGAATGCATGGAAAAGAAAAGTAATCTAAGTCCTATCTTTTTGTTCTCAGCTGGAAGAGGCACAAGGTTAAGAAAACCAAGAACGTTGCAGCTAAGGATTTTCTGGTTTCGCAGATCATCAACTACAACTAAGCTAACTACTTTAAATCTATCCAGTTTCCTCAAGAAAACAGAGCATGAGGAAATGGAGCAGGGATGATTATAGACGATAAACGTGTTTAGATCTCTACTTGAAGGCAAGGTGGCGCATCTATCAGCTCAATCTAGACAAGTTTATTGGGCACAAAACAGATTTAAGAATTTACCATGACAATCTCATGAAACCCTATGTGGCATAACAATTGATCATAATAGTAAAGACTTCACAAAACAGATTTATCATCACAATCTCACGAAACCCTATGTGGCATAACACTTGATCGTAATGATAAAGATTCACAAAACAGATTTACCTAAACTATGGGAAGAATTTACCATGCCAATCTTATGAAACCCTATGTGGCATAACACTTGATCAAAGTAATAAAGACTTCACAAAACGAATTTACCATCACAATCTCACGAAACCCTATGTGGCATAACACTTGATCGTAATGATAAAAGATTCACAAAACAGAAAGAATTCACCATTACAATTGCATGAAACCCTATGTGGCATAACAATTAATCGTAATAGCGAAGACACATGAACAAATACCAAAAGAGCAATATTGAGGGCAAGGTAGGCGCAACATATATTTCTCTCTCACAAAAGTTAATTACAAATGAGCAAAAGCTCTTATTTATATACATCAAGGTGTAGGGAACCCTAAAATCACCTTGTGTTAACTCTGTCTCGCAAATGCATGCAAGATTAATTATTAAACCCTAATGAAGTAAACTATACGTTAACTGGAAAGCTACCATCAGTTAACCGGTACATTTAACCTAAATGGACAATGTGCAAGCATGCACGTCCTTATTTAAAGCAAAGTTAATTGGACACTACCTTCAGTTAACTGGAAACCCTAACCCTAACTCCTGTGATGATAATCCCGAGGAAGAGATAAGCATGTGTTAAGTCAGCAAGTAAACTCAAGACTGAAAGTCGAGTTAACAGCTGCTCATGACTCAACCCTCAAAATTAACTGCAGGTTCCAACTAGCAGATCACTTTATGTCATGTCGGTCTAATACTTCGACCAAGAACTCATCAATTACTCTGTCTTCTGGCACTTTGACGCTGTCCAAAACAATAATCTGTCTCTTCAATTCTCTGTCACTTTCCTGCATGCATTCTTTGATATCTTCAGTCGCTTTCTTGAAACTAGCTGAAATCACTGAAATGTGATCCAAAATCTCCATCAAGATATCATGAATATGCTTCTGGAACTTAGTTTGCATAGCCTTGAGATCAGCGTAGGTACCATCTTCACGAAGACAATGGCATGGGATTTGAGTGACTTTGGCGGCTCTGTAAATGAAGTGATCTCTATTTCTTTTGCAACTTAACGCTTCATTATCAGCTGCTCTGATGAAAACCTAAATTAAGACCGATTTGGTCTTGAATTCAGTCTAGTTGAACTACCTTCTGAAAAACTTGCCCGTTGACTGTGAACACGGCTATCTTCTGACAACTTTCTCGGAAAGCAAAAATGGCCCCTGGTGAGGCTAAAAATACCCTGTCGGAGGATAATTTTCACCAAAAATTCTGAGACATGGGTTTTGTCTAGAAAAGGATTCTAAGACAACCCACAACATCAGAATTGCGAAAATATGTCGTTTAGCTTGATATACAAATATTCTTCAGTCGAGAATTGTAAGGGTTTTAGAGCTTCTCGGGGGCAATTTTTCTTGAGAAAATCTGGAACATGGGTTTTATGCACAACGGAATTCTGAACAAACCCAGATGATGAGATTTTCAAAAAGATGTGATTCAAGCCCACATGCAAAGAAATTCTCGGAAAAAAACACAGAGCTTCAGCATGAAGGCTACGGGGCAATTTTCTCGAAAAAATCTAAGATGTGGGTTTTGCTGCAAATGCTGAAGTATGTGAACCCAGATGATCAAACTCTGAAAATACGCTGAATTTCTTTGACATGTGAAGAAAGTACCTAAGATGAGAAATAGAAGAAATAAGACAGAAGATAGAAAGTTTTGCTTGTTCTGCTTCTGAAGAACTTGCCAATCTCTTTTCTAGAACTTGATGAAACCTGCATGCAAAGTGAAAATAAAGTCTAGAATCACCTTCCTCTGAACAATCTGAACTCGTTGCTATGAAGAACGTTGAATTCGGACACCTGTAGCACCTTTAGCTTGCTGGTCGCTCAAGAAGAATGTAGACTTCGAAGTTTGAAATGAAGAAATAATGGACGCCAATGCTTGGTTAAATAGATTTTCATCTATGAAATTCGCATAAGGCATGTAATCCTTGAGAAGTGCGCTTGGCTTGTGATTGGACCTCATTTTAGTTAACTGAAACTCAAATATGCTAAATAAATTGCCATGCATTAGGGTTTCCCTTTTCAATCTTCAGTTAACAACTTCATGCGACTTTGACTTCAATTAACAATCCATATTAAGTTTGCCATCTTCAAACTTGCTTTAGATTCACAAATTAGAACTAAGGCGTCCCTTTTGATAACTAAAGTAGCAATAAGAAATTCACCATATTTCATGCAATAAATATTCCAAATATAGCGACCCTTTCAAGACTTCAGTTGGCCTTCAAGAAGTGAATGCGCCAACTTCACATGCTAAAAATAACAACCCTTTTGGAACTCAAGTTGCCATTCTTTGCAAAATGCGTAGCTTCACAAAACTACGGTTCATCAATAAAACTCTAAATATGGCGACCCTTTTGATAAGTGAAGTTAACATTCAAATGCGCCATACTTCACTAATTTATGCTTCACCATTCATGCCGTCCCTTCTAGAACTTCAGTTGACACTCAATGAAGCGCCATCTTCACTAAAAACTTCACAATTGCAACCAAATTTGCCATGCATGTGGACTCCAGTTGACATTCACTGATAATCTTCAGTTAAGTGAACATGCAATCAAGTTAACTCAACATGCAAAGCAGTTAACTGAACATGCAAACTAGTTAACTCGACATGCGAACTGAAAGATCACTCAACATGCCAATATATGAACTGAAGATGACAACCCAGAAAGCGTTTAGTCTAACTGCAGTCAGAACTCCAGTTAAGGCGTCCATTCAACTCTCTTTCGAAAATCCAACTTTGAACTCTTAAGGTGAATTCTAGACTTAGCCAAATTTCATGAAAATTTAAGCTAAAACCTCTGCCGTGACCTCTGTTCATCCTCTGACACTGGTTGACTGACTTCTCTGATTGACTAGCTAACACGTGCATCGCAGAGCTAAGTAAGAACTGATCAAAAGATATCCTAAGACTGGAAACCATAAAACTGACATCTGAAGGCCCAAAAATCCAAGCGCCTTTTTCAAAAGCTGCGCTTTTTCTCAGACTTAGTCAAATTTTGACTTCTGCATTTCGTACGAAGGGAAAAATAAATCCTTCATAACTTCTGATTTACCAACTTTCAGGACTGGATCACAGGTTCACTACGGAGCTGACTTCATTCTGCATAACAACTGCAAAGGCACATTTCCCAAGAAAACATCATCTGAGGGGTGAAAAACAAGGGCACCTTTTTCAAAAGTTGCTCTTTTTCCTCCAGACTTGGCCATTTCTGGAACTGACCAAAATAACACAAAAACTCCGACTGCAAGCTGCTGAGACATCTTCTGATCTAACGGAGACAGGCAACGGAAAGCTGAACATAACACGGACACATTGAATATCTGATATCATCAAAAAGAAAGCATTAAAGGCTTGAAAAGCTGAGGCGCCTTTCTCAAAATGTGCTCTTTTGCTTTTTCTTTGATATTCTGACTAAGATTTGACCCTATGTTTGACCTCTGGTTCAGGCACTTCAGCAACTCAGATTCACCCACTGACGGATGCGTCGTGAAGCTCGAACAAATGCGAGATAAACATCTTGGATGGCATTTAGTCAAAAACCTACATTTGGCACCTCAAAAAGATGGGTGCCTTTTCCAAAAGTTGCGCTTTCCTCCAGTGTTAGCCAATTATTGCTTTCGCCTCATTTTGCGCTGTATCTTCCATAACTTGCTCGAAACAGGTCGGTTTGACAAGCTTGATAGCTTACTGCGAAGCTGACGTGATTCCGGAAAAATGTCTGTTGGAAGTGACAAACCTTAAAAATAGGATCTGGACCCCTAAAAAATAGGGCGCCTATTTGAGAATGTGCTCCCCTCTTCAGAGAGAAAATTTTGACAATTTTCCTTCAAATTTTCACTTTTCTTAAATTCTTTCAGTAACAGACTGACATGACACTGACACCAACTCCATATTTGAAAGCCCCAAAAATGACCATTTGACATCACTTTAACAAGATTAAGAGTCAATTAAGCAAAATGCCTTAGTGAAGCAAAAATTTTGGTTTTGGGTACAACACATATGCCATACAAGATCCCAGGCGATCAAAGGTCATTCAGCCAGAATTGCATGTCGGTGAGACATTGGCCATGTCTCCCCGATGTGATTATGCTCTATAGCAGCAATCGACATAGCTTACCACTGTCGGCAAGACTTCACATCGAATGCAAAAGTTATATCGATATCACAGAAAAGCATCGACAAGACAACCGTTTTAAGCCAGACATCATGGCGAGCCCTTAGGAGTCATACCGATATCACCATTTCATCGCCTAGACATCCGCATTCGGAAAGAGATCTCGCCGAAGTTTGCAACATATCCATCGTTGTCGGCAAGACAAACATCAGTCGGGAAGACCTCATACCGAAGGCATGAACCTTCGGCGAGACACCATCGGGTCGACAAGACCTTTCACTGAAGACACCTCCATTTGCCGAGACCTCACCCTTTCGGGAAGACATCTCCCTAAGACCATTTGCTTCAGTGAGACTCCCCGTCATCGGTGAGACTTTACACCGACCGAATATTATACCAAAGGCACCCCTTTGTTGGCAGGACTTTTCCCATTCGGCCAGACTTTATGCCTAAGGAAAACTCTCTTGGCGAGACCACCTTCGTTCGCCGAGACATCATGTTGAACTCCTTTCTTTTGCCTCGAGCTCACTTCACTTCGGCAAGACCCTATCGGGTTGGGAAGACTTCTCAGCGAGGCCTCCTTGTTTCGGCGAGAGCTTATTTCATTTCGGGGAGACTTTGCTTAGTCGGTGAGACCTTTCGCCGAGCTCAAAACTTTACACCGACGCCGTTTCACTTTGGCAAGAGTCCACCCTATCGGTGAGACTTTTTCCCTTCGCTATCCCTTGTCGCCGAGACTCCGCTTGGTCGCCGAGACATTATGGTGAACTCCTTTCTTTCGTTGAGACTTCTTCTTGTCGGCCAGACCTTTCGCCGAACTCCTTTCTTTCGGCGAAGCTAGCCCTATGCAACGGTCGGCGAGACCTCAGCAGTCGGGGAGACATATGTTGATGTTTTTTTGTGACCACACCAATGCAGAATAAAGTCGCCAACGGCTACCCTATTCTCTCTTGATCAAAGTATCCAGCATGCTAAGATTGCGAGAGAGTTCGTGTGTTAAACTCCAAGGTTCCTTCAATGCGAATAGTCTCAATTGGCTCGATGTGATTTGCTAGTATTTCAAGGGGACTTACGGAATTGTTCAACAACAGAGGAAGGGGTTTTCATAATTCGACAGATTTATCAATAAAGCACAGGTTTCCTATTCTAACCAGAAAGTACTGAATTTAAAGTGGTTGCAGGGTTCAGAAGGTCTAAATCATAGTAACGAGACGCGGACGCGGCTCAGACTCGGCGAGGGCGACTCGGCGCGGGACTCGGCGACTTCGGACGCAGATGCGGCGCAGACGCGGCAAAATGAAAAAAAGTTGAAAAACCCTAGAAATTTAGAGTTTTTTAAGGATTTAAAACTTGTTTCAAGCACCCTTTATTGAATACAACACAAATAAAAGCAAATTTGATCACATGCACAAGTATACAACGATTACATAAGTATAAAGTACACAAATTGTAGTTGCGCTGCTAAAGGAAATAACATACTTAGATATATAAAATTAGTCAAATGTATAAAAAACTCATGGAATATGAAATCCATGACATCAAATGTTCCATACAAATATGAAATATGAAATATGACATCAAATCAAAATGTTCTATGACTCTATGCCCTATGGCATAGTGGAGCCAGCATCCTTCCTACGAAGGCGTCTAAAGGGCCTGGATGATGTTGCAGCTGCAGCCATAGTCTCTGCCTGTGTCTGACTCTCCATGCCACTCTCACCAACAACATCTATGCCTCCTCGTGCTCTAGCCTCCTCCTCAGCCATGGCTACAACCTCGGCCTCTCTCTCTGCCTGGTCCACCCAATCAAGGTCCTCGTCACTAAAGACTGCATCTGTAGCCTCAGTGGTCCACTCAGACTGTGGATCAACCTCCTCTAGATTGATCGGGGTTTTGTCATGGTCAAAAAGCTTCCTGTATCTGAGCCGAAGATTGTAATGAACATATACCAAGTCGTTCATCCTCTCCACTGTCAATCTATTGCGCTTCTTGGAGTGTATGTGCTCAAACATACTCCAATTGCGCTCACAACCAGATGAACTGCATGGCTGGCTCAATATACGAATGGCAATATTTTGCAGGTTCGGTGTATCAGAACCAAACATATTCCACCAGCTATCTGAGATGAGAAAAAGAAACAAAATCAATCTCATTTCAAGTTTCAAGTTCAAGTTCAACATTTAATAATAAATTATAATATAAAGAGATGAAAATTATGCCCTTAAATATATTTTTACCTGGTAGTAATGTTGTCCTATTATCTTTGCACATTTGACATGCAAAGAAGTCTCCTTGTGCCTTAGTGAAGGCATCTATCTCCTGCACCACCTGTATAGTAACAGCAGGCAACATCCACTCTAATGTCGTGTAGAGCCCACTAAGAATTTCTCTATCTGCACGGAGATCACGGTGGAATTGGAAGGCCGGATTCAGGAAACATGCGGCTGCATGGATGGGCCTATGAAGTTGGTTTCGCTATCTCCTATCAATGATATCCCAAATGGGACGATACTTCTCCTCAACTCCACCATAGACTGATCTAATGGCCTCTTTGGCCCTATCCATGCCCTCATATATGTAGCCCATTGCGGGCTTCTCCCCATCTGCAACTCGTAGGAGAACTAGCAAGGGCTCAATAAACTGCAAAGTGCAAACATGTTTCACATATAAGTGTGAATGAAAATAAACAAATAAAAGTAAGATATGATTAAAAATTAAAACATAATAAATAATTAAATTTTACCTTCACAATCTCGTCCATTGGTGTCCAAAACCCTTGCTCATCAAAAATGCAATCAGCCACAACAATCCCTGCAGTGCTTGTAGAAAAGGATGAGGAAGACCACTCCTCACTAGTAAACATGCGCCTTAAAGCTGCCCTTGACCGAATCAAGGATTGCATCATGATAAAATTTGTTGCAAACCTGGTGATGCCAGGACGAGACAACTCCCTCAACCCCGTGTATTGCCTCATAAGGTTAAGCACCCATGTGTGGTTGTATACAAATTTGCAAACGTTTTTTGCTGCTTCCACACATGTTTTGATCCATGGGAGCTTCCCAAGATCCTCCAACATGAGGTCAATGCAATGGGCGGCACATGGAGTCCAAAATATAGTAGGGTGCCTCTCCATTAATAATCTACCAGCAGCAACATAATTTGCTGCATTGTCTGTCACCACTTGCACTACATTCTCTTCCCCCACATCAGCTATCACCTCCTTTATAGCCTCACACAGGTATGTGGCATTTTTGATTTGGGCAGAAGCATCAATGGACTTAATGAAGACGGTGTCACCTGAAAAAATAAGCAAAACCAATTATTCAATAAATTAAAAAACATAAATCAACCATATTAAATTATGTGATTCACTAAATAAAATTCAAATTCCAATGCATTGAAGGAAGTACAATTACCTCCGGAGGAAACTAGGAAATTAAGCAACGTCCTATTTCTCCTATCAGTCCAACCATCAGTCATGATGGTGCAACCAATCATGCTCCACTGCTTGCGCTGCTCCTCTAATTGTGCTTTCACATCTGCCACCTTTTGAGTCAAAAGTGGGCCCTTTAATTCATCTTCACTAGGGGCTTTGAACCCCGCCCCACATATGGTTATCGCATCAACCATGTTTTGCCAGAAAGGTGACCTATAACATGTCATAAATAAATTGATAAGTTACATAAGTATTGTAAAATTTGAATTCGATAATGAGATAATGAGATACATCTAGATTCTAAAATTTAAATATAAATTTTAAAACAATTAAACGAAAAAGAATTACCTGGCTACATGGAAGGGAATGGTGCAGTAGTACCAAAAGTCTGCAATTGCCTTTTTTGCTGCATCATGTGCATCCTTGTTCCAACCCATGCTCTCAAGCGACGGTTGGGAACCAGGGGTAGTGCGTGGTACAAAATATGAGTCCACCCTAGATTTACGAACTCTAGGGCCAATGCTAACACTGCCACTACCATTAGCAGTAGCAGCGCCACCAGCACTAGGAGTACGCATAGGCATTGCTGATGCAGAAACAAAAGCACTACCACAAGCACTAGCACTAAGATGGTATGGAGGCATGGAAGAAGCATCTCCAACAGCACCAAGTCCCTGTCCAACTCCAACACTCAGCAACTCCTGCTTCTGTTTCTTTTTCATTTCTTTTTGCATTTCAAAAGTTTCTAATTGCACCTGCACTTCACGAACAACCTCAGGAGGTGCTACAGGGCAACCCACTGCATCATGGGCGGGTATGCGTGTAAGATGATATTTTAATTGATTTATGCCTCCATGATATATTGTTTTGCATTAGAAACATTTGGCGTCTCCTTTTCTCATTCCGGGAAAGATTTCAGCATGTTTCCAAGCAGGGTCTTTTCTGACTGGGGTATGAGACATTGTGAAAATAATAATATGGTATGATTTGCAAATGAATGTGGCTGCAAAAGTAGGGTTTCTAAAATTATTTAAGTTGCAAGTAGGGTTTGTAAAAAAAATATGCAAACTCAAAAGAATAGTAATTTTACAAATTACAATGAATTATTTGTTAAAAAAACACAAAAAAATCAATTAATAACATTTTGTTTCCACAGTCCATGATGCTGGTATGCAAGATTTTTGGAATAAACTGTGTGTGATTTTTGATGATATAAAAATCACACAGTTTATTACAATAAAAACAATTAAAATCGAACTTACCTCTTAGATTTAGCTTGGAATGCAATACAAACTCCTCCCAATCACTGGTAATGAGCTCTCAATGTACCTCCTTACTGGTATGAAGCTCCCCAAATGATATATGCCCCTGGATTTGTCTTCAACAACTTGCTGGTTGCCCTCTCTTCTCCTCCTATTTTTCTTCACAACTCTCTCTTCTCCTCCTATTTTGCCAAATGAATGAAATGAGGGCCCTTTTAGGGCGAAATAGAAGATATAAATAAAAAAAAGAATAAAAAAAAAGTTCACTTTTAATTTGTTTTTGGCCTTTTTGGCCGCTGCTGCCGCGGCTGCGTCCCACAGTCGGGACTCGCCGCGTTCGGCGCGCCTAGCTTGTCTGGAACGTCCGGCGAGTCCAGACCTGGACGCGGCAGCGTCCGCGTCCGCGCGCCCAGGACGCGGCCAGGGCCGCTTGGCGCAGGACTTGCCGCGTCCGAGGGACTCGCGGCTAGTCTCGGAGCTATGGTCTAAATCTATTCTAAGTGCGGGATATGGAGCTCAACTTCAGCAAACTTCAATCGGACTTTGCTTTGCCTCGCGCTGGACAGCTTCCACGGAGTTGGTGCAATCTTCAAGGGAGATGACTAAAGATGTTCAAACCACCACTTGACATGAAGATACCATCACAACAACGCATACCATCATTCAAATTGTGATTGAAGTTAGGCCCACAACGTTTCCAGTTGACCACACAAGGCGAACACACCATCAGGGAGCCTGCTAGTGGTATGGATAAGTGAAGCTTGCTTAGATCAAACACCACATTCCACAGCTAACATCTACTTACATGAAATGAAAGCTACTATTCAAATCAGAAGGGTGAAGAAACCTTGCTAGTTACTCACAACAAAAGACGAAATTCACCATCAATGAAAACTCTTTTTATTGAGAGAGTGTTCACAACAATTTCTTACAAAGTTTTTATAGGGAAAACTTTCCCTCTTCTTCAAACTATCCTATCAATCTATAGTAAGCTACTTCTAAGTTGTCCCTCTACTCTATGTTTATTGTCTAACTTAATGTCTATTCTAACTTCTAATGATATACAAATGAGGGGGAATGCCCCTTTATATAGCTGGCCAAGTCCAACGGACGACTCAGATTACAATCGGCTGGATGGCCCAGATTGTGCCACCTCAGCACTAAACAAGATTCACCCTAAAAACTGCCACCAAGAGGAGTGGGGTAATAAATGAGCCATTAATGTCCATCATCCTTCTAGAAGATTCCCGTTCATAGATGCGTTCACACTGCTTCAACTTCTTGGACTGGTATGACAGGCACGTTCTTGATCTGACTCTTCAACGTTGTAACTCTTTAACCTGTTTGACAACGCCCGAGCCTTCATCTTTTCCTTCATTCCGAGCTTTGAAAGCATTTCCTCTTTGTCACTTGAGTTGGGCACATACTAAGTCTCAACACTTAGCCATTTCTTGCAACCTTTCGCTTCATCTTTCCAAGTCATCGACATTCTGGCCCCGTCGTTCACCTTGCAAAACAAATAAAAAGAATTGCATCAAAACACTTATAATAAAAGTTCGCTTTACTCATCTGATTTTCATGTTTTAACTTCCAAGGGTTCATCGTTTTTCTCTAGCCAACTTTGCTCTCTTCGTGATTTTTCAACATCTGTAGGCTGGGGCATATAACACCTGCGCATCATATTTCAATGCGTTAGACAAATTTCATCTTCCTCAAGGGTGTATGCATCTTTTTAAATCATCTTTTGAAAGTGCCAGCTTCAACTGCATCCTCTTCACTTTTCCAGCTGAGGTGTTCACTTTGACATTTCATCTGACTCTGGCTTGAGAAAATTGCTTTCATCAGGAACCTGATAAAAAATTATCTAGGCATCATTTATTCCTTGCCTTAGAAATTTTTTCAAATATTCCTTAGGAAATTCATCAATTCGGTGCCCATTAAAAATCTTCACCTCGGAATCCCTAGCAAGCTGTGGAAGACTTTGAAATCAATTCCTCATCAAAGACGTCCAGTACCCAAAAGAAAATTTCCTTCAGAAAGCGTCGAATTCATGTGTCTCCAAACAAAGGGGTACATTTGATTTTTGAATTTTAAACCTTAGAAAAAATAATTTGCCAACAATTTTAATCCAGTTCTTCATCCTTGTGAGTATCTTGTTGCTCTGACTTGAATTTTATTTGTCAATCCTGTGAAGCTAGCATCATCAGACTTCTTCACTGGCAACTTTATTCATGTTTCAGGAAAATTTTATCACTTCAAGTCTAGGCGTAATTTTTTTTTCTCTACAGAGGTGGAATTTTGTTAACACTTAGAAAAATATTTAAGTTCCATTAAGCATCAAGGAAGAATTTGCCTTAGAAAATTTTTCATTCCTCTACCTTCAATCACTTTGCCTACGAAGAAAATGTTTTATTATCAACTCACTTAGTACAATTTTTTTTTTTGCCTTGAGCGCATATAGCATGTCATGGAAGATGTTTTTAATTCCAACGCCTAGCATATTTTGTCATCACCACCTTGGGCACACTTTCAAGGTTGAGGAGGATATTCTTATTTCAACGCTATAGCAATATTCTCCACCTTCACCTCACCTTGGCGCATCTAGCACATGGAGGAGGATAAAGCTTTCCACGCCTTGAATTTTGAGCTCTTCTTGATATGGGCACATTTGAGACATGTAGAAGGATTTAACTTCAACGTCTTGAGATATTTTTGACCGCACTTTCAACATGGGTGCATTTTGAAGGTGGTGAAGAATTTAACACTTGGAATCTCCTCTTTCATGCACAACGCCTTGGATTCCTTTTATCTTGCATGGGCGCATTGAAAGGGGGTAGAGGAAGTCAACTTCATGTCTTAGAAACTTTTAACAACCCCTCCTTGCATGCGCGCATTTTGGAGTATGAGGTGGATTTATCTCTCACTTAGAATTTTTTTATCAACCTCCATCTTGAAGTGGGCGCATTTTGCCCAGGGAGCAGGATGAAGCTTGTGCCTTAGAATTTTTTATGCTTCTACATCCATCTCCAACTTGAAAGTCTCTGTGACGAGCTTTCTTATCAAAAATATTCTTCACTTTTTCTTGATGTTGAGTGATTTTATCAACAACCTTTGTCCTTTCTTCTTGAAGTTTCATCGGGAGCAATATCCTCTTTTGAATAGGATCATTAAATTCTTCATCCTCCACTGCAGATGCCAGCTGTAAAGCAGACAACTCCAAGGTAATGGGCAGAATAGCTTCTGTACCATACAAAAGTATAAAAGGCGAGGTGCCAATAGCTCTTTTTGGAGTTATACGATCAGCCAAAAGAGTGTCATATAACTTAGTATGCCAAGTTCACTGATTTGACTCAACTAACTTGCGTATAATTGTGACAATGTTCTTATTGGATGATTCGGCCTGTCCATTACCCTGAGGGTAATAATCTAATGAATGAGACAGCATGATGCCGTGATTAAAACAAAAACTCAAAATCTCCTCTGACGAGAAGCAAGTGGCATTATCAGTCACAATTTTTCAAGGATCTCCAAAGCGAGAAATGATATTCTCTTTTAGAAAGTTGCAAACCACTTCGGATGTAGCTCGTTTAGTAGGAATTGCCTCAACCCATTTTGTAAAATAATCTGTCGCTGTAAGGACAAACACATGCCCCTTACTGGAAACTGGATTGACAGGTCCTACAAAATCAATACCCCACTGCTGAAATGGAGCATCAATGACAACTGGCCTGAGTGGAAAAGATGCCAATTTCACTTTACCAGCAAATTGCTGACATAACTGACATTTGTACACCCAATCATATGCGTCACGAAACATAGTTGGCTAATAAAACTGTGCTCGTAGAATCTTGAATGTAGTGACCCTTGATGAAAAGTGTCCTCCGCATGCCTGATTATGAAAAGCCTCTAACAATCTTCGTTGCTGATCCTTTCCGACACATAATAGAAAAGTTGTGTCAAGGCCACGCTTGTACAGAACATTATTAACAAGCACGAAATTCTGTGCTTTCAATTTCAGTGTTCTTTTCTGCTGTTTATCCATGTGACGTGGACATTCTCCATATGCTGAATAATACCACAAAGGTGTGTACCATTCTTCTGCAGAATTAACAAGTAAGACCAAAGGAAGTTCCTCTTCAACTTTTTGTTCTGAATCATTTCCACCATTGCTCTTGAATTTACGATCTCCATCTTCTGCCAATAACCGACAAAGACCTTGTCCGCGAACAAGCTTGGTTGGTTTGATCTCTAGATCATATTCCTGAACTCTTGCGATCCAATTCCCTCTTTTTGTGCCCATCTCCTGCTGAGTAAGCACGCTTTTAACTGCTGGATCGGTGACATACACCGTTGTATGTGAATTCAAAAGATAAAATCTGAAATTCTTGACAGCTCTGACAACAGTGTAAGCATTCTTCTCAATCTGAGAATAACGCATCTCAGCATCTTTAAAATTAGCACTCATAAAAGCAATAGGAGATTCTCCTTCGCTGAGCTTTTGTGTCAGAATGGTAGACTGAATGTTCCGACGCATAACAGTAAAGAATAAAATCCTTCTGAAAATTAGGCCGAACTAATACTGGTGCATTTGCAATAGCTTCTTTGATTTTGATAAAGGCCTGTTTGCCTTCATTCGTCCACACAAAAGTAGACGTCTTCTTCATCATTGCTGAAATCTCCTTTGTCAGCTCTGAGAAATCAGGTACGAACATTCGGATAAAGTTAACTTTACCGAAAAAGGAGTGCACCTGCGTTTTGCTTGTAGGGAGAGATAGGTTTCTGATTGAATCCACCCGATTTGGATCTATTCTGGTACCTTCTTTGGAAACGATATGGCCAAGTAACTTGCCCTCCGTCACCGCAAAGATTGTCTTCTTCAGATTCAAAGATATTTTATGATACCTGCATCTCTCGAACACTTTCACAAGATGTGAAAAGTGATCACTCCATTTATCTGAAAAAACGGTTAAGTCATCAAGATAGACGACTATGATCTTATTCCTAAGATCCCCAAACGCTAAATCCATGGCTCTTTGAAAAGTAGCACCGGCGTTGATAAGGCCGAAGGGCATCCTCTCATAAGCAAATGTTCCCCACGGCGTGGTGAAAGCTGTCTTGATCTGATCCTCCTCAGCCACTGCAATCTGATTATAGCCAGAAAAACCATCAAGAGATAGCATTTCTGATCCGGTAACTGTTTGCAATGTATGCTCCATGATAGGTAAGGGATAATTGTCCTTTAAGGACGACTGATTCAAGTTTCTGAAATCAACGCAAATTCTGATTTCTCCATTCTTCTTGCGCACAGGAACAATATTTGACACCTAGGTGGAATGATGAATAGGAAAAATTATTCTGGAGTCCACCATCTTCTGAATTTCCACGTAGATAGTATCTTGAATTCGCGGATTATAATGTCTTTGTTTCTGCCTGAAAGGCTTAACTTCAGACTTCAACGAAATTGTGTGAGACAATTCAATGGGTGTGAAGACCTTTAAATCTTCGTATGACCAGGCAAAAACATCATTGTACTGCTTGAACAAAGCGATAAACCTCTCAATTTCCTCAGGAGTGCAACATTTGCCCAAATTCACAAGCCGAGGCTTGTCTTCAGTACCTATGTTGACTTGACTATATTCTGATGAAGTATTCACCCCTGACCTCTTCTGATCTTGTATGTAACGATCATGCCTGTCAAAAATATCCTCTAAGGATACAAAACCTTTAGGAATCTGATTTCCTTTTAACTGTATGATCCCAGATTCTATAACCTCAGATTCTTTAGCAATTGACTCTTTGTAAGGAGTTGAACTCCCTTCAAAGAACAATTCTTTGTAGTTATCTCCCATGAGAAGAAATTCTTCGATATCTTCATCGTCACTGAAGACTTGCCAGTTGTCTGAATTATCAGGAACAACTGGTCTGTAAATTAGCTCAATAGCAAATGAATTTTGACGAAAGTCAGAGTTAGGCATAAAAAGAGCGGCTGAAACTGCAAGAGCATCAGCTTTGCTATTGTTCATTCTTGAAATATATTGGATATTAAATGCATCAAACCAGTTGATTGCATTCCATACCCTCTGCCTATAGTTCTGAAGACGATTCTTTTTAACGTGAAATTGCTCTCTGACCTGCTTAACGATCAGCTCTGCATCTCCTTCAACTTGAAGCAGCTTGATCCCCATATCCTTTGCGTTTTTGAGACCTAACAAAAGTGCCTCATATTCTGCAGTATTATTAGTGCAATCGAATTGCAACCTATATGCAAAAGGATATAAACGACCTTCGGGAGAGATAATCACTACTCCTGCTCCGGAACTTGAAGTCGAACAACTGCCATCAAACTGCATCGTCCACATCTGAGATTCTTCATCTAACAATTCGGTGGAAATAGCAAAATTCTGACAATCTTCCGTCACTTCGGACACCATAGCATATGTGCCTAGACCCGTGTCTTGATACAACACTTGAGCATGTGGGTCTTGGGACTTCACCACTGTGAACTTTGATTTCGTTTCTGGTTCCAGCTTGAAAGTGCCTTTCTTCAATGGGATTGTCGCGAATGACCAATCCATCTGTATTTCTCCTCCAAGATCCTTGCAGAAACTTCTACTAAGCAACATCCCGTAACTAGTAGGAATATCAGCTACTAGAATGGTCATCATGATCTTTTTCTCTGGACACGATGCTAGCCTCACTTGCGCATCTTTGAGTTGACTGACTAACAGCACCGGTTTGGACTCAAGTGAATAACACTTTTCCTGAGTTGGGGAGCACGAAAGTCCCAACGCGTTCATAATTTGTAAGGGCATAACATTGTCCGAAGCTCCACTGTCAATTATGCAATTGCTCAGCTTAAAACCTCCTATATATAAAGATATATAAAAAGGCCTAGGCTTCTCTTCTGCAGGAACTGAGGATTGTAATAATGTTGGCTGAACGACATTCTTCTTTTTAAGAACATTCAAGATTCTATCCAGCTGTTCTGGATGATCTTGTAAATACTCCAGCTGAGATATCTGTACCTTTGTCTTCATCATGGAAGACACGATGTCAAAGCTTGCTGAAGACGTATCTAAAACTGCTGGCAAGATATTTTCTTGTGAAGGTTTTTGATTGGAAGTAGAAGCTACTTCCTTTACTTTTGTATTCAAATTCCGCTTTTCCTCTTCCTCCTGTGCTTTGAAATGCTGAGCATGTGTGAACACAGGTGAGGTGATATTCTCATGATTCATTGCGAGAGAAAAACGACGGGATTCTTCTTCTTCATTAACGGGTTCTCGATCAAAATATCCCGTTGCGGAGTCGCCATCAAACTCGTCTGTCTGTGCAGAGACGACGTTTGAACTGGAAGGTATAAAGTCTGAACTAGGAGTAGAATCGGAAAATCCCATGAGCTGATTCATTCTTTGATTTTCCGGACAAGTAGCCCCGGTATGCTCTGCTGAATCATGGAATGTGCAAAAGACCGTGGCCTTTTCAGCTTTATTATTTTGTCTTGGTTGTCCTTGCGGAAACTTAGACTTGAAATTATTGTACGGCTGAAAATTATTCCTCTTCGGCTGGTATGCTGGTTGTGGTTGAAAAGGTGGTGGTACGGGCAAGGCTGGTTGCCCTTGAGGTGGTGACTGTCTCTTCAGTATTGTCACCTCATTTGCTACCTTCTGTAGCAACGGATTGGCCGACGCTTGCACGAGTGGCCTGATCGAATCATCTTTCATCTTGCCGCTTGTAATCATGTTATCTTCAAGCTTTATAGCTTCCTCCTGAAGGTGTTGTAGATCATCTTCTTCGTTTATCTTCAGGAAAAAGGCAATTTCTGATGGCAGCGCGTTGATGAAAGAACTCATCAAAATCTCATCAGATGGATTCAAAGTGTGAGAAAGACGTGTAACAAGGCGATTAAACCTTGCCACGAATTCCGTCATTGGTTCATGCTTCTCCATCTTTGAATTTGAGAGTTGTGCAAATAATCTGTGACTGTCCTCGGCAGGCTTGAATCTTGCCAAGAACTTCTCGCTCATGATGGCCCAACTGGTGATAATTCCTGGTTCAAGATTATTGAACCAGTCTGTTGCGTTGTTCTTAAGAGTTTCCACGAAAAGACGAACTACAATGTCCTCATGCGCAACATGCAAAACGGAACAAGCTGCCGTGAATGCTGATAGATGTTCATCTGGATGTCTAGAACCATCGCCTTGAAATCTCGGGAAAAACTTGCATGAACCCTTGGGTAGTTCATGATGTCCTCATAAAGCCAACGGTCCAACATTGTCGCCCCAAGGCAAGGGGGCTGGACGTCTTGCGTTTCTTTCATTACGACCGTTGTGAATATCATGATCATCATTGTTACGATCATTATTGTTACGATCACCCATCTCTGCAATTGGAATGGGTATCTCTTCTTCAAAAATTTCTGATTCAGTAAACTGATCAGGAGCTTCTTGGAAAATAGGATCTGGCTGAATGGAAGGATTACCTCTCCTTCTTCTAATATAAACTCAGTACACCAAGATGCTTAATTCCACGCGGGAGGTGGCAAAACTGGTCTACCTACTGCAAGATCTGCTTTCTCTTCTTCTTTATCCAGAGTTGTAGCCGCGTTTCTCCACTGAGTGGTAGATGTAGTATTTTCAAAAATAAACGTGCGCAAGCTACTGATAATATCTGACTGTTCTACTTCGATGAAGACTAAATTCGGCTGTATAACAGGCGGACTTAGTGCTGGTTGTTGTACTGGAGCAGTAGGACGCTAGATAGTCATAACCGTGACATGAAGTTTTCGAGGCCTCGTGCCCCACAATGGGCGCCAAAAAACTGTTGGCGTAACAACTAGCACCTATGGAGTAAGAGTTGGTACGGACAGCTATGCAGACTACGCAATGAGTGCTCTTCAAATTAGGAGGGGAAGCTCCCTCGTTGTGCTTGACAAAAGTACTTGCAATTGGAAATAAACTAAACTAAATCCTGTCTTTTTGTTTCAGCTGTAGAGGTACAAGGCTTTCTCGAAAACTATACGTTGCAGCTGAGTATTTTTTGGTTTTGCAGACTAATAACTACAACTAAACTTAATTATTTAAATTCTATCCAGTTTCCTCAAGAAAAACAGAGCATGAGGAAATGGAGCAAGGTTTGACTATCAGACGATAAACGGGTGTAGATTCTCAACTTGAAGGCAAGGTGGCACATCTATCAGCTCAATCTAAAAACGCTTATTGGTGACAACAACACACGATAAACTGTATATGGATTCTCAACTTGAAGGAAAGGTGGCACGACTATTAGCTCAATCCAAATAAGTTTATTATTCACAACAATACACGATAAACGAGTGTAGATTCTCTACTTGAAGGCAAGGTGGCACAGCTATCATCTCAATCTGAACAAGTTTATTGAACACAAAACAGTTTTTATCTAACTATGGAAAGAATTCACCATTACGATTGCATGAAACCCTATGTGGCATAACAATTAATCATAATAGGAAAGACGCATGAACAAATACCAAAAGAGCAATATTGAGGGCAAGGTAGGCACAGCATATATTTCTCTCTCGTGCAAAAGTTATTTACAAATGAGCAAAAGCTCTTATTTATATACATCAAGGTGTAGGGAACCCTAAAATCACCTTGAGTTAACTACGGTCTTGCAATGCATGCAAGATTTATTGCTAAACCCTAACTAAGCAAACTATACAGTTAAATGGAAAACTACCATCAGTTAACCGAAACATCTAATCTAAAAATGGACAATTGTGCAAGCATGCACGTCCTTATTGAAAGCGAGTTAACTGGAAGACTATTATCAGTTAACGAAAACCCTAAATGAAACTCCAAGTGTGTAAAGCTAATCTCAGAATAGATATGCATGAGATGAGACAGCGAGTTAACTTGAGAAGGTAACGCCAAGTTTAACTCTTGTGTGTAATGTCTATCTTGAGAGGTGGGAACTGAAGTTTACTGTCCGTGATCTCGAGCAATCAATCCCTCAACGAGATTGTTAACTGTATCACTATCTGGAGCTATGAGACTCTGTCGAAGAATGCTATGTCGGTGCAGCATATCCTCACCAGCTGTGATCTGAGACTGAAGGTCACCTCTGCTCCTTATTGCCTCATCGAACAATGCTTACATGACTGTAAGCTGAGTAACCTTATAGCCAACGGTCTCCCCATTGAAAATGGTATGAATGAGTGCCTGGAGCTCTGACTGAACATTGGTAAGCTCAACGTAGGCACCACCCTCAATCTGATATCGGCATGGTAAGCGAGAAACCAAAGTTCTCACTGACCGGAGTGCACTAGTAACGTACTCTCTACTCTCAGCCAACTCTGACGCCAAAGTCTCTTCTATCTTGCCTTGAAAACCAACTGTGTTTTCCAAGAGTAGATAGCTTCCCTATCCTCTGCATCTGTGACTGCATCATATGCCACACTCAGGTGAGCAATCATAATCTCATCCCGGGGTTTATTAATCGCCATATCTCGCTCCTCATCCTGAAGACGAATACGGAGCTCTCGTGCATTATACCGCAACAGATACAACTCTGTAAGTATAGCACGGCCTCTAGCAACGAACTCCTCCTCCCACTCATCCAAACGTTTGCCATATGCAACTAAGTGATTAAGTTGACTCTGCTCTACTGGAGGCTCAAGCATCGGCGGGAGTGTGGCGATGACCTCTGGTCTATGTACAAGGCTAGAAATATACTGACGAAGCTGTCTGATTTCAGCCTTGAGGGCTGCCTTATCTTCTCCATCCTTCAGTATTCTATCCCTAGCACTGTCTGTAGCAACCTGCAGGAGATCAACCTGGGTTTGGCGAGTGCTATGACCAAGGTTGATTGTGATAACCTCAAAATCCTGAGATTCTAACTCAACCAAGCTCTTCCCCTGTGGAGGTACAACAGTCTCGACTATGATCTCCATGTTAGTATTCCTCTGCACGTGAATCATATTCTTAACCCTTTTGTCTGGCGCATTCTGATAAACCTCATCAAAATCAGAATGATTAAGAACATAGGATGGCTGCCTCCTCTTCCTTCCTAGCTGAGCTTCGATCCAAGATTGATCTCGGCTAATACTACTAGAAGGGTCTGTACTAGCAACAAGAGGTTGCGATGAAAGTGAATGTGTAGAGGACCCACAGCGAGGTGGAGAGTCTAAATCCAATTCAATGTGAATTGGGACTGGTGACTGCTCTGGAACTGATGTAGGAACTTGAGGCTGAACCTCAGGCACTGGCGGACTCTGAACTAGCCTCTGAACTGGCTCTGTGACCGGCTGTCTGTCAGGCTCCGTGTGTGTAACAGTGGCAAGCGCCTTGCCCTTTGAATTATTTGGCGCTTGACCTTTCTTAGGAGGGTTACTCCTTTTCTTTTGTTTAGGTTTTGACAAGGAAGGTAACGAAAGATTCACCACTACTGGCGGCTCTGCTCTGGGCACACTTACCCTCCTTGTCTTCTTGCTGTCGAGGTAAAGTATACTGTTCTGAATAACTCTACTTGACCTCTCCTTGACCGTTGCATATTCCTTGGCGTACCAATCAACTGCTGGCAACGGTTGTGTATCAACCTGCTCTCTGAAAAACTGAGGAAGAACCTCTCCCTCATCATCTGATAAACCTCCCACATCTTCTAACAAGAAAACAGAAATTTGTGAGAGAGAGAAGCGGCCGTAACTACGTCTGCGAACCTCAAAGTCATCTGCGCAATTTGCCCAGTAATCCTCCATAGAAGGCTCATGAAATATACCTCCAGCAAGGCGAGTTGTGTAATGACCTGAAAGATCATAGGCACGTGCTTCAACAAGATACTTAAGATGATATTTCTCAAGCTCTTGCCCTGCAACTTTGGCATCAATTGTCTTTGCACCAATACATTCCAAACTGAAAAGGAAAATTGATAGATGGTCTGTGCCTACGGCATAAAAGACGATGAACATCATGCATCTGTCTCGGAACTCCGAAAGATTGTCTTATCCGAAGGATAACGTGGAAGCGTTGCTGGATTTCCTGTAAATCCGTATACTCGAATGTAGTTGTATGTTGGGAACTGAATAAACCAATCTGCCCATCCATCCATCGCTGCCCTAGCAACTACCGAGATACGAACGTGCAACTCCTGGTCCAAATTTCTCACTATATAAGTCAGAAAAGCCTTGTGAACACGCTTGAAATGACGTTCAGCTCTAGTGAACTCAAGCTGATCATAATACTAATAAACTTTCTGAACACTGAGAATGCCTACGGTGTTTAATCCTCGGAACTGACCTTGATAAGCGATTAAGTACACGAGATACGAACACATGTGAAACTCATGGGCAACTAAGAAACCGGTGATCTGCCTGTGGAGAATATCGCTGATGAAGGATGCCCAGTCATAATGCTCCTGCCCAGAAATGATGCGACCAATAATGTAATACATCCAAGGCTGGAAAACATTCGCATGTGCTTGAGCTGAGACACGATTCAGGAGTGTGATTAGAATCGTGTACTCATCCTTGTATTCACCACGACCCACATTGTTTGACAATCTGTTCTTTGTTTGTTTTAACCATCTTTCTGCCATCTTCTTCTAACGCTTGTCCACATCAGCATCAAATGCCTGCTGACACTGCTCCATGGAAATAACCAAACTGTTCGGGTGTTGAGGAATGCCAAAACTCCTTTCAATGTCCAAAGGTTTGAGACTGCAAATGACTCGTCCGTCAACTAACACTATCTCACGAGTACTAGAATTGTAATGCTTAATACAATCCATCACGAATTCGATACAATGAACGAAGATAGGTATGGAAGCGGCCTCTAATAAGCCAGACTGCTCAATATTTTGAATAATCGAAGTTCTGATCTTGACCGGATCTAAAACTACTTCTGGCAACACTTTGTGAAGATTTGTCTCAACCAATCTGAGGAAATCATGAGTAAGGATTGTTTTGGTCCTGTATTCGAGCTGAGTGAACTGCATTTTGAATAACTCGCCTGTTGACTGTGAACTTGACTATGTTCTGACAAGATTTCTGGATAGCTAAAAATAGCCTGCGAGAGTTAAAAATAACCTTTCAAAGAGTTATTTTCAGCAAAAAATCTGAGATATGGGTTTTGTCCAGAAAAAGATTCTAAGACAACCCAGAACGTCAGATATGCGAAAATATGACTTCTACTCGATCATGCAAAGAGTTTTCATTTGAGAAAATTAATAACTCGAGAACGAATATTCTGAAGTTAAAAATTCCTGAAAAATCAAGCGCACAATTTTAACTCGAAGAAATTATATAGAAATGATCCAATTGTTTGAACTTGTCGAATCTGTCAATTTCAGGAACATGCGAATTGGAATCTGAGCGAAATCTGAGAACCAAGGAGGAAAAAGACGTTTTTTGTAATTTCTTCTTTAGTGAAAATCGCCCTTGAATTCTTCAAATTGCTGATATTTGTGAACTCTTAACCTGCAAAAAGATAAGTTAGATAAAACCGCCTTTGGAAATTGATGAGGAATTCGCCTTTGATCTGGAAGAATTCGCCTTTACTTTGCTTGAAAACCACGAATTTCCCTTGAATTTGCGCCTTTGTTATTGAGGAAATTTGAATTTGCCTTTGAAGAAAATACGAATTTCTATGAAGTTTGAAAATTCGCTTTGAAGAAATACGCCTTTGTTTCAAAATATGAATTTCCCTTGAAGTTGCGCCTTTATTCTTAAAGAAATACGAACTCTCCTTGAAGATATGAATTTCTCTGGACGAATTCGATTTCTCTTGAAAATATGAAACATGAATGAAGATGGCGCTATGTTTAAATAAGAGGAAATTCGCACCAACTGGTGAACTGCAAGAATTCAAAACACTGATTGAAATAGAAGCCTTTCAATTGGACCCTTCCCAGTTGAACTGCCATTGACTCGGAGTTTGAAATTTAAATAATAATAAAATATTCATCATGATGCAAAAGCGCCAAAAATAGAAAATCGCCACTTAATGCAAAATAAAATTAAAATATTTTAAACTTTAGTTGACAATTCGAATGAAGCTTCAGGATTCACCGTTAGACTTCATTGATTCCAAAAAGTCATCATCTGAGCTCATAGGTGTCCATTCGCTCAAGATATTGCACTTTTTATTAACTTCCTATTTTATTTCTGACGACAAAGTCACGACTGGCCATCTTTGACACTGAATCCTGAGTGATCGGATGATGCTGAGACTGAACCAAGATATTCATCGCGAAGCCTGCTGAGCAAAGAAGAAATGTCTGCTGGGAGTCAACACTGCAAAATCCATCGTTTGACACCTTGAAAAATTAGGCGCCCTTGATTAAATTCATTTACAGGTTCTAGACTTATAACCATTTCCTCAAACTACCATTCGACACTTCAAACGGCTGCTGACGGCGAACGGTGAACCCTGTTGACAGGAAACCAAGCTCATTGCATGCCTGGAGACATTCTGCATCCAACGGATATACATACGATGACTGGAAATTGCATTAAGGGCCTCAAAAGTAAAAGCGCCCCTGGCCTTCAATTGCACTGACAGCATTTTGACGAAAGTTGAACTTTCATCCAAGTACCCTACTTTGTCCTTCGATACTGAGAGCTGGGATGATCCGATTCGAGCCACGTTTGTTTTAACGGATAGCCAGAAGGATTTAGAAAAGAAGTCTCTAGAGGTGACGAAGCAAGAAAACTGCTTCTAAGACCTCAAATAGAAGGGCGCCCATCCCAAGATGGAATAAACGACCAACAGCCATTTTGCGAGTTATCCTCACTTTCCAACACTTCGCCAAAGACCTCGCACGTACGAGCGACCGCCAAATCCTGGACGCTGATGGCTGGGCTCGTTGAATAGATAAAGTAATCTCGCTTGAATCCCGTGAAGACTTCGAAAGCGAACGACCTCATCTGACAGGCCTAAAGACTAGGCGTCTTTGGACTGTAGAAACACAATGAAAATTTTATGTTGGTCCGCCTGTGAAATTACGTGCTTGGTAGAAACTCTGCCACGATCACCCAGAATGTCGGATCGACAGGCAACTTGGTGCATTGCGGAGCTGGATTAGCGTAGTACTGATGTCAGGAAGACCTCATCAGCAAATTTGACCATTTTAGGGGTCATTTTATCCAGCGCCCCTGAGCTGTAGTTGCGCTGGGAATGCAATGAGGAAGCTCTGAGAAGTGAAAACTCCATTATAAGCTCATCTTTAGATGTCAGCTGCCGGAGCTCTGAGAATCAGATGACTACGCTTGATAGTTCGTTGGACGAGCAGACTAGTCGTGAAGAAAATGACTGCATCAGTCGTCAGAAAAACTAAAATCCAAACCTCCATCTAGAAGGGCGCCCTCAAGCTACAGGCGCGCTTTTGCTGAAAAAGGACAAATTTCTGTCATGTGAAACTTTGGGAATTTCAACTTCTGTCGCCAATTGCTGGAGTTACGGGTTTCAGATAGCCTTGCTGGATAGCTCGTCGGATAACCAGACCAATTCTGAAGAGATTAACTGTATTTATGAGCATTTTCAACAAGATCTTGACCTCCTTCTAGAAGGGTGCCCCCAGGCTATAGTTGCACTTTCTTGTTTTTCCTTTGAGAAATCTTCATAAATTAGTCACTAAAAACTCCGTCTTGACCACTGAAATGATCATGTGCAACGTGAAATGCTATCGCGAAATGCTCCTCCATTATAAAATGCTCCGTTTTGAGTCTCTGATTCAGGTTTTGATCAATGAAACTGCCTTTGACTGACAAACTACTGACACAAACTCCATGCTTGATATTGCCCAAAAATTGTACTTGACATCATTTTAGCAAGGTTAATACTCTTTTAAACAAAATGCCTTGATGAAGCAAAATTTTTTTTTTTTGGGTACAACATATTTTAAGTCACTTTATTGAATTAATTAAATATAAGGCCACCAAGCTGGAAAACCAAATGTTGGAAAACCAAACCAGATGCTGGAAAACCAAACCAGACCCTGGAAAACCAAACCAGACGTTGGAAAGCCAAACGTTGGAAAACCATACAAATAATTAACTTAATGGTTTCTCCTTATTGCTCCAAATCGGAGACATGACACCGATTCCTTGATAGTTTTCCTTCATCTCCAAAATTCCTCCTAGTCTTTTGAACTTTTTTGGTTTCCTATCCATTCATCCTTTTTCTTCAATTCCCAATACCTTGAGGGTCTTCCTTTCCTTTGCCAACATAATAATACTTTTGAACTATTAGTGTATTGCATCTCCATGTCCCATTGGCAGGTTGTTCCACGGATACTCAATGTCAAATGATAAAGTGCTTTGTTGGGATGTCGGTGATGGATGTGCCCACATTCTTGGTCCGATAGGTACACAATTCAATGGGAGCCCAATGGTCCAAAGTTCCAACAAAAATGAGCATTAAAATGTTTATGTTGGGACATTAGAGAATTTCATGCTTCTCTCCCAACTCCAATGGTCCAAGGGGTAAGCAATGGCGCAATACTTTGATGGCTCTGCTCTACCTTTATCGGAGGTCCGAGAATATTAATGCTTGATCATCAAAAGGTCCGATAAGTATGAGGCAATTGTTTTTTAAGGCTATAAAGGCTTGATGGAGGCCGAGGAAAATTGTTTTCAATATGTGTTTGGGATCCAAAACTAAACACCCAGTGTTTAATCCTCACCTACCTTTCATGAATGTTGCAACTCCACCTACCAAAATTTGATGTTGTTGTTCAATTTGGGGCACCCGTTTTGGGTGGGATTGCCTATAGATCATTGATCTCCTAGGTTCTATAGTGCAATGATTAGGGTTTGATGCCCTGCAGATGTTAAAGCACGAGTTTTGATCATTTTTCGAAGAAGGTTGGTTTGGTTGTGGTCCTTTATATGCCAAAGATTTTCTAGTGTTTTGTAGGTCAACCATAGATGCTAGTCTAGTTCTTTTGGGTCGAGTACAAACGTGTAGAATCAAAGAAGATTAATATTGTAAGTGGATTTTGTTATTAGAGATTCTCCTTTGCCACATTCGTTGGCATGAGTATAATGTTGGGTTAGATGAATGTAATACTATTTTGAAAACATTGCAAGGCTTGTAATGATCTTTCTCACTTTATATAAGGATATTTGCAGTTTTGTTATGGACTAATAAGTATGCTTTGTTACAACTTTAATGATCTTTGTTGTATGCAAATACATAGCTTCATGTTCCTTGATTTTAATTTGTTCTCTTCTCTATGAAATGCGACTTTGTTGCCAAATTAGATAGGCATTTGTATGTAACCCTTTTACGAATCTCACATTATTATAAACAAAACATAAATTACTAATGTAGTAGTAGTAGTTTTGGGCAATCATGAACCTGTGATATAACTATGAATTTATCTTCACAGGGCCTCTAATGAATTTCATGTGAGTTATGATTGCATATTGTCATCATCTATATAGGGGTTTTGAGGCAGCCAATTGTTCTTGTTCAATGACAGTCTTGTTGTGACCTTTTCACACATCACCCCATTCAAAATGGGGACCCCCTAATTTTTGCTCCGTTCCTCATCTTTTGGCTTTGGTTTTGTCTCTGTCTCTCTCTGTCTCTCTCTGTCTCTCTCTTCTGTTGTCTGCCTTTCTAGGTATGTGCCCGTTTGTGAGCTTAAATGTGAAATTTCGGCCGAGTCTGAGAATTAGGGTTTATATTTTCTGGTCAATTTGAAGTCAAATGAAGTGATCAAGTTGAAATATGAGACTAACGTTGTTGGTAGCATGCTTCCAGCAGGCCCCCAACAAAATTTCAATGAATTCCGACAACTTACTATTTTTAGTAAGTGCCAGATTTAGGGTGTTCTTTCAGCATTTTTGGAGTTCCGATCATTACATTGCATCCAGGACACTTCAAGCTGCTTGTCTGCAAATTTTGAGCTAAAGCGAACAAATGTCTATTTTTATCAAGTTCAGCTTCCGGAGCAGATTTTAGGGTTTATATGCAAAGTTCTTCTTTGCATGTCTGGAGATTCTTTCTGGGTTTTCTGAAACCTACGCGATGATATAACATGCAAAATGAGGCGATAACTTTTAGTATTCAGCCTCCAGAGGCTATTTTTAGGGTTTGCATGTCTGCATTTTCCTTGTGGGTTTTTTGAGACCTTCGCAACGATGTAACATGCAAACCGGGATTAGAACTTTTTCAGGAGCCATCTTCGGAGGTTATTTTTAGGGTTTGCATGTCAAGGTTTTCTTTGCATGTTTGATGATTCTTTATGGGTTTTTCAAGAGCTTCGCAGTGATGTGACATGCAAGGCAAGATGATCAGTTTTTAGAGACTTACTATTTTTAGCAGATCCCTTCCGGCAACTGCCCAGCGCATCAGAACCACAAACAGGGCAAAGTGCAATAGAAATGAAGTCAAACGGAGGTCATTTGATATACATGCAAGTCAAATTAGGGTTTCCAGCTTTGGGACCCAAAATGAGGGGTAAAATGCTAGAATTTTCGAAAACCAGTGTATCCCACTGCGATCAGCATCTTTCAAGCTATCCACTGGTAAAAATTTGAAGGCGATCGGAGCACTTACTATTTATAGTAAGGCATTCTAGAAATAGGCTAAAATTAGTAAATTAGCAATGGGCGCTAGTGTGAACGGGCAAGTCTACTGATGAGGAGCACGCCATTCAAATTTCAAGACAAACGGAGTTGTGGAGGTCTCAGAATCAGGCAGCTGCTATAAATAGTAAACCACCTCCAGAAACATGCCAAAAATAACAGGTTAGCGCGAGGCATCAGTATGAACAGGTCAAATAAGTGATGAGGACCCCATGGCGCAAATTTCAAGCTGAACGGAGTTGTAGAGATTCAAGAGTCAAGCACTTACTATTTTTAGCAGGCTTGTGTAGAGGAATTAGGACTTCCTAAATTGAAGGGAAAAACACGACTGTCATGCAGAAGCAGCATCCAGCCATGATCAACACCCTTCAGGCAATCAACACAGAAAACTTGAACTCATTCTAAGCAGTTGTTATTTTTAGTAAATTGCTAAAAATAGCAGGTACAGGCAGGCATCAGGCCCCGAAAGTTCAACCACATCCCGAGGTTCGAAACAAAGTCAAAATCAAGCTTTTTAGAGTAAAAAATTAGTTCAAAGCACAAAATGTGAAGAACTTTCTAAAAATAGAAAGTTAGGGCAAGCTGAGGGTAACATGAGCAATCCGCCCTAAGTCAGACAAAAGGCTTAAAAATCATCTAGATATGGTGAAAATGGAAGCTCAGCCTCCCAAATGCACCTCAAGGAGCAAACAAATGGATGAAAATTTTGCTAAGGCATTGAAACTTCAAGCTCAACTGCTGAAAGGTGCCTTAGTTTGAAGAGGGAAGCTGGAAATGCTACTAAGGTATCACAAATTGAAACTACAAGGGGCTAAAAATGCCCAAACTTGAAGGAGGAGGTTTGAAAATTTCTAAGTCTTTGAAATTTGAAGTTGCCACCCTCAAATTCGCCCAGGGTCAAAGAGGGAGCTTGGAAATTGACTAAGGCATTTAAACTTGAAGCTTCCTACCTTAAATGCGCCCTTGGAAGAAGATGGAGTTTGAAATTTCTTCTAAGTATGGTAAACTCAAAGCTCTTACCCTCATTTGTGCCTTGAGAAGAAGAGAAGACTTGAAATACTTTTGCAAATTGAAAGCCTAACCCTCTATTTGCGCCCAAGGAGAGGAGAGGGTGATTGAAATTTTTTTAAGGCATTTAAGCTTGAAGTAGGAGACCCCAAATGCGCCCAAGCAAGGAATGAAGGCAAGAAAAGTTTCTAAGTGTTCAAAACTCAAAGTACACACCTTGAAATGCGCCCTTGACTTGTAGGAAGAATTGGAGAGTGTTTAAGTGTTCAAAACTTGGAGTAGACACCCCTGTTTGCGCCCAAGAGGATTTTGATGAGGGAATTTTTACTAAGGCATGTATACTCAAGGTATGAAGGCTCAAACACACCTTTGAGGAAGGAGATGATAGGAAAATTTTCTAAGTACTTGAAATTTGAAGTTCAAGGGGTCATGTGCGCCTAAGAGTTGAGGGGAGATTTTGATATTTCCTAAGTGTGAAAACTTAAAGTATCACCTCCTAAATGTGCCTTACTTTGCATGGAGAGCTTGGAGAAATATTCTAAGTAGTGGAGATTGGAAGCTCACCCCTAAAAATATGCCTTAACAGGGAGATGAAGTGAAATTTTTTCTAAGTGTTGCTTACTTGAAGCTTGGACCCCTAAATGTGCCCTTGCAAGTTGAGGAGGCAAGAAACTTTCTAAGGCAAGTGAAAATGAAAGTAGAGGGGTCATATGCGCCCTTGGAAAGAGGTGGTGATGAATACATTGCTAAGTGCTCAAAATTTCTTCTAGATCCCCTATATGCGCCCATGCTCATGAAAAATGTTAAAATTTTTCTAAGTGATGAAATTTCACCTCTAGAGGAATACGCTTGAGTTTGAGGTGATGATAAAATTTGCTAAGGCATGAATAAAATTGGCTGTGGATATGTCAAGAATACTCTAGCTTCACAAGGATGATAAAAAAATTTCAAGGCTGAGCAAGGAAAATTCGCCCAGATGTGAAGAATAAGAATAAAATTGTTGATAAAATATATTTCTAAGGTTTAAAATTCAAAAATTAAATATACCCCTTCATTTGGAGACACATGAATTAGACGCTTTCTGAAGGGAATTTTATTCTGGGTATTGGACCTCTGTGATGAGGAATGGATTTTAGGGTCTTCCACACTTTGCCGAAGCCTTCAGGGTGAAGATTTTTGATGGGCACTAGGTGAAAATTTCCTAAGGAAAATTTGAAAAAATTTCAAAGGCAAGGAATAAAATGTGTTGTGGATGTAAAAATGCCTTGGCGGATGAATTTGAAGTTGGATGCCTAGATAATTTTTGATCAAATGAAACATTTTGCTCAAGCTAGAGTTGGATGAAATGTCAGAGTGAACGCCTCAGCGGAAAAAGTGAAGAAGATGCAGTTGAAGCTAACACTCTCAAAAGATGATTTTAAAAGTGCATCTCTTAAATACGCCCTTGAGGAAGTTGAAAATTTGTCTAAGGCATTGGAATATGATGTACAGGTGTTATATGCCCCAGCCTACAAACGTTAAAAAATCATGAAGAAAGCAAAGTTGGCTAGAGAAAAACGACGAACCCTTGGATCAGAGCATGAAAATCAGATGAGTAAGGTAAATTTATATTATGAAGTGTTTTGATGTTCTTCCTTTTGTTTGTTTTGTAGGATGAACGTAGAGGTCAGAGCACGGTGACTTGAAGTGACGGAGCAAACATCCCAAAATAATGTTGCAACCTTGGAAGGGATGAAGTTATGTGTTTCAGGATCCTCCACAAAATCTCAGTTGCACCCAAAACATGAAAGAAGAAAATTGCAAGAAATGGCTAAGTCTTGAGGCCTAGTATGTGCCCTACTCAAGTGGCAGAGAATAAATGTTTAAGTTCAAGACAAGAAATGTTTTCAAAGCTCAAGATGGAGAAAAAAATGGAAACCCAAGCAAGCAATTAGAAGTTGAAGAACAACATCAAGGAGGAAAATCATTGTCGAGCAGGAGAAAGGAGTTACAACCTTGAAGTTTCAAATCGAGAACGTGCCTGCTGTATTAGTCCAATAAGTTGAAGTAGTGTGAATGCGTTTGTGAACAGGAATCTTCTGGAAGATGATGGACATTAATGGCTCATTTATTACCCCACTCTTCTTGGTGGTGGTTTTTAGGGTGAATCTTGTTTAGGATTGAGGTGGCACAATCTGGGCCATCCAGCCGATTGTAATTTGAGCCGTCCATTGGACTTGGCCAGCTATATAAAGGGGCATTCCCCCTCATTTGTACTTTAGTAGTAGTAGAGCTTAGAGATCAGACTAGAGAGTAGAGCAGAGACACCTTAGTTGTAATATCTTAGCATAGCGTAGTTTGAAGGAGAAGGAAAGTTTTCCTTTGAAAACTTTGTAAGAGATTGTTGTGAAAAACTATTGTAATAAAAGATCTTTCATTGAATGGTGAATTCATCTTTGTTATGAGTAGCTAGCAAGATTTCTTCATCCCTTCGAATTCAAGTAGCGTAAAGTAAAGTAGTTTTCATTTTCATGCAAGTAGGTGTTAGCTGTGGATTGGTGGTGTTAATCGAGGCAACTTCATTTTTATCCATACCACTAGTGGCTTGCTGACGGTAAGTTTGCCTTGTGTGGTCAACTGGAAAACATTACAAACTTAACTTTAATTGTGATTCAGGTGTTTGTATGCGTCGTTATGATGGTACATACATGTTGAGTTATAATTTGAAAACCTCTTGTCACTCCCTTGAAGATTGCACTGACTTTGTGTAAGTTGTCCAACGTGAGACGGAGCAGAGTCTGGTCGAAGTTTGTCGATATTGATCCCACGTCCCGTTCTTAGATAGAACATAAACTTCTTAGGTCCTACACTCATTTTAAATTCAGTTCATTTCTGGTTAGCGTTAGGAAATTTGCACTTACCTGCCAAATCATCCAAATTCCATGAAAGCCCTGTTGATGTGTTTTTTCGTGACCGCACCAACATAGAATAAAGTCGCCAACGGCTACCCTATTCTCTCTTGATCAAAGTATCCGGCACGCTAAAATTGCGAGAGAGTTCGTGCGTTCAACTCCAAGGTTCCTTCAATGTGAATAGTCTCAGTTGGCTCAATGTGATTTGCTGGTATTTCAAGGGGACTTATGGAATTGTTCAACATCAGAGGAAGGGGTTTTCACAGTTCGACAGATTTATCAATGAAGCATGGATTTCCTATACTGACCAGAAAGTACTGAATTTAAATGGGTTACAGGGTTTGGAGAGTCTAAATCTATTCTAAGTGTGTGATATGGAGCTCAACTTCTGCAAACTTCGCTTTGCCTCGCCTCGGACAGCTTCCACGGAGTCGGTGCAATCTTCAGGGGAGATGACTAAAGATGTTCAAACCACCACTTGACATGAAGATACCATCACAACGACGCATACTATCATTCAAACTGTGATTGAAGTTAGGCTCACAACGTTTCCAGTTGACCACACAAGGCGAACACACCATCAGTGAGCCCGCTAGTGGTATGGATAAGCGAAGCTTGCTTAGATCAAACACCACATTCCACAGCTAACATCTACTTGCATAAAAATGAAATTACACTACTTGAAGTAGAAGGGACGAAGAAACCTCGCTAGCTATCCATAACAAAGACGAATTTCACCATCAATGAAAAGATCTTTTATTACGAAAGTTTTACACAACAATCTCTTGCAAAAGTTTTCAAAGGAAAACTTTCCTTCTTCAACTACACTATCAATCTATACTAAGCTATTTCTAAGTTGTCCCTCTACTCTATGTCTATTGTCTAACTCTAAGCTAATCTAATGAGGTACAAATGAGGGGGGATGCCCCTTTTATAGCTGGCCAAGTTCAACGGATGGCTCAGATTACAATCGGCTGGATGGCCCAGATTGTGCCACCTCAGCCCTAAACAAGATTCACCCTAAAAACCGCCACCAAGAGGAGTGGGGTAATAAATGAGCCATTAATGTCCATCATCTTCTAGAAGATTCCCATCTAGAAACACGCTCACACTGTTCTTGTTCATGACTGCAAACTTGATCAAACAGCTTCAATTGCTGGCATGGCATGCACGTTCATTTTGAAATTCGAAGACTGCAACCTCATTCTTTTGCTTGATGATGATTTTCCTCTTTAATGTTGTTCTTCAACCTTGAAGTACTTGAGGATCACTTCTAACCTTTGGGCCTTCATTTTTTCCTTGCCGCCCACCTGACTGCATTGAGTGCATACTGGGTCTTCGAGGAGAAACTCCAACACCTAGCCATTTCTTGCAACTTTTCTTCTTTCATGCTTCATTTCTTCAAGTCATCACCGTTTGGTCTCGACGTTCCTCCTGCAAAACAAGCAAGGAGAAGAGCATCAAAACACTTCATAATATAAACTCACCTTACTTACCTGATTTTCATACTTTAACTCCAAGGGTTCATCATTTTTTCTCTAGCCAACTTTGCTTTCTTCATGATCTGTAGGCTGGGGCATATAACACCTGTGCATCAAATTTCAATGCCTTAGACAAATTTCATCTTCCTCCAGAGCGTGCTTAAGAGATGCAACTTTTAAAATCATCTTTTGAGGGTGTTAGCTTCAACTGCATCTTCTTCAAGAAATTTACTTCACCAGTTGAGGTGTTGACGACTTTGATTTTATTCAACTCTGGCTCAAGAAGATTATCATCACGAAGAATTTAAGCAAATTCACCTAGGCAGTCAACTTCAAATTCATCACCTGGAGCATTTTTCCTTTTGTCAACACATTTTATCCATTTTGCCTAAGTAAATTTTGAATTTTCCTTAGGAAAATTTCACAATTGAAGTGCCAATTAAATTCTTCATCCTGAAGGCCTTGGCGAAGTGCAGAAGACCTTGAAATCCACTCCTTGTCGAAGATCTTCAATACCCAGAAGAAAATTTTCCTCAGAACTTGTTGAATCCATGGGTATACAAAGAACAAGTTCATATAATTTTTCTTGGATTTTGAACCTTAGAAAAATAATTCTCAACAAATTTATTCCCGTTCTTCACATCTATGAACATTTCCTACTCTGACTTGGAAATTTTATATCACCTTGTGAAACTGACATCACCTGACTTTACCTCTGGCAATTTTGCTCCTGTCTCGAGAAAACTTCATCAGTATTTCAACTTGGGCGTATTTTTCCTAAGGGAGAAATTTTATGCCTTAGAAAAAAAATTTGAATCACTTAGCATTTTTGAATTTTTTGACTTAGAAATTTTTTATTCACCTTCAATCACTCTGCCTGTGGTGAGGAAAATTTCACTTAGAAATTTTTTATTTAAAATGCCTCGAGTGTATCTTGTATGTCATGAAGAATATATTTTCAATTTCAATGCCTGGCATATTTCCCATCTTCACCTTAGGCGCACCTCACACTAAGAAGAGAATATCTTATTTCCACGCCTTAGTCATTTTATTTTTATTCATATCATCTTGCACTTGGTGCATTTAGCACTTAGAAGAGGATACTTCACATCCACGCCTTAGTCATTTTTCCCATCACTTGGCATTTTCAATGCCTAGCAACACTTACACCACCTTTACCTTACACTGGCGCATTTCACACATGGTGAAGGATATTATCTCATTTCAACGCCCCAACTTTTGTCTTCACTTGCCTTGATTTGGGCGCATTTCCTATGTCATGAAGGATGGGCGCATTTCAAAGGGGGTGGAGGATAAAACTTTCAATGCCATCTTTGACCTCTTTGACCTCCTAAATTTGGGCGCATTTCACTTGTCTAAGAGGATTTAAGATTTTGTCTTCTTCTAAGCTAAGTTGGGCACATTTAGCATATGGTAAAGGATAAAGTTTTGACTTTTTGACTTTGCTTTTGAACTTGGGCGCATTTCCTATGTGTTGGAGGATATCTTAAACAATTAGAAATTTTCTTGCATGCTTCTCTTGTTATGGGTGCATTTGGCCTAGGGAGGTGGATGAAACCTCAACTTAGAAATTTTAGCATGCTTGACTTGAGAGGAGGGCGCAAATGGAGGCATGAGCAGGATAAAACCTCAATACTTAGAAAATTTTAACCACCTTGATCAAGCATGGCGCATTTGGAGGTGGCAGGAGGATTTTACCAACACTTAAACATTTTTCTTGACTTCCAGCTTGCTGAGGATGAGGGCGCATCTGAGGGTAGGAGGTGGATTTATCTTCAGACTTAGAATTTTCTTCAATCACCTTCTTCTTCCTTGGGCACATATGGAGGGTGGTGAAGGATATTTCAAACACTTGAAGATTTTCTTGGCTTCTAGCTACGATGGGCGCATTTTCCTGGCGGTGTAGGATAAACTTATAACTTAGCCATTTTCCTTGCCTTCGCCAGCTTCTTTATGCCTTACTATAAATAGTAAGTCCTTTAATTTTCATATCTCAGAAACTCGGACCAATTTGAAATTTTGAACATTGGATCTTCATGGCTCCGCCAGCCTGTTCACACTGCTATCCTGAGCTGACCTGCTAAAAATAACATATTTCCGAAGGTTGTTTGCTATTTATAGTAACTGCTTGTTTCTGATATCTCCACAACTCCAATTGATTTGAAATTCGAATGACGCGCTCCTCACCACGTGACCTGCCTGTTGACACCAGCGCCCGACGTTGATTTACTATTTTTAGCCAATTTCTAAAATGACTTACTATAAATAGTAAGTGCTCCGCTTTTCCTTCAAATTTTACCACGGATAGCTTGAAGATGCCGATCGTGGTGGTATACTAACCGTTTCGAAAAATTTTGACTTTTACTCCTTCTTGGGTCCTGCCAGAAACTTAATTTGACTTGCATGTGTTTCAAAACAAC